>JABBWI010000199.1:0-121271 GCA_016647755.1 Suillus subluteus | reverse complement strand
AAAAAAAAACTTTTCTCCATCGAGGAGATGCATAGACAGATTGTGAAGTTTATTGTAGCTGATGACCAAGTGAGTACCATCTATTTTCTATGTGCTCTCATTAACCACCATCTCTAGGCAATCAGCATTGTTGAATGTCCAGAGTTTTGTCGACTACTCTGCCTCTTGCAGCAAGACCTTAAGGATTCCGATATACCCCATTGTTCAAAGTTTTGGCAACTGATCATCAATGCATGGGATGAATACTTCGCAGCTATTAAACTTGACCTTGCTGTAAGTGCACAGCTACCGATTGGATATAGTATTCTCATGTCTTGCAGACTGCCCAAGGACAAATTTCATTCACATCTGACATCTGGTCTGATTCTAAGCTCCATCCCTTCCTTGCAGTGACCGCACATTGGATTGCGAAAGAAAGCAAAAATGCAACACTTGTTTTGAAGGCTGCTCTAATCGCCTTTCATCACATCCCTGGTAGTCATACAGGGAAGGCACTTGCTTCAAAAATATTGGAGCTGATTGATTGTGCTGAAGTGAAACATAACATTAGTGTTTTGTTGTACTCTGTAGCATGCTCCGATTTCATCTAGATTGGACACTTTACCTTGGACAATGCCAGTAACAACAGGACTGCAATGGATGAACTATCACAACTATTGCAGAAAGATGGGATTGAGTTTGATGTGGTTGATCACCAGATCCCATGCTTTCCGCATATAGTGAACATATGTGTCCAACACATCTTGGACAAACATTCTACTATAGACTTTTCACATTTGGCTGACATGTTTGCAGCTGGCCCTTACACTTTCAAGAAGGTGGAGTATGTCAAGGCTCTGCAAAGCAAAGTTATTGATTGAGCCAGAGATGTTGTCTGTGTGATCTGTGCATCAGGCCAGCGTCATGATAGTTTTCGAGCTGCCATTACTTCTGGCAATGCAGAAGGATGGTTTGTAAATGACAAGGGCAAGCACATGACCCTGCCAATAGTTGAATTGCTATGCAATGAGCCTACTTGTTGGGATTCGACATATATCATGTTCAACCATTTGAGGATCCTATGACAGGTAACATTTTATCTCATTAGAATTTTCATGCTAACGGTTTGCCCAGGCCATTGACCATTGGATTGATCTTCCTGCTCAATGTAGCATAGCTCGTCATAAATTGAGTCCCATGGATTGGCAAGTCCTGCAGGATCTCGAGGTTATTCTAGAGGTACATTTTAATATGTCCAAAACTTATAACACATTTACTGTTCTACATTAGGCACTGCACCATGCCCAACAATGTATGTCCAGCAAAACCAGTCCTCTGCTGGGCAATGCCATTCCAGCCTTCGAAAGATTGATCCAAAGATGGAAGCTTGTGGTAGACCTTGTCCCACACTGTACACCTTTCGTTGCCATAGGTTTAACGTGGGCAGCTAAGTATGATGATCAAATGAGCCTCACAGGAGCATATGCTGTTGCAATGTGTCAGTCCTGTGTGTTCTGATAAAGGTGAATACTCATGGTTGTATATAGTCATTGACCCCACAAGACGTCTATTGTGGATGAATGAAAATTGGCCAATCCTGCAAATCACAGAGGCTAAAAACTACATTCTCAAACTGGTACATCTGCCTGATTATAACAACAGCTAAACTTTGAACTGATATGTCCTACAGATGCTAAGCAAGAGAGTGACAAATATCTCCATGCAATCCAATCAATTGATTTGTCAGCCATGCCCTGCAACATTGGGTTCGACAATCTACAGACTTCCTGAGATAGACACGCTGCCACATCACCAGGGTGGCCCGCAATCAGTCAAAGACAAGTTCAATGCTTATAGCACAGGTGTTCTTAGCCCCACAGGAACAAATATATTATCTTTTTGGACAGCAGAAGTACTATGTCAATTACAGGATTTGTTGATGACGGGTGGACTAGGTTTCGGAACCAATGTTCCCAACGCTGTACAAAATTGCAATGGACTTCCTGCTGATTCAAGCCTCTGCCATCCCATGCGAGCACATATTCTCCTCCAGCAGTGACATATTTACCAAGAAGCGCAATTGTCTCAGCCCATACATGATGGAAGCCCTACAGATGGTTAAGTTTGCGCTGAAAAAGGAATGACTTCACTTCACCAAGGGTTGGGCAGCATCCCAAAAGGATATGGAGTATAACTTGATGTGTGTCATGGGCTCCATGAGCCATGAAGATCTCTTGACATCTGGCTTTGGGGATTTACTGATATCTGCAATCAGTGGAACTACTTCTGGCAGTCGCAACTATGAGGCCCTTCTCAGAGTCATCGCAGAGGATGAATGTGATGATATTCCAGATGATATTGCAACCATATCTATACCCGTCTCTTAATTCTTGCTTTTGACTACTACCATTACTGTTTCTATGATGTCACTCATACTGCTTTGCTTTTGTCATTAGGCTGACCTCATCTGTCAATTTATTTCTCTTCCCAATACATCTTTCTCCCCCTAACTAACCACACGAGCTACAGCAAAGGCATTAGTAGTGACCATGCAACCGACTTTAGCATTTTCATCATACCGTTGAACTCACCCTAGACAAGCTTCTAGATGAGGAGTTCAATGGCAAAGATGACTAAAAGTTGTTGTCCACCATTCACAAGTTGTGAGTGTTGTGATCCTCACTCGAGCTCGGGCCATGCTGATCGAAGTTGTTGCCCAGCGTGTGCAGTATGTGAGTGTGTTTGTTCTCCTTCAAAATTGAGTCATCCTGATCAAAGTTGTCACCCACTGTTCACAATATGTGAGTGTGCTGTTCCTCCTTCGAGCTGGACCCATTCTGATCCCCACCATTCACAGTTTATAAGTGTCGATCCTCCCTTGAGCTCATGTCATGCAGATCAAAGTCATTCACAGTATGTGAGTGTCGGTCCTCCTTCAAACTTGCACCATGCTGATTGAAGTCACTGCCCACCATTTGCAGTTGTTGAGTGTGTTGATCCTCCCATGAGCTCAGGCCATGCCGATTGATGTCATTGCCCACCATTTGCAGTATGTGAGTGTGTTCGTCCTCCTTCGAACTCAAGTCATCCTGATCGAAGTTGTTGCCTGCCATTCGTAGTTGGTGAGCGTGTTGATCCTCCCTTGAGCTCTGGCCATGCTGATTAGAGTTGTCACCCACCATTTGAAGTATGTGAGTGTGTCAATCCTCCTTCAAGCTCAATGCATTCTGATCCCCACCATTCGCAGTTTGTGGGCATGTCAATCCTCCCTCGAGCTCGAGACATGCTGATTGAAGTTCCACTGTTTGCAGTATGTGAGTGTTGGTCCTCCTTCAAACTCAAGCCAAACTGATCAAAGTTGTTACCCACCATTTGCAGTTGGTGAGTGTGTTGATCCTCCCTTGAGCTCTGGCCATGCTGATTGGAGTCGTCACCCACCATTCACTGTATGTGAGTGTGCCGGTCCTCCTTCGAGCTCTACGTATTCTGATCCCCACCATTTGCAGTTTGTGGGCATGTCAATCCTCCCTCAAGCTCGAGATATGCTGATCGAAGTCGTTGCCTATCGTTTGCAGTGCATGAACATACCCATTTGAGAAAAATGTCATATTCGGTGACAGCAGCTCAGCTAAAGTTCAATCATACATGCAATTGCACAAACACTGATTTCAACATCTATTCCTGCACCTCACAACCCAAACATCCAGCACTTCCCACTTATTCAATCTTGACGGATCCCACCTATTCCTGCCCATCGTGACCTAACATCTTCAGCAACCAACTTCACCATTTTGGTCTTCATGGTGTTTGCATGACTCTCTCCCCACCTCTTTGCCTTTCACCGACTCTTTTGGTTCTTCACCTTGATGTGCAGTTTTCCTCAGTATGCCATAACACCATTTGCTCTTGTAATTTTCATGCATGAGCAGCGCTACTGCATAGCTAACATTTGTGTTAGTTTTTTATTAAATGTTAATGGAATCACCCACATTATCTTTGGGACCCATTAGTCTTAGTTATGCATCAATTGTAGATGTAGAGCGCATTGGTGTTATGAGTACTACTTTGCTTTTTGGCTCTCCATTCAATTAAAATGTTTATTTTCTGAGTTATAATTTTAAAAATATATTTGAGCCAGTTTAAGCCCTTAACTTGACTTAACCGTAGTTACATGAGCCGAGCCAGACTGTAAATTATATAAGCTGGAACCATGTGTCAGCTCAGCTATTAATAACTCCAGCCATGGCTAAAACTGGCAATAAGCTGGAGCCATGGCAACACTAATTGTGAGTGGATTTTGAATGAGATTATGCTATGTTTATTATTTTTCATTGGAATCAAGCTAAGAATTTTTCATCTGTGAACAGTAGTTTCACTCTGGTCAAATTCTAGCCAGTCTGTAATTTATATCACCCTATGTTATTCCTATATCTACACTTTTGTTCCTCTTTTATATCACAAAAAATACAATATTAGTTGACAGAACAAAGTTCAATCAAATGTGAAGATAATGCATACTTTGCTCTGTAAACAAAAATTATTAACAAACAAAATTGGACTTTTTTTTTGTCAGCATGTCAAATTTTGATCAAAGTTGACATCAACAGTTGATAGTCAACAGTCAACAGGTAAATTGATCATAGTTGGTTTACCTGTCAATTCACTGTGGAAATGAGAAAATGCCCAGACCCTATCTGGACGTGGATGAGTTGTGTATCCAGACACAAACTGTACCTTGCAATGTATCTGTACACAAACCAGACTTGAGTAATTTGGAGGTTGCAGCTTTTTGACTTTGGATAAAAACGGACCCATGGTTAGAGGCAACACAGTGTAAACAGACCCAAACTGGACCGCAGACACATGTTATTGTCACCAAACCATACACATCCAAGTAGCATCTTAAACTAGACACTAACCAGGGTATGGGTATCCTCGAAAAATGTATCCAGATGTCATGATAGCCCAATGGCTCAAATCATTGCAAAAAATCACCAAGTCTTTTCTTTACTACTTACTTCACATCCAAATCATGCTCATGTTCAATGACAACACCATATGCCTTGAACTACCTCTCAAGTACCCAAAAACGATACATGTGACATTTATTCCAGACCTCCCCAGTCCCCTTGTACATTTTTTTTACTTACTGTCGAAAAATTGTGTCTCATGTTGTTAGACAATTGAAATCATACCATCCACTTTCACAACCATGACGAAGTCTCCCAAGACACCCAAGGAAAAGGTATGTGGACATTTTTTCAGAGTCAGATGTTACTGGGACATTTCTAGCACATCCCCAACACCTGCGCACATTTATTGGGCCAGGAATTGACAACTCTCCTGTAAAACCACCCATCCCCACAAAGCCCATTGGTAACATTGTTTTCCATCCTCCAATAACTCACATAGCTGAACTTCCTGCCCCAGATGATAGTGTCACAGAGCCTGAGTCTGAGGTAGAGCAAGGAGATCCTGGTGTGGCAGACAAGGTACATTGCTATATACCTTACTACTTTCCGGCTGTTAATTTTTTTTGTTTCCCACAAATCCCATTGTGACAATCATATTGGTGCTAGGCATGTATACCTGCATAAGCCTTGATTAGGTGGACCAAAGTTATCCCTCATATTATTCACTACTTCCCTATCAGCAGTCCTCACTTGTCTCAGCCATAACCCTTGTCCAATGCTAGTCCGCACTTTCCCGCACTATGCACGCACATTCCCGCAGTGCTACTCATGTTCCCGCGACTTATCCAACACTATTCCCGCGCTTATAGCGCTATCAGAACTACCAGCAATGTGTCTATAGATGCATTAGCACTTGTTCCCGCGCTTAGCACTTATCCAGCGCGCTGTTCTCACACTCTAGGATCTCTTCGGAACATCGGAAACCATCCATTGTCCATCCTACCTCATTGGTATGTAATTTGCCTTGCCTCGAGTTTGTAACAAGTGCTACAGTCTTATTACATGTATATCCTATCCCTTCCAAGTCCGAGATGGTATAGTTTACTAGTATAAGAAGCCTATAGTGACTACTTCAACATGACTTCCCTTTGACGGTATTTCCTTTCCCTTAGGTTTTACTTAGAAGTAGTCACCTTTAGTTGCGCTCTATAGCCCCTATTGGTTTACCTTGACTTTCCTTACCCTTGTAATCAATACCCTTGATCTCTTTCGCTATCCACTACACTCCTTAGACTCCCTACCTGCACCTCCACTATACCAACACATTAGCGACCTGATAGCGACCATCTACCAACCCACTGTGGGTAACACAACAAAAGTGACTGCAAGTCAGATGACAAGCAAACACTCTCTATGTTGGGTCTTGATATGCCATGTGATATGTTCAACCCTTAAGGGAAGCAAAGAAAGCAAGGATCCACAAAGTGATGCTGATCAACCCTGGTGAAAGGCGGTGAAAGCATGAGAAACGCGCTGAAGGCACACACAGGAAAGTGAAACGTGAAAATGCGCGAAGCGTGGGAAGGCGAAAGTGCAAAAAGGCGAAAAGGTGCAGAGAACAGGAATGGTAGTGCGAGCAGTGCACAAGTGTAGGGAGATGGTGATGTGATGAAAAGCGACTGAAGACTGATACTGATATTGCCACTAGCTATAGACTGATGCTAGGGCCTCAAGACGATGACGGATACATGCATTGCATGGAACTAACTGGTGATAGATGGTGACTGCCAGAAGCTATGTTGTAAAATGAACATGAAAGTATGTAAGTTCTAGCTAAGCGCTCTCCCAGGGCTCGGAGCTGAATAGGGAGCACTCTAAGTATGTAAGTGAGGTAAAGGAAGGGTCCATAATGAAATACTAAGTGTAATATGCTAAATATGGTCTGATAATGAAAAGGGACGTACCAAGGAACTGGTTGGACGATGGATGGATGCTCCTGGATGATGTGCAACGCAATGCGCTTAAGCGCGAGAAAGCGCGCAAGGCGCGCAAGAAACGCGCTAAGCACGCGCAGGAATGCTGCGCGTTGTGTGGGAAAGTAGCGCGCTCATGGCGCGTTTCGTGGGAAAGTAGCGCATTGTATGTAGAATGACCAGAGACATGATAGAAGTCGCATATGGATGATGGTGTAAGTCGTGCAGTGAAGGCCAGTTGTCAAGATTCGCAATATAGGCTATATCTGCCTGCAGAGACTCAAGTCTCTACACCGAAAACCAATGAGTAGCGCTATAGTGATTAGTGACTAGTGAGTCCTGACAGAGAAACATGCGTATAAGTGAGTAGCGCTATGCAAGGTGATTTATGCGATAGCGCTATGTGAACGTCCGACTAGCAACAGCGAGAAGAAATCAAAGAGAGTGAGAGCAGAAGTAAGATATGGCAGTGCAAGTGAAATGCCTGATAGCGACTAGATTATAGTGTGACTACCGATAGCGATCCCGACATTGCGACAGTCAAACTTATAAGGGATCCTTAGTGACGCGCACTTAAAGCAAGTCAAGCAACACATGATCAGAGATATTGGCAAGAGCGGAATTGATTGCACCAAGGCTGAGATATAGCAACTAAGGAGACTCCAACACACCAGCAAAGGTCCGGGGAAGGGAAGTATAGTACTGTATGTGCGACAGGTCATTTTATCATACTGCGTAAAGGTTCGGGAGTGTGTAGGCAAGAATAGTAGCAACACTGGCAAGAGCACAATGTAGTGACAGGTAATAAAACATGCAGCGCAGCGGAACACAAGGATACATGTAATAAGACCTGTGATTAATCAGTAGCGACATATAAGGAATAATAACGCACCAGTGGAGGTAGGTGGACATAGGCAGGACATGGGAGGACGGAATACCTAGGCGTTGGACCGGGCAGCGCGCTATGGGAGAAAAGTGGTTCCAAAGCGGATAGCTTGAGAATCACTGTGCTGGTGACTAGTGTCTTACTCTTTTCTTCTAGGCAAGGCAAAATATGTCTATGACACTCATATGTGCCTAGCGCTGGTATGATTGTCACAGCGTTTTCCCACGCTTTAGCGCACTTTCGGGTCTTTCGATCTTGAGTTGTCCTTAGTAGCTATTCCCTTGGGTCAAACATTCTTGCATCTTTGTTGCAAGTATAGCAGCATAGGCAGAGCATTAGACATATACTGGCTGAGTACCTTTACAAGTGCCTAGTCAGGTTGTGTTTTTCACACTGTACTACTAAATACTGAATGTTCTATATACCTGCGAATGATTATATACTAGTTGCAACTCGAGCTTAGCTTGAGCACCCAGTAACTTGAAGATCATGTGACTCAATGTGACATGTATGAAATACCACACCATCAGAAATTGAGGGGATAACAAATAAAAAAACATATTAAAGTGGGTTCATCTTCTAGACATATGGCTATAGCCTGATCAAAACATCGTACCAGGATGAAAAATGACGAAATATCACATGATTTGTGACACATCAAAAATCAGCGCTTCACCAGCCTGAGTCATGTGACACAAAGAACAGTGACACACTTTGTTGTGTCGCACAGGCATCATACCATCAAACTAATTCAAACAACATTAACCATGGCCCACTCAGCCAGATGCTACTGTGATACTCACAAGTGCAGTGGTACACTTGTAGTAAGGCTCCAACCGTTTAGTTTATGTTTACGATTTTCGAGTAAATACACATAAACAGTAAGTAAATGTTTGTAAATGGTTTAAACAGTTTATACACAGTTATGTTTTAAAAGAGACCCTGCCAGATCCATAGCTTTGCACATATTGACTGTATCACAGTGGCCGCAGCAAGGGAAGACCGCTGGTCAGTACACAAGTGGTTCCACCATATAAGAGGCATGCTCAAGGCATTTGGGTCCTTGGCACCCTGTGCAAGGATGGCATAGCGCTCGAACTCAGACTGGATGGGCGCTGTTGATGTTGTGGGGGATTTGCCATCAGGACGCAAATTAATCAGTGATGAAAGAAAAGAATCTTCATCAGGAGAAGCTGATGGTGGAGGCATGTGAGATGCAGCGGGAACCACTCCTGGTGTTGCAAGCTCATAGTGTGCAATGAAATGTTCAAAAATTATTTTTGCTTGAGTGTATCCATCGTCGTTGAGGTTACAGAACCACTCAAGGCGGAGCGCTGGGTGACAAACTAAGTATGCATAGCGCAAAATCAGTGTTAATGTATAAAATTAGGAGAACTCTACTCAACTAGTTGCAAGAGTGTTGAAATGGTTGTGTCGAGCCATGTCGAAGTAATGGTGAAGCTTTTGCAACCCAACAGCTATGAAAAACTTTGGATTAAGATCTGCATCCTTCAATGATTGTAAAACAATGAACTTACCTTCTTTACAGGACTCAATCCGTGGAACTCATTTCAAAAGCTTCTTGGCTTCTTCATCAAGCTCAAGATCATCATTTTTGATGTTGTCACTGTCTTGTTCTCACTTGAGCTCTTGTAAATCAGCGTCGTTATTGGGGTTGTAATGGAACAGAAGGTGCTTGTTTGGGACAAAATAGTCCTCCTCATCAGGATCCCTCGCCTCGTCTAAACTGGCTAGCATTGCTTGAACAACAAGGTTCACAACATGTGCCATGCACCGTATTTGCGCATTTCCTTCATGGAACTGGATATCATAGCGCTCTAGGAAGTACTATGGTCAAGTCAGGACGGCTGAATACTGGTGTGAGACAAGAGGAAAGAACTTATTTTATTCAAACCACCACGACTTGCAGCTGTTTTGACAAATGCTTTTGCAGCATATATGCTTTCATGCTCCTTGTCTTCGATGTGACATCTGTCAAGGCTCCTTGACTCCTTGAATAGTCGTCATCTTAGCATCGTGTCACGAGGAAGTAAACAGTTTACAAACAGATACTAAACGTGTACACCAGTGGTAGTAAATACACATAAACAGTATATAGTTTAAACAGTTTAAAACAGTGTATAAACAGAAATGGTTGGAGCCTTAACTTGTAGCTGTTCACACCAAAAAATCTCATGAACGAGTTGATCTTCATAGGAAGTCACAGAGCACCATCCACTCTGGATGTGTATTTCCCTACAAGATCACTCACCCAGAACCCATACCATGCAAAAACACAGTTCCTGCAGCCCTTGTTGCACCAGTCTTTGAATTTTCAGACCCCCCTCCTGTCTCTCCATGTGCTGTTGAGCAGGAAATTCTTGATCATCACATACTCATGCAGGAAGATATAGACATTCAAATTCATGGTCACACTCTTCCCAATCTTGGCCCAAATTTTCATACACCCGAGGCACTTCTCAATGTGGTTGACTTTTATGATACATACCAAACCATTACTGCAGCTGGTGCACAGCCACTAAATCAGTATCATGCCCATTCAATACCCAAGGACCCAGAGCAGTGTGCAATGGAACAAGAATTGGAGAAGGCAGGCTGAGAAGGCTCGACTCTCTGCAGAGAAAAAGGCAGCAAAATATTGCAAGAAGGTATGTGCTGAATGTATATATTTCCTTTACTCATCTACTCTACAGGCCACAAATGATGCTATGGAGGTTCTCCCCTCTGATACTCAACCAGAACCACTCCCCTCTGCTGCTCCTGAGGTCCCCCACATGACCGATGCAGGTGATGATGGTGAAGAAGAACTTAAGTTTGGTCTGCACCCAGACGACCCAGCTAACTTCCTCAAGCTATCTGGTGCTCTTCGTATCTTGATGCAACATACTTTGTTGGACACAGACATCGACTCTGCAGATACACTTATCCAGAAATATGTTACTGAATTACTGAAGGTACATCTTGCTATCAATCTGTCTTATTGTATGCCCCCCAATTTGTACTCAATATCTAGCTTTATGGTTCAAACATTATCAAACCAAACCCACTATGCGACACATATTGCAACATTTGTGCACAACTTCAGGCCACTTCATGACTTTTGGACCTTTCTTTTTGAGCACCTCAATAAAGTACTCAAGTCTTTCAAGACCAACAACCATGGAGACAGAACTCGAGACAACATTTTTCTCTGAGTTCCACCGAATTTACGAGTTGAGTTGTTTGGTAGGTTTCTTGCTACATCATCCAATTGACTAAAGGCTAATTGTACACTAGACTTATGCGTTACTACAAATGCCCAAGGAATCTCTGCTGTGCGAAGTGGCAGAGCAAATGCTCAAGGCTTCATCTGAAGAACGTGGGACAGTTGCAGCTCTTGCAGCTCTATCTAAAGAGTTAGATGAGGTCAATGCTGATGGTAAGTGGTCCTTCTTTCTTATGCTTTGCTGACTTCTTCTATTTTATGTAGCTGGGCAGACTTATGCACTTAGCCCATGGTGTCAAAAGGTATTGATGACCCTGGAGACATGTCACTTAGTCACCAAAACACTTTGTTTCCATTTGCCTCAGACCCCTGTACACTGCTGGTCAGATCATCTCATCGTCCCACACAGTATTCCCCTCAATTGTGAGGCAACATTCTTTGACTATGTGGTCATCAATGGCAGGCGGTATTATGCATCTCATACTGTCAGTTACAACTCTTCTTCCCTCATGCATGCTATTATACCCAACTTGCATGGTGAAGGGAGTCACAATGCTTATGGAGAAGTACTTGAGGTGTTTCAGCTTGACCAAGATATTCATTTCGCAGATAAATCAATGTGGTTTGCCCATGTGCAATGGTTTAAGCCATGGCATGGAGAGTCGAGTATGTGTTGGGATGACTTGTAAGCATTCACTTTGTTCTTGGATATGTTGCTTACATTGATTGATTTTCAGTGCATCTGTGAGCGTCCATCTTTGGGAACTAGAAGAGTATCAAGGGCCAGACATGCAAACCCTGACCATCATAGACCTTGATTGCATACATGGACACTTCGCTTGCACAACAGTCTCAGTCAGTGCAGATCAGGTGAAGGTATGGGCCACTATCGACTTGGCCAAGGAAAGTTTCTCTTCATTCCATGCATAGTTTGCTGAGACTGACTTTTGAGAACCACAGTAAATTTGCTTGCAATACATGTATAGTGCCTTTGATAATATTCATTGCTATGTCAGGTCTATGAAAATTAATGCCCTTTATCCTCTTCATCAGCATACCACTCTTCAAGTTCATCAAGATAAATCTTGTCATATAGCGACAAGTCTCCCTTGTGAATGTTCCTGGCGAAGCCCTTGAGCCACTCCACTCCTTCAACTATCTCCACTTCCTTGTGTTCATTTAACCATGTCACATTTACCATGGTGTTGAACAGAACAGTTGATTTGCCTGACATTGGGGATGAGAGCTCGTCTGGGAGGGATGGGCATCAAAGGTTGACTTATGTATGTCCTTTGGCTTTATTATCTTGTGGTGCTTGGCTGAAGGCTCTGCAGATCTGTCCTGTTCCCCACCTCTAACCTCACTAGACTTCTTGCACCTGTAAATCTCATCTAGGACCTGAAAGAGTGCTACATACTATCAACCATAATTGTAAGTCAAGTTCTAATAATACATAGAGTCTTACTGCTGGGGATCTCCACTCCAACCCTATGGTCTTTTGACTTCCTTTGCCTTGACTCTGGTCCTTATGACACTCTGCTGAGTCAGGGCTCAGTTCACCCTCTTCATATGACACATAATCGGATCCATAATTAGCACTACTGATCCTTGATACCCATAGGATCTTTCAAAGTCAGGAACAGCTTCATAACGATGGTTTGCAGCCTATTTTGTGTATTTGGTGAGCGATCATCAATCTACTCTGTTCCCAATATTAATGACTTACAGTTTGACATCTTCCTCAACAACAAGCATTTTTTTGCTTATTGGTAAGCTTCTCCATCTTCTCAGCCGATATGTGACTGGAGATTTTCTGACTGAGGTTTTGCCAGTATGATTTAGCAATTGTGCTAATGACAGTGCGGTCATAGTCTTCATCCTTCATCTCTCCTTTTTTCTTAGTGTCATTTTGTAATGACTAGCAGGGGAGTTAGCAGGGATTATCACAAAGTAAGTACTAGGTCCATACCATTTTGTTATCCCATATACACTGAACCACTTCTGCAATATATAAAGAATTGACTTTATCATTGATTTTCCCCCCAATGCAGCCTCCACACTTGTATTCCATCCACTGTCTCATATGCATTGCCATTTGCAAGAGGTAAGCTCTTTGCAAGCAGCTCTGTTTGATCTGCATGGGCAGTCTTCATATCTATTCCACACAGCTCAAAAAAGATTGGTTGTATGATGGGCTACCATGGTTAGCACACAGTATGTTGCAAATATTTGGTGTGTTGTTGCTTACTTTTAATGCAGGGTGTTGATTGGATATATTCTTCTTGCCCGCTGTGCTCTTGGCCACACCTGATGTCATCATTGCATCAAGGCTTTCCTGCAACTCCTTCAGCATGTTCTGGCCCTGCTGTGCATGTTCATTTAATGCTTGCTGGTTTCTGAGGATAATCTGGTTGGAAGATTCAATGCCTGTGAGACGAGCATTGATTTTCTGCATCTTGGTGAGTAACTGCCGAAAGCTGCTTTGAATTATATTATCCATCAAGTTGTTGTGTTGCACAATAGGTGTATGTTGCATTGATGGGGTTGAGGGAACAGAGTATCCTCAGAGACTGGGATGGTCGCCCATGGGCATAGCAGGGGGTACTGAATGCCACAAGAGCCAGGGTTGCCATATGGTGTCATATGTGGATTGTGTCCACCAGAAGAGGGCTGGTCAAACTGGTGAGGATACATCTGATTTAATCCTGGTCCATTCTGCTGAGATCCACCAAAGTCATACATCCCATGCCCTCCACCATGCCCTCCACTGAGTCCATCACCATACAAACCTAGACCTGATGGGTTGAAACCACTGTGGTGATTATTGGGCGCTGTGTCCATGAAAGGATCATTGGAAATAATCAGGGATGATGGAACTAGGTGTGGATTCATATTCTGAACCCCTTGAGCTGTGCTAACAGATTTTTCTGCAGGTGCAGCTCCTTCTGGATGGTGCTGCATGCTTGATGGGTGCTGGAACATAGCACTAGTAGGAGGATGAGGACAACGGGGATGACAGGCCTATGGATGATGTGAGGATCATCCAGAAGCACCTTTATAACCTGCTCCCACAGCTTCTTGCTTCTCAACCACATGAACCTTCTGCTCATTTATTCACCGGTGCTACATGCTCTTCACTAGCTTTCTGCTTGAGGTGTTGCTGCATAGGGGGATCCACCATGTATTTTGTTGTTGCTATCTGTATGCAGTCTAGACTCAATCTAGACTCTGTCCATACCTGTGGAAATATATATATGATTCCTATCTACACACGACCTCAAGTATGGATTGTCTGACAGACCTCAAACTAGACATTAGTTATTACATCTAACTACAGTACAGTTAGGGTTTGAATAGCAGACCCTTTCATACATGTTCTGGACCTAGACAGATAACCTTGCCTGTATTAGTTTGTGTATGGTTAACTGTTCTATCTGTACTCTATCCGGATACAGTCATTTTCTTGTTTCCGCAGTGATTGTCATTGTTGACTTTGATCAAAATTTGACATGTCAACAAAAAAAAACTGGTTTTTATTTTTGTACAAATTTTGTTCACAGAGAAATGTATATATTATCTTCACATTTGATCAAACTTTGTTTGAAATCATTACATTGTGTTTTTTTAATAATCATAGTGCACACCTGCAGGTACACCCACAGGTAGATATACCTCCATGTTTTTTTTTAGCAAACCCTATACATACAAGGCCAAGGATGGGAAAACATGTTTGGTCTGAGACTGTGAGTCATGCAAGTAAGTATGTGCTTTTTAACTTGTAAGACCAGGCCCAGGCCCTCCTAAAGGGTCTGGTGTGGTGAAACAACTTGGCTAGGCACTTGGTAAAGTACCTAACCAATATATGTCAAATCTAGCTCTGCCTAGCTGCTACATTTGTAAGCAAGAATGTTTGACCTGAGGGAATTGCTACTGAGAACAGCTCAAGATATAAAGACCCAAAAGTGTGCTATGCATGGGAAAGCACTATAGGAAGGTATGCATGAAGCACAGGAACAAGTGCATGGGTATTGAGAGCACAAGACCATGAGAAAAGCAGGAGTGTGGAAGTGTGGATAGGGAAGTCAAAGGAGTGAGGCTGAGAGTGAGTGAGGGCAAAGGTATGAAAGACCTGCAAGAGCACTGGAAAGCGAGTCACAAGGTATGTGCTATTGCACAGGAAAAGTGCTAGTGCAGAAGTACAGAGATGTGGATTCACAGTGGGCAAAATAAAAAAGGCAAGGCACTTGAGATAGAGATCAAATGGTGTGGGAATGTAATACAACATATAGATAGGTGGTGCAGCAGACGTCGCGCTGGAATTTTGAAGGGAAGAGGACTCTTCAACAATGAAGAAGTGAAAAATATCAAGCTTAACGCTGTCTCACAAGTTTGAGACCATTTATTTTACAATCTAAACCAGGTGGGAAGGCCTGTCATTCTTCATCTGAACTCAAAGGCACGACATCACGCATCGGGTTCCCAATTGAAGCACAAAATCTTAAATCGCTGCAAGATGATTGAAACCTGACCTGGATGGTCGTGATTTTATGTGGCAAACACAATACAGGACCTTTACACACACAATCTCAAATTTAAACCATGTCCATATGTATGGCTAGCTCATGGCCAGCTCAATTTTTAACATTCTATTCATCAGGCAGTGGGGCTAGGGACATACATGGGATGTAAAATCTTTGTCCTAAATTTGCCACTGCAGCCACAGCGTACTGATGTTACATTTCCTCAGACTTCGTGTTTTGTAGTTCAGGCTTCCCTTTTTCTCGTTTGCCCGCTCATGTGACTCGAATGTAAATTCACTGCTCTGGCACTGCAGTGCAGGGCAGCATCAGCGTCAGCGCTCACATCAGCTCACCATCAGCACACCAGCACTGTACAACGAGCTCCATGTACTCTATAACTTCCTACCTCGGCAAAGTGCTTATGTTGGCATCGAGAATCTTTCACACATGCAGTGTTTCTGGATTTGATGATTCATCTTGGTTTTTGAACTCAGGGCTTGTGATCCAAGCACAATGATATTGGTGCGTTATGCCGGATTCTAGATTGTTGTAGTAAACTGACATATTCCGATAGGAAACACTGATTACTTCACTTGGCCATACAGAATCTTGTTTTTATATGCTTGTATCACCGATTAAGTGCTCTGAATCGGATGCCAGAAAATTTACAGGGTCAGTAAGGTACATATATCCTCCTTGTTATCACTAAACCTTTATCATAAGATCTCTGTTGAGAAACCAAATCGGATCTGAGCATTCGTGTTCACTATACTGTCTCCACACATTTTTGCCCTTATATACTAGGTGTTCTGCTCATTGATACTTATGCTTTTTTTTGGTGTTGTTGGGTACAGATACTTGATGCCTTTTTCAGACGACGTTGGTTTCAATTCCATTCTGAAAAAATTACCAGTTCTTCCATTTGTCATGGTTGCTCTCACAGGAGGGACCATACTTCCGCATTGCTAACGACTTGTCCCCGTGAACCTGACTGTAGTCGAAGTCGGATACTGTAGATGCTTGAGGTCGAGGACTTCCGTCAAGCATATGAAATTGGTGCGTGTAGTGGCTCAAGGAACAGAATATCCCCTGCATCAGGCATTATCTGACTCTGTTTCACATCAGTGACTTAAGCTGAAAGGGAGAAGCACTGTGATTCTGCCTCATGGCGAATTTGTAAGGCAGATTCGATTTGGATGATTTAAGCGATTTTTGTTGTTCGGGATTTTTAAGCCCTTTGTGACCTTGATTTTGGTGTGTCATTCCCAGTATTTAAGAATGGACATATCTCACGAGATCTTGACGCCTCAGTGCACTCCCCTCTCCATGGCTCCTTTGCGCAGTGGAATGGTCTGTCAAAACGACCTTTGTACACCCTATAACCTTCGTTCGATGTTGAAGTTGAGTTCTTCCTCACAGTGTTCTGCTGGTCAGCAACCGCAGTGTTCGTTCACTGAACGCAAAGTGTGGGAAAGTCGATGACCATTGGCAACGTTCACTCGACCGTGAACGTGTCAGGTGCCATGAGTCCTTGTATATTCTTTATATAGATACATTTCAATTCATATCTAAATGGTATAGATAATGCATCGAGCGCGCGACTACTCACGTCTAGATGCATGTCTAGCTACATATGAGCATTGTCTCACATGTCCTCACCTTCTTCGCTGCATCTGGATTCTGGTAGTGTTATCAATCAAGGTGAGTTTTGCACCCAAGCTATGATATATTAATGCAAACTCAACTGCGCAATAGTAATCAATGCTCGTAATAATCCATGTGGAATCCTCGTGCCCCCACCTATATGACTTGTTGTGGCTCATGGTGTGAAACACAGCACCTGCTCTTTTTTCTTGCTCTCGTCCATTGCCATTCCGCAATCGTCGTCCTATGGCCAGTGGCAAGAAGAAGACTCGGAGTACTAATCGTGGCTGGTGGTGGACGGAATTTACAGAACACCCCAGCTACGAGAGTTCAGAACCAATATCAATGGTGCAGCAGAAGGCTAAAGTAATCTGCACCAGACAACTCGAGCATTACGTTGCAGCAGAACGGGCTCGTGATGAACTTGAGGTATAGTTTGGATCGTGGGATCATGTACGAGATGAGCAGGCGATTAAGGGAGCAGGTAAGCTTAAATTGTACCATCTATTTATTTCTAACACTTTCTATTGTAGTGTGGGCTACTGGCCAGCATGATCCGCAACGAATTTGGCATGTCAGTCGTCCAAAACACCCAGAATCTTATGCTACTTGCAGAGTTGAAGATGTATCTCCACGAGGAACATGTTTGCGAAGGATCCATCAAGAAGCAGCTCAAACGGCGCTACTGCCAGAATACCACGGAGGTCAACCCTGCAGAGGATGATACAAATCCCTTCAGCAGTCCCCAGCAGACAGGTAGCGAAGTTGATGAGCACAGAGGGCTATGGCAAATTGCTGCACACTTGATTCAAGCTGTCGAGGATGAGGAGTCATTCACGACCTCCGAGATTATGGAGGTAGTTGCTAATCCTTCAGACTTCCAGCAAATTCCTATCAAAGATCTCTTCGATTTCTCTTGTGCTCAAGATTGGCTAGGATCCTTCTACCAAACAGCCATTCAAGGCTTAGATGCTGAGATTGAGTTATACGAGCTGTTGGATTTGGATGCCAACGGTATTGACGACGCAGAATTTCCTCAGGCGGATGACATTTTGGATGAGTAAGATTTGGCGAGTTCTCGGTTAGGCAGGCCTTAGCCAATCAGATATGATTATATAATGTTTTCCCTTGGACTCCTGGTACCATAGCTATTCACGTTCACCTGTAGATACAGAGACGTTCACCGGTGAATGTTCACTGACTCTTGTGAACGTTCGGTGACCGGCTGAACACTGCTTCCTCACCCGCGGCCAGTTCCAGGCCATCATCTCCTACCTTGATCACTATGAGTGGTGACAATGACATGTTGCACCTTGAGTTAAAGACTACCCTTGAGGCACGTTTTCTGGCAGTTGTGAAGTCCCTAGATTGTGCATCACTAATGTTGTCTTATTTCAGACGGTTTTCAAAATTTGGACCATTTTCAGTACCGATGTAAGGCAACTAAGAAAGGTAATCGACATTAGATGACCATCCTGGCCTTTTCTTATCACTGGTTCATCAGGAGCTCGCTACAACCAAGCAAGAGACCAAAAAGGCTTCTTTGGAGTGAGACCATGTTGTTGCTGCGCATGAGAAAGTGCGCATCCAGTCCTTTATTGATTTATTCAAAGGCTTAGTTTCATCCTTGCGCAGTTCTTACATCCTGTTGATGTTGTGCTGCATTGCCCCATTTGCAAAGCAGTTATGGAATGGCCTTTCACATAAGCCTATTTTGATTCTGATTCTTGAATGGTCCTCACAAGCATATTCACACAACAGACTGGAATGCGACCATAGCTATTGTTTGCACTGCATAACCAATTGGTTTCATGAAAGCATTGGGACCTGGTTGTCCTCCTGCTACAACTCACTTCCTCAGAACTTCAAAGACCACGATGAACTGTTCACGAGTGCTGAGGTGGATATATTGTGCGATGGTCTATATGCCATCATTCCTGGTCGTTTCTATCACTGTCCCATATGCCGAGCATTTGTTGATAGGCCTCCTATCGAAGTCCCTTTGCTCCGTGATTTATCCAGCAAGATTACTGGAGTGTTGGGCCCTGATATAGAGCGTACACAGCAAGTATCTACAGATCCAACTTCGCAGTGGACAATATTTTTTAGTAAGAGAAAGTAGGATAATTCAGAGTAACTACCATGTGCATGTATTGTTGAAATCATCCTGAATCTATACTGGCACCCGCTTGCTCATCGCACCAAAGTCCTCGATTCGTGCTTCTGGGAAGTGGAGTTTTAAAAATGAGCATACTACTTGACACCAATACCCCCTTGGATGTCTGTCATCCTCTTACTGGAGCATTGTATTAATTCTAGGTAGCAATTCCGTTGCCTTCACTGCCTAGACAGTATGATATCGCATGGATTGAGTGTATATGAATTATTGACATTTGACAGAAGTCAAGTTACAGCACCATATGTCTCTACGTATTCCATTCAGTATTTGTATGGTGCATTAATCTATCCAATTACATGAAAAGGATGTCCTGCTGAGCCACTCACTAACAATGGTTACGGGAAACGTCAATGATATGGATGTCTGGCTCGAAAGTCACTGACATGATCTGATAGGTTAGGCTGGACTGAGCGTTAGCTCGGGGTGGGACACAGGCAGGTGGAGCCGCAGGGAGGGCGGGAACCTGCATGTGAAATTGATCATGCCAGATGACAATTGAGTAGAAGATAATAGAGTATGAATTGACACATTGTGCAGTACGGTGTCATGCATGGTATGTGACTCATACCATGACATATACATAGCAGGAGTAATAAGGAAGGTATAATACACCAGATTGTATCCTATCACCAAGTTACCCCATCATTTTCCCTTAGTTATTAGCTAGTATTTTCACTTTCAAAACTTCACTTCCATTTTTCCATGTATTTCTATTTTGTTCCATGGGATTCTATCTCTTTCCATTTTTTCTAGGCATATTTATCCATCAGACTTCCTCTCCAGCCACAAAGCATGTTTGTAAGCTTGTCATGTGACTGGTTAATAATCTGATTTGTAAGGATTGAACTTGACTCATCATGTTTTTGTCATGATTCGTCATACTTTGTAAGACTTGGAAGTGTATTTATAAGCTACTTAGTAAGAAGGCTGATTCAGCTCACTCAAAAGATTGGTTTGTAAGCATGTTCTTACCAATCCTTGGGATGACTCATGTCTTTTATTCATCTTTCTTTGTAATATTACATTGTATTAATAAGCTAGTTAGTAAACAAGCTGACTCAACACACCAAAAAGATTGATTTGTAAGAATGTTCTTACCAATCCATGTGCTGAATCATGCTTAGTAAGATGGCCTCCAAAAAGGTATAAAAGGAGCCCATTTTGCCACTGTCAATCTAAGCTTCCCGCTTTAAAACCCTGTTCTCAAATCAAGTGAGATTACCTAAGAAATAAAGTGCAGGCAAAACTAGTGCCTTGAAGTAAGACTAAGAAACATCTATCTGAGTTATATACTACCTTACAGGGGTTGACCATATAACAAACTAACCTACTAAGACTTAAACACATACAAATAACCTCTCTCTTTCACAGGAAGGGAGAATCAAGCTAAGAAGAACTACTTCACACTGAGGCAAACTTTCATAGGGTGAAATAAACCTATTCAATTTACAAAGGCCTCAAAGCAAACCTACAGAGAGAAAACAAGAAGGGGACATTTTTAAGTAAACCCTCCCAAGAACTCACACATTATCTACCACAAAAACTAGAAAAGTCGTAGACCGTATACTTAAGGACTGGCAAGAAGTCTTATCCTATATAGTTGTGCTGTCACTATATACACGTTGTATATAAGACCCTTAAGTAAGAGGACAACAGCTGTCTATACAACATGAATTATGGAGTGCGAAATGCAGTGTGAAAATAAGGGAGTGGCGGGTGGGTATAGAGAAAGACTGTAGGTACAGGTAGACGTGAGGATGTATGGGTACGACGAACTTGATGTCATGGAGGAGAGAAAAACAGATGCGGAGGCGAACAGTACGATCGCTCAGCTGGATGTATGGTGCTGAGAAATTCCGGCAGACTCCATTACTAGGCACCTGTGCATTCCAACATACAGATTCACCACTCCAAAGTGGAAATGATACCATTCTTCAAGAGGCCCATCAGCATCGGGAATGGGATCAAAAAACATGAGCATTTGACTTACAATAATATCCAGCTCTGTCCCAATGGCGAGGAAGGTCACCTCAGTCGTCTTGCTAGAAATGAAGCAGTGAGTAGGCAGAAACGGAAATCGCCAAGTACGTTTGTTTCACGTAAAGTAGCTCGTTTAGTGTCACCACAGTGCTGGTGCACTGATGGTGAGCTGATGTGAGCGCTGACGCTGATGCTGCCCTGCACTGCAGTGCCAGAGCAGTGAATTTACATTCGAGTCACATGAGCGGGCAAATGAGAAAAAGGGAAGCCTGAACTACAAAACACGAAGTCTGAGGAAATGTAACATCAGTACGCTGTGGCTGCAGTGGCAAATTTAGGACAAAGATTTTACATCCCATGTATGTCCCTAGCCCCACTGCCTGATGAATAGAATGTTAAAAATTGAGCTGGCCATGAGCTAGCCATACATATGGACATGGTTTAAATTTGAGATTGTGTGTGTAAAGGTCCTGTATTGTGTTTGCCACATAAAATCACGACCATCCAGGTCAGGTTTCAATCATCTTGCAGCGATTTAAGATTTTGTGCTTCAATTGGGAACCCGATGCGTGATGTCGTGCCTTTGAGTTCAGATGAAGAATGACAGGCCTTCCCACCTGGTTTAGATTGTAAAATAAATGGTCTCAAACTTGTGAGACAGCGTTAAGCTTGATATTTTTCACTTCTTCATTGTTGAAGAGTCCTCTTCCCTTCAAAATTCCAGCGCGACGTCTGCTGCACCACCTATCTATATGTTGTATTACATTCCCACACCATTTGATCTCTATCTCAAGTGCCTTGCCTTTTTTATTTTGCCCACAGTGATTGGGACTCAAAGGAGTAAAGTGGATAGCAAGTGAGGGCAAAGGTATTAATTGCAAGATCAAGGAAAGTTGAGGTGTAGTGTCCAGGTATAAGGAAACTAATAGGGGCTAAAAAGCACACACTATGGGTGACTACTTCTATGGATGTGGACCTTCAAAAAGCAGTTCCTAAGGCATGAGAACTAATCTGCAGGTATATGCACAGCACAGGAATGAGTGTGCAGGTCCACAGAGTATGAGAACATGAGTCCAAAGTGGGTTAAGCATAGGAAAAGTGCTATGAGGAGTGAACATATGCAGATGCATCTAAAACACATTATTGGTTGAATCTAATAGCATACAAAGCATAGGAAATGTGTGGGTTAAGGTGTGGGAATGTGAATAGCACTGTGGAGTGCATGTCGGTAATGCAGGAAAGTGTAGACTAAGCATCAGACAAGGATTACAGCTGAAACAAGTGAAGACCATATATAGGGGAATGGTGATGATATGAGGGCTACTTTCTACCACCTATCTGAGGCTTATGCAGTCATACAAGCCTAGCATGAGAATGATTGTCACACCATTCTCAGTTTTTTTCCAGGCCCAATATATCACTATCAAAGACTTCAATGAATTGTTCCCACCAATTTTCAAATGACCCACAGATTAAGGTCTTAGAAGTTAGGATGATTCAATGCCAGTGCATTCTGCAAGTGGTTTATGGATGACAGTTATGAGTCGACATATTTTGCACACTCTCTACACCATTTTCAAGAGAAACATAAATTAACTTCGCATCTGCAGGCAGTGTGCAGTACCACAACTACCACACATCTATAATGCAGGTTTGGTCTTTATATCTGGCTCATAAATATTAATATTAATTGTTAAGTGAGAAAAGATGCAGATATGCACCACATTATCCCTCCCACTTCCAGCCCAACCTCTTTAACACTGCATGCAGCCATTTTTTATCAGCTGTTCAACAATGTCCACTCCCTCTGCAACATTCACTCTCACCCCTGTCTCCATGGGTCTATGGCTTTGAAACTCCTTCATTTTTCATTTGATCTCTGCTTGCTCTGCTCGATACTTGCAAGCACTATCAATACTGCAATACAGCTGCTTTGATTTAGCTTTTGAAATGTTGCATGAGAATTTTCATGTACTTTGTCCTGTGGACCCATCTCAACTTGCAATCAATGTTGATCATCAATATCTATGTGTTGAATGATGATTTTTGGAGTATCTCAGATACAGGAGGCTTGTTTCAGTGAGTCAAGCTCTGAAACGTTGATCTTGTATGTTGTATGTTGATATTTGGTTTCCAAGTGGCTTATACTGATATATCAAAATTTCCTCACTCAATTAGTGCAGCACTGCTTCCAAGTGCTATCTCCCCAGCATGAATGATATGTTCAATCACTTATTCAATACACTCATAAGTACCTATTTTTGGACACTTCAAAATTCTGCTTATCTTGGGTATGGGTGCAGGTTGGGATTTTAAGACCCCTGACCCATTGCATACCTGTTGCTTCCATATATGGTAATTATTCCATGTTAACTCCCAAAGCTCCATTTCCGGTGTGTGGATCACAACCTGGCTAGGCACTAAGAAATATAATGCTCAACCAGTATAAGTGAGTCTAAGCTCTGCCTAGCTGCTATACTTGCAGAATGCAAGAACATTCAACCCTAAAGGGGAAGCAAGGAAAGCAAGGATCCACGGAATGATGCTGATCAACCCTGATCAAAGGCGACAAAAGGCAATGTAAGCACAAGAAATGCACTGAAGGCACATGTGGGAAAGTGTGGAGCATGGTGTGGGTATCACAACCTGGCAGGCACAGAATGGTATAGAGTGCTCAGCCAGTATAAGTGAGTCTCAGCTCTGCCTAGCTGCTATACTCACAGAATGCAGAAATGTTCGACCCTAAAGGGGAAGCAAAGAAAGCAAGGATCCATGGAATGATGCCCAATCAACCCTGGTGAATGGCAATGAAAGCGCAAGAAACATGCTGAAGGCGCGCATGGGAAAGTGAAATGCAAAAGTGTGTGAAGCATGGGAAGGTAGTGCAAGTGGTGCACAAGTGTAGAAGACATGTACTGAGACTGATAAGAGGGAAAGTGCGGATCTAGATGGATACTGATAGTGCCACTAGCTATAGACTGATGCTAGGGCCTTAAGACGACAACAGATACATGCATTGCATAGAACTAACTGGTGATAGATGGTGACTGCCAGAAGCTGGTAGCTAATGGTGGGTAAAAAGTAAGGTGTAAAACGAACATGAAAGTATGTAAGTTCTACCTAAGCACTCTCCCAGGGCTCGGAGCCGAATAGGGAGCGCTCTAAGTATGTAAGTGATGTAAAGTAAGGGTCCATAATGAAATAGGAAGTGTAATATGCCAAATATAGTCAGATAACAAAAATGGACATACCAAGGGACTGGTTGGATGATGGATGGATGCTCCTGGATGCTGTGTGACACAGTGCACTTAAGCGTGAGAAAGTACGCAAGGTGCACATGTGGGAATGCTGCGTGTTGTGCAGGAAAGTTGTGTGTGTTGTGCAGAATGACCAGAGACATAGTAGAAGTCACATATGGATGAGGGTGCGAGCCATGCAATAAAGGCCAGTTGTCAAATTCATAATATGGGCCCATCTGCACCTGCTCAAACTCGAGTCTCTACAATGGGAAGATAGCGTGAGCAGTGTACAAGTATATAGAGGACTGATAAATGGCATGACGACGTGTACTGAGATGATGATATGAGGGAAAGCGTGAATCTAGATGGATACTGATAGTGCCACTCGCTTTAGACTGATGCTAGGGCCTCAAGACAATGACGGATACATGCATTGCATGGAACTAACTGCCAAGTAACATGGTGGTAGAAAGATGGGTGGTAGCTGGATAGGTGTAAAATGAACATGAAAGTATGTAAGTTCTACCTAAGCGCTCTCCCTGGGCTTGGAGCCCAATAGGGAGCGCTCTAAGTATGTAAGTGAGGTAAAGTGATGTAAAGTAAGGATGCATAATGAAAGTATAATATGTTAAATATGGTCTGATAATGAAAAGGAGCACACCAAGGAACTGGTTAGACAATGGATGGATGCTCCTGGATGATGTGCAACACAATGCGCTCAAGTGCAAGAAAGCGCACGCGCAGGAATGCTGCACGTTGTGTGGGAAAGTAGCACGCCTATGGCGTGTTTTGTGGGAAAGCTGCACATTATATGCAGAATGATTAGAGACATGATAGAAGTCGCATATGGATGATGGTGCAAGTTGTGCAGTAAAGGCCAGTTGCCATGAGTCATGATATGGGCTATATGCACCTGCAGAGACTTGAGTCTCTACATTGCCAATAATGTGTGTGTATTTGAAGCTGGTGGAAAAGGCGCTCAGCAAGGTCTCATTTGACACGTCGAACCTCCAGATCTGCTCTTGCCATCTCGAGTAAGTACATTGCTTCCTCGGTGCTCTCTGGTGAGGTAGTTTCTGCTGAAAAGTTCTGCTGAAAGTTTGCATCAGTGCCTCATAACCTAAATAGACGACTCACCTTATCAAGTGCAAGAACTGAATGATCAGAAGTATCTGAGTCGCCTAATTCAAATTTAGTGTCTATGAGCCAGATTGAATCTTATTGTAGTCAGGAATGAGAACACACTGTAAGGAGAATGAGATCTCAGGCATGTCACAGTGGGACTTGGAGGTGCAGATGTCAGAAATTCCTAATCTAGCTTTCAATGCATTACAAAGCATTGAAATTTTTAAATACAAACTGCTGCTTGAAATAGATTTTAATAATAGAGTGCGCCTTGTAATGGGCATTGCAACCGTCATTGCAATGCCAATTGTAATGGTAATTGAAATAGGTTTAAATCAATATTAATCATTGTAATGGACTGTTTGTACAGCAATCGGTTGTAATGATGCCCCCGTGTCACCACTTCTTGGAATACTGGACCTTATCTTACAAGCCCCTTTTTCTATTTGCTACGTTGCCATCTTATCTTTTGGTTTCTATTGCCCTATGCTTATTAGTTAGTTATATTGTATTGTATTTGTATTGCTTACTGTTATCACCTTTGCTATGTTGCTATCTTATCTTTTAGCTTATGCTTATTAGGTCCTGTTATGATATGTTAGTTAGTTTACTATCTTATCTGGTTTGTGTTAATGCTTACCTTGTCTATTATATAGTCTGTACTTGGAAGGTTTCGAACGCTTGACTGTGTAGTAGTTATTAGCTTAAGCTTAAGGTCACGTGATACTTAGGACTTACCGCGACAAAACCGTTAGGCTAAAGGGTCTTTTTATATAGGGTAACTTGATTGTATTTGAACCATCGTTTTTGGCTACCTATAAGGCAATAGCAAGTAGCATAGACTAATAAGGTTTGGTGCGCGCGAAAGGCAAATCAAAGATGTAACATTACAAATGAAATGAAATAAAAAAAGACTAGTATATCCACTAATAGTATCCTAAGCAGCACGAGCACTGCGTCGAACACCTGTAGCTGCAGGCTTCTTTGCCCTAACCCTTCCTCTCCCTCTCCCTCGAGCTGGTGGCTGTTCCACATCTGCATCCTGTACTACAGCTGTATTAGTAGCTGCTGGAACTGCCGCGTCACCCTGAACAGTAGCTCGGAAAGTAGCACTGAGAGTAGAGGTGGTACTGAGTGATGAAACAGTGCTGAGAGCGGCGGGAGGCTGTGCCACCTCAACAGTGTTGGAATGAAAGGCAGTGGTACTCGGGACTGCGGAAGATGTTGGAGTAGGTTCAGAGATGTCTGACTCGTTGTCACTATCAATATCGAGTGCGTTCATTGCACGAATGACTTCGCTGGAGTGATCTTCTTGAGTGGCTGCAAAAGCAGATGATTTCGCAGAGCTGAAAACTTCTTGGTCGATGTTTTGCACAATGGTCTGGATGCGGCGGCTGTCCCACTTGGTGAGCAAGAGTTTCTTGTAGTGAAAGAAAAGGTCCTTGTAGTTGATGCCGGAGGACTTTCCTGTGCCCGACTTCTGAAATTCGGTATCGGGCGATATGGTCTTTGGTCCACCAGTGGTCTCTTGGTGAAGCGAAGTAACACCGCAAAGTGCGGCCTTCAGAATCTATTCAGAGATATATCAATGTCATAATAACACGCTCATTGACCAAAAGAAACACATACCTTAGCCAAAAGTTCCCAGTTTCCGAACACAGTCTTCAAGGTAGGGTCCTCTTGCATTCCAAGGAACAGGACCAGCGGAAATGTCTTGTACTTTGGATTCGCCGCTGACACTCCAAGCATTTTCTGTATTTCGGCGACGTCGGCTCTGCGGTACTGGGTATTGCTGAAGTATACTCCTGGAAGGTCGAATATATTGCCCGCAACGCTACGCAGTTTGTTGATTTCCGATGAGCAAGCCTCGGAAATGGACTTCATTACCTGGAGGATGATTGTTAGTTTAACAAATAGTATTGAAACATGTAATACATACGAGATCGTTGAAGTATGAACTTTCCATAACACCATGTAAACGATCAGGAAAGTGCTGAAATAGTTCGTCTAAAAACGCTGATTCCTGGGTCATTGCCGTCAAATACCGGTCTCGGCTGTTGAATGGAGTTGGATTCTCGGGACGTTGTTTGCTGAAAAGGTCAGCATTAGGGAACATTTCAACAGTCATGCCGTATTTACGGGCATAAAGCATTATGGTTTGCTCGTGGGCCAGGAGTTCATCGGGAGCCTCTGCGCGATGTTTACGTTTAGGCTTCTCGGCAACAAGAACCTTGTTCTCCTCGTGAAGAGTGCGATTTTCCTCAGCGAGCTTCTGAACCTGGATTTGCAGCGCCTTGAGTGCCTAGAGTAAGAGTAGAGTTAGATAGGTAAATTGATCTTAACATCTAAAACTTACGTCCATGATGTCTCCCTTTGAGGCGTTTGGTCCCGGAATTGCAACAGATTCAACGATAGGCTCCGCATCCCATTCATCGTCTGAGTCAGATGCATTTTGAGAGAAATGAGACATGGTCCAAGGTGCTAAAAAGATACAAGGAGATGAGAAATGGTCAGCATGACAGCGCCGTATATAAGGTAAATTATTGTGCCTCGTGCTTGATGCAACCAAAGTTGCAGCAATGTATCAGCAGTGCCAAGAAAAACGTGCCTATGCTCTGACTATTGGTCACGAAGGAAGGCGTGATAGCCTGGAGGTGACCTTTGATAATACAACAAATGAAATCAACACTGCGAAGTAATAATCAGCATGTAATGTCTAAATCATGGGCTGGAATATTACGTTTTGAGCTCATAGTTGATGGGATATCATCAGGGTCTAGTACAAGAGCAGGATAGCCTGCCACGAGGAACTCCAGCCTAACCACCACTGATAGACATTCTGCCGCATGTAAAAGGCGCACTCATAGGAAATGTACGACATCAATGTCATGAAGCCGCAAGCATGCATTACGTTCCAGATGCAGCAAGATCTTTCTCGCCAGCTGCTGCAAGTTGATGTGAACGCGCTTTCAGACGGACTGCATAAAAATGAGCCATTGTGGGCGACATCAAAAAGTTAAGGACTTACAGAGACGATCTAGAGACAGTAACACCACCTTGACGGCATTGGCATCGTCTCGCACAGGTGGCATATTCTTTAATAGTGCAGAGTGGTCCACCCCATGCTCATCTTGTCAGGAAACTCTGCAGGCGTGTTTGCGTCCGATCGAGCTGGAGATGCTTGTGAGGCGCCTTCGTCATCCACGTCCATCTGTTTCTCTTCGCTGTCTTCGTCGCGGAATGCGGGTGCAACTTGACACTTCTTGGCAACTTTTACAGCTGGACCGCCTGTGCCTGCCATCATAATCCACTCGCGTTCCTTGGCTCCCTCAATTTCGATGCGCTTGATGAAGCGAGCGAGGGTTGGCAAAAAGTTGTCAAGTTGGATGTTAGTGAATAGCATGCTGTGTAGAAGGACGAATATTTCAGGTGCGCAGTTGATGACCAGATGGGGAGAGTTGACTCACAAGAGGTTGAGGAGTTTGCGGAATGCATGCGTCCAAAGACGAATGATGATATTGTACTTGGTTGGGATTACCTGGAGGGAAGCTGGAATGCTCAGTGCGAGAGAGATCTCCATCAGCTTATTATGTATTATATCAGCGAGTCTGCACACATTAAGTCAATGATATCATGATGAAAACCGGAGAGTGACTTGCCATGAATGGTCTGAGATTAGCTTCGTCCATTTCGCGCAAGATTGCCAAGAGCCTTGAGCCAGCCTGATCAGAACAAACGCAAAGACGGCTCCTCTAGAAGGTCGGTGTAGAAGGTGTAGGCATAATATATAAAGTCTTGGAGGTGTTCAAGAATGAGGGTGAGAAAAATGAGGCTCACCTAAGGCCTCCAGGAGTTTGTAGAATGCGTGGGTCCAGATATGAATGATGATATTGTACTTGGTTGGGATTACCCGGAGGGAAGCTGGAACGCTCGGTGCGAGGGAGATCTCCATCAGATTATGCATCATCTCAGCGAGTCTGTAATACCCATTCAATCAATGATATGATGAAAACCGGAGAATGACTTGCTGTTCATGGTCTGAGATCAGCTTTGTCCATTTTTGCTGCTGGAGGTCTTCGTCGCTAACTTCGTGTCCTCATCTGAATCCTTGGAGAATGGTGCGCTCTTCATCTATGAGATCATTGGGGTCCTCGTTTAATATCTTTTTTTCTAGGGTGGATATGCTGTGGTACAGCCTTTTAAGCTGAACCCGATCGTGGAGGCTGGTTTGCGTGGGGTGCCGTAGTAATCGAGGCAGGGGTCCAGGGAGCTGCGCTACTAATATAATCAGTGTTCTGTGACATATGAATGAAAGTCAATAGCACGTACCTTACAATCTGGTAATGAAATATCTAGTAGGAGTGAACGGATTAGTTAGATTAAGTTAAAGTCGAGAACTCAAGGTGTCCATGATAGCGGCCAATGAAGCAAAAAGGTTCTCATTAAGATAAATAATCAAATGCGCACGATGTGCTCTGCCTCCAGATGCATCATCTTTATGCGAAGAAACATGTCAGTATCTGCGGTATCAACTACGAGATAATCAGAAGGTCCATCCGCTATCAGAAGGGCCCCGCGTATGAATGATCTAACAGGAAAAAACTGTGCCTGTGCTCGTGGTCTTGCGCGAACTCTGTAAAGGTTGAGATCCTTGTCCTTTCGAGTGCGCAAACCAGTAGGAACGTCAAAAGGGTGAACAAGGGCCAGGGGAAATGTGTTATTCCCAACCAGACATTCGAAACAGAAGACCAGCCGGCCAAGAATGACTTTATTCTCAGTCAACCGAATGAAGACGCAGTCGAAGCGTGGTGAACCGAAGAAACGAGGGTTGGAACGAAGATAGTCTGTATGTTGACGCCAATCGACCATCGATTCATAGTTGATGCAAATAAAGCGGTGCTCTGTAATCTGTGCGTAGTATGTCAGCACAGCAAAAAATGAACTGAGGCAAACATACCTCGTCAGTTCCTCGGAGATGAATATGTTTGCCTTCAGGCAATGGAATGCTCAACGAGGGTAAAAGAACATTGAGAAAACCATTGAGCTTGACACGGAAATTAATGAAGGCTTGGTCTGCTTGATGAGCCGTCTGAATCGCATCAAAGGTCAGTGGAGGTTGCTTCGATCCGAGTTTCACGTGAAAGGAGTTACTCGTCGAGACAGGGTGCTCAACGACAGTGGCGAGGAAGTCTTCTTCATCCAATTGGCGTTGATGATCGTCGAATTCGAATAAGCGGCGGCGTATATGATCTGCAGCCACCTGCCACGTGTTGATACGGAGGATCTGTCAAAGTTGAATCAAGTTGCAGTATTATAATAGATCATTTTCTTAAAATTGAAACACACCTGTTCTGCTACGTCACGAAAGTTCGTGCGCAGCAAATACGAGTCCTTTAACGAGCCATGCATATTCTCGTTCGGCTTGGTATTGTAGTTGCGTGTTGCTCCTTTTGCCTCAACATCATCGAAAATGTGCAAGCCCATATGCAACTTCGGGAAATTCCAGTTCTTGTCACTCTCGATCGTTTTGTTGATGTATTGCTAATAGGAATTAGTTACCTATTGGAAGCAGTAAATAGTATATGAGACATACCCGCAAAAGAGCCGCAAATGCAAGGTGTGTGTGTCGGCCACTGCTAATGGTCTCCGTCGTGTGAACTTCGAGCGAGGCGTACATATCGAGTTCGAGGTAAAGTCGGACACAACAAAGGAGCAGGTAACCGAGAGGACAGTCTGCCTCTGTCAATATATTGTGGGTCACATATACTATCATCTGATAGTGATATTTTAGTAGATGCGAGGTAAAGTGAAAGAAATTAAGAACCTTCGAAATGTCTTCATGCGTGGAGTTGTCGGTAAACGAGATATTCATGACCTGGTTTGGATGTTTTTGGTCTCGCCAGTGGGGAAATGCTTGATAACTGTGTAAATTCATGTCAATTCAAGTCAAAATGAATTATAAACGACTTACCTCTTGTCTACTTGAGACATTTTCTCTCGTCCGAGACTATTTATATACTTCTGAAGCTCGACCCATAAATGATCAGACCATAGACTGCCAGAGTGAAAGTGCAATTTGTCCCAAGACAATGCTCGATGCACATCTGTAGAGGACACTGTTGAAAATGAATTCTAAGACAACATTAAAACAATGTAGCGCAAGAGTAAAGATAAGCTCACAACAACATCACGAAGTCCATAGTCTTTTAATACCTCCTCCTTCTCATCTGCAGTCTCCCTTTCTCGCACGGTTGCTAGAATAGCCTCCGAGTCACGAGATGTGCAACGCAGATAGCAGTGCGACATATCAGAAAGTTTATCATGGGGAACAAGACAGACTGGGCATGGCCATAAGGCCCTAACACCATGAGTAAGCACCATTGTCGACCTTAAAAATGGTAAGTTAGCAAAACGTCAGTCCAAAAGTTCGAAGCTCACTGTTCCTCGAAATCAGAAGATAAAATGAGTATTAGCGGGAAAAACCAGTGCTGAACAATATCTAGACACTCCAACCATTGACCGGTTTTTGATTTTGCAGCGAGCAAAGACAGTATCCTTTCAAAGGATTTATGCCATACTGTAGCCTTGAAGTTAGCCCATGCCGGCTTGCCGGCATGGGCTTTATCTTCCTTCACCTATGAATAGAATCAGTACGAAGTAATGCGCGTAACATTGTACATATTGTAATACCACAGGAAGCCACCCAACAATGTAACCGCCACCCATTCCTTGACTGTTGCGAATGTGGGTGGGTAAGTTCGCTAATCGAGCAACAACGGGATAGCCTTTTGCAGTCCCAAAACTAGATAGTTTCGTTTTGTCAGCGTACAATATGAAGGCAAGGGGCTTAGCGCTATGTGGCAGCTGCGACTACGAATTACATTGAGATTCCATCAAGATTACCGTACAACATATATGAATGGTACATACTTGAGCATCCCAAAAGTCTTGAGCAGTAAAAGGCTCATCTACGAATCGTTCAAAAGACTGGCCATTGAACTTCGCCAAGCACTGGGCATCAAAATGAAAATAAGGAAACAGATGAGGATCACGGAGGAGGTCAGTAGCCCACTCCCAAAGATCGCGATAGTAGACGTCAAAGTCCCATGTTTTATCCGCGAAGGGTATTGAAATCACGTCCTTTGTAAACTAAGCTCAAACATTAGTCCAATGAGAATCATACAACAATGGGCAAAACAACCCCTGTAAAGCGCTGAGAAACTGCATCCCACTTGGCGCGAACGTCCTTGTGGTTCCTGAACGTGAATTTCTCCGACTGCGCTGCGCAGCGGTGGCATATATCAACGAGATGGTCCGTTTGCTCATTATTGAGGGCCGCTTCGAGGGCAATTTCAGCAACGTCGAACTCCAAACAAGACCTGAAAGGACGCCAAGGCTTTGCGTTAGGTTCTGGAGCAGACCATGAGGAATGATGTGCAGGGTGACGCGTGAAATCACTGAAAGCAAATATTTGGGTTGGGATCCCACTCTTGGGATGGTGCTCGACCTTGATGTCGTCAAGCTGATATTCGCGATACTGAAGGTCCCTGTCATCATCAGGGATAGCCGGTTGCTCGTCTGAAATCCATATTAATGATATACAACAAAACACCCAAAGAAATAATCAAACTCACCAAAATAAGGGCCCGGATTATCGACATCATGGAAACTCGATGCTGAAGGGTCTCACTGGACTATTGATGAACAAATAAGTAAAATTAACGACACAATGCATTGAAAGAATAATAAACAGCAAAACTTACCCTGTGTCTCGAGCTGCGGATTGAGACTGTGACCCACCACCGCATTGACAGCAGTACCATTTGAACCAGGACCAAGAAGACCTGCTGCAGTTAGTCAGGATATGAAACTAAATTGGAGTATTCAAACAACGCACCTTTTCGCTGCCTAATTGAGTCTGCAATGCGCTGATCCTGGGCTCGTTTCTGGGAGTTCTTCTCGCAGGCTTTCCGGTGAGTGACCCAGCCACGTGGTTTAATGCTCTGTTCACACAGATCGCAGAATTTGGCCCTGTCGGAGCCCATGATGTCGAAAGATATATATGAGGTATCTACAGAATTGATGTGAGCAAAGAAATGGAGGAATGCAGATGATGAGAGCGCAAATACAGGTAAGGACGCCTTGCAAGCGCTTCACAATCACGTTGCGATACATTGAAACTCAGCAATCAATCTTACATGATCATGACAATACGAATTTCAACGCCATCTCAACAACATCTCAACAACGAAGCATTGGAATAGGTTTTGCAAATTTCCGACAGAACCAAGTTGGTGTGAAAGAGAAATAGCGACTAGGCTTGTTAGAAACTAGCGCTACTTATCCAAATAGGCACGAGTGTAGTATTTGACCCAAGAGGACTGCTATTGAAGCAACTCCCTACTAATTGCAAGGGAAGCAATAGTGCGAAGGGCTTAAAACCTATAGCGACCTAAGACTAAGAACTAGTGAGTAGCGCTATAGTGATCAGCGACAAGTGAGTTCCGACAGAGAAACATGTGTATAAGTGAGAAGCGCTATGCAAAGTGTTTTATGTGATAGTGCTATGCGAATGTCCGACTAGCGACAGCGGGAAGAAATCAAAGAGAGTGAAAGTGCAAGTAAGATAAGACAGTGCAAGTGAAATGCCTGATAGCAACTAGATTACAGTGCGACTACTGATAGCGATCCCGACATTGCGAAAGTCAAACTTAAGAGGGATCCTTAGTGACATGCACTTAAAGCAAGTCAAGTGACACGCGATCAGAGAGATTGGCAAGAGCTGAATTGATTGCACCAAGACTGAGATATAGTGACTAAGGTGACTCCGACACCAGCAAAGGTCCGGGGAAGGGAAGTGAAGTATTGTATGTGCGACGGGTAATTTTATCATACTGCATAAAGGTTCGGGAGTGTGTAGGCAAGAATAGTAGCGACACTGGCAAGAGCACAATGTAGCGACAGGTAATAGAACATGCAGCGCTGCAGAACACGAGGATACATGTAATAAGACCTGCGACTGATCAGTAGCGACATTTAAGGACAAGTAACGCACCAGCAGAGGTAGGTGGACACATAGACAGGACATGGGAGGACGGAATACCTAGGAGTCAGACCAGGTAGCACACTGTGGGTATCACAACCTGGCAGGCTCATATAAGAAAAAGTACTCTACCAGTATAAGTGAGTCTCAGCTCTGCCTAGCTGCTATACTCACAGAATGCAAGAATGTTCAACCCTAAAGGGGAAGCAAGGAAAGCAAGTATCCACAGAGTGATGCTGGTCAACCCTGGTGAATGACGGTAAAGCGTGAGAAATGCGCTGAAGGCGCGTGTGGGAAAGTGAAGTGCAAAAGAGCGCGAAGTGCGGGAAGGTAGTGCAAGTGGTGCACAAGAGTAGAAGACATGTACTGAGACTGATGAAAGGAAAAGTGCGGATCTAGATGGATACTGATAGTGACACTAGCTATAGACTGATGCTAGGGCCTTAAGACAATGATGGATACATGAATTGCATGGAACTAACTGCCAAGTACATGGTGGTAGAAAGATACTGAGTGGTAGGAAGCTGGTGGTGTAAAATGAACATGAGAGTATGTAAGTTCTAGCTAAGCGCTTTCCCAGGGCTTGGAGCCGAATAGGGAGCACTCTAAGTGTGTAAGTGAGGTAAAGTAAGGGTCCATAATGAAATAGGAAGTGTAATATGCCAAATATAGTCAGATAATGAAAGGGACATACCAAGGGACTGGTTGGATGATGGATGGATGCTCCTGGATGCTATGCGATGCAGTGCGCTTGAGTGCAAGAAAGTGCACGTGCGGGAATACTGTGCATTGTGCAGGAAAGTATTGCGCCTATGGCGCATTCTGCGGGAACATCAGGAAAATGTGACATGGCTATATAGGGACCATAGAGCTATAGCTTGTATAACCAAGTGCCCAATTGTGTAGGCTAGTTATAGCAATACATAGTGTGCTATAGTGCCATACAGTACTATGATATCTATATCCTGCTATATAGATGACCAACATCAAACCCATTTCAAGCTATCTTGGTAGATATTTGTTGCCATTGTAGCTCTCAAAACCCAAAAAAAGCGAAAAATTCAAATTATATTTCAAGTAACTACTACAACACATATAAACTACTAACTACCAAGGAGGCCAAAATGCGAAAATTACAGGAGAAAGAGGCAAGAGAGCTAGAAAGAAGAATCAGAGAGGGAAGGTGGAAACAGAAGAAAAACTTGCCAAATAATCAACAAAGCGAAAATTATTGAGGGGGAGGAGGGAAGAGAGCTAGAAGAAGGAAAGAGTCAGAGAGGGGAGGAGAAGAAGAGAGAAAGAAAGACATACCAAATAGTCAAAAAAGCGGAGCTAGAACAATGAGAGGGTCAGAGAGGGAAGGAGAAAAAGAGAAAAAGACTTGCCAAATAGTCAAAAATGCGAAAATTATTGAGGAGGGAAGGAAGAAGAGAGAAAGACTTACCAAATAGTCAAAAATGCGGAGCTACAAGGAGAGGGTCAGAGAGGGAAGCAAAAGAAGAGAGAAAGCAAAAGAAAGACTTACCAGGTAGTCAGAAATGCGAAAATTATTGAGTGGAAGGAGAATGAGAAGGAGGGAAGGAAGAGACAGTGAGAGAAAGGAAGGAAAAAGATGGGAAAAGATTGTGGTTGACCGCACTTTTGCTTATATAAGCTGCGCCAAACAAAGCCACATCACAAGACTTGGTGAATTTTGACTAAGTGAATTTTCGCACTTTTGCTTACTTGACCGTGGGAACTTTTTCCGATGAAAACCAAAGGTTGTAGCCCTTGTCAAGGAGAGTCTATCCATAGTCTAATGGTATCAATAGCTTAAGATCCTAACTCACTATAAGCAAAATACTCGAAAGTGGACAGTTCAAGAAAGCACCTTGACCGTGGGAACTTTTTCCGATGAAAACCAAAGTTGTAGCCCTTGTCAAGGAAATTCTATCTATGGTCTCATATTATCAATAGGATAAGATCCTAGTGAGATATAAGCAAAATACTTGAAAATCATGACACTTTCTGTTGAAAGATTTTATGAGATTGTGCATTTTCCTTTGCCAAACTTTATGGTAATCTATAGAATCACATGATTTCTACAGTGGTCTATATACTGTTATAGCTGGTCATAGACTGTGTGGAGCTATGGCATACTATGGAGGCTATATAGAGGAGGGTCTTCTATATAGAGATACAGTTTTTCCTGATGAAGGCTGTGCGTGATATGTGGAATCAACTAGAGACATGATAGAAGTTGTATAGTGGATGATGGTGCAAGTTGTGCATTGAAGGCCAATTGTCATGAGTTGTGAAAAGGTGTGAAATGTGCCCATAACAGCCTGCAGAAATGTGAGTCTCTACAGTGCTATGGGAGAAAAGTGGTTCCAAAGCGGATAGCTTGGGAGTTTGATAGTGCTGGTGACTAGCGTTTTATTTTTTTCCTCTAGGGAAGGCAAAATATGCCTATGACACTCATACACACCTAGCACTGGTATGATTGTCACATCTGTGGAAGACTCAAATACTGACTGTCCCCAGTCGGTCTCATGTTGCAACTTGGACTTAGCAAAAATTCGTCCATCGATAAGAGCATGTGATCGATGGTGACCCGATATGGAAGTGATGATTGGATAGTGGAATTTGATAGAAGCGGTGGACACAATCGATGAGCCGGAACAGTGGATGGAAGTGTAAACATGCGGTAGTCATGATCAGTGGATTAGAACAATGCAAGGAAGAATGGGCATGCGGTGGTTGCAAATAGTGGGTCAGGGTCAATGGAAGTGTGGGCTGGATCGTAATTCCCTATAAAACCCTCCAACCTTTCCTTCATCTGTTCTCCCATCACATACTTCCTACTATGTCTTCCTTCACATTCTCTGAAATTGTCAACCCCAATGTCGACAAGCTCCAGCAGGCCTTCGCTGATCTGCACCTCAAGTTGGCTCATCTGGTCAAGGCTATCCCTGAGGACCACCCGGAACTAATCCAGCGAAAGGAGGAGTGGGTGCGTGACTGGACTAAGCTTGTGGTAAGTCTTTAGTTCCGACTTAGCTCTGTTTCTTTTGCTGACACTTCCTTATAGCAGGAACTTAGCAACAACATGCTTAACTGCAAGACCTACAACATGAACCTCCCACTCTCATCAGGAGAGGTCGCTCTGGGTCACAAGGCAGAAGAGGCTCAAAAGCTCTACTCTGCCCAGGTCCATGCATACAAGGTTGAGGTCCAGCACCTTGTTGATGAACAGGCGGCACTTGATCAGGTGGAAAGGGAGAAGAGCAAGGAGCAGGAGATTGAGTCGGAGAAGGGGAAAGAGAAGGAGAAGGAGAAGGAGAAGTCGTGCGAGATGGATGCAGCCATGGATGATGTGGATGGTGATGCTGATGTGGAGGGGGAGTCGGATGAAGAGGAGGCAGATGTTCGTCCCCCGCTGGTTGCTAAACGTGCTGCGACTGTCGGTGTTATGATGGGTAGGAGGAAGCCTTCGGTAAGCAGAACTGTCATCTTTGTCTTTTTCCTTGTTCTGATTCTGGCTACAGAAGACTCCTTGCGCTGTCACACCTGTAGTGCACCCAAACCCTTGTGCCCGGTGCATAAGGGCTAAAAAGCCTTGCATCAGCAAGCCAGGAAATTCCTGTGAGACTTGCAAGGATGCCTGCAAGAAGTGTGAATACTCGACCCACAGGTGTGGAGGTAAGTGGTCCGACATTATAATGGTTGCTTCTTACTAACACTTGCCACAGTTGCAAAAGAGAGGGCTGCTGCCCGCGCTGTTGCTGCCAAGGCTGTGGTCAAGGCACCTTCCGCTCCTGCTCCAAGTTCCTCTGTGGGGTGGGGTGTCCTTATCCGCCATCCCAGGGAAACTCCAGAGGATGCGACTTCTGCAAACTCTGAAGATGAGGAGGAGGAAGAGGAGGAGGAGGAGGAGGAGGAGGAGGAAGAGTCGGTAGAAGACTTGTGAGAGTGGAAGTTGTCTGAGAGTTGGGAGGTAGAGTTCGACCTCCTGGTGGATGCTGATGGCAATGAGGAAGATCTCTATCTGGAAGGTAAAGTGCAGGCGCTATATGCCAAGATGTTGACCATGCAATGGATGCACATGGAGATGATGACAGAAGTGGATTCCCTGGCGGTGTAGAGATTCGCGTTTGAGCACGTGCAGAAAGGCACAATTTGCACCTTTTCACGATGCACTCGATATCCCTGCAACACACTTCTCACTTGACTTCCGCGCAACACACGCTTTGGTGTGTACCGGTGCATTTGGGTGCGTTACGGTGCACTCCGCCACACTTCCTTAGGATCCGTCGCCTGTCCTCCACATGTCCTGTCCTAGTCCTCCAAGGTCCATTGGTGCGTTTTTCCTTCATCAGAACTCATGCTCCATCACGCAGGCACTAGTACTTATCATCATATTTTGTTATGGACCCTGACTTACCTCATCACTTACCTTAGTACTCCCTATTTGGTTCTGAGCCCTGGGAACTCGCTTAGCTTACCTACACGTCACCATGTTCATTTTCCTGTCACTTACTTCCGTTCCACTACCATCCAAGTGTATAGCTCGAGTTTCTATCTGAATACACCAGTTTCTCTCCATTTGGCGCTTTGACACCCTTAAGTGTCTGCTTCCACATCTATCAAGGACCTGATTCCCCCATTGTTTGTCACCTCTACTTGACGCACTCTGTTGTGATCGCACGAAGTGCGCTTTGACATTGAAGGGCGCTTTTCTGCACTTTCTGCCCCATTAGCATGTTTAGGCGCCTTTAGTCAGCGCTCTTCACTTTAGAGTGCATTAATTGCACCAGTGTCCCACTTAGGCCCCGGGACCGAACCACTGGTTATAGATCCCCCTCACCTTTCACTAGAGGAATCTTTCTCAGTAGCAATCCCCTTGGGACGACTTTCCACTCGTATCCAGAGGAGCACTTGAGAGCCCACTTCCCACTCTTCCCCCCTAGCATGCAGCTATCATTCCTCGCCCTCACCGGGTGACAAACAAATAATCACAAATGATCACATTTAGGTCATCAGCATACTAAGTAGTGGACCCTTGACAATATTCAAGTTGCATTTGTGTGGTTCAACAGTTCATACCATTGAGCTGCATGCCTTGCACCGCCTCCTTTTACAACTTAGCTGCACTTACTACTTAGACCAACTCGGATATTACCTCTTCAACACTCCTTCTCACTCTTGCTCAGTTACCAGTCACCCTCAAATAGACCCTCACGCACGCACACTCTTAACCTCCCTCGTTCCAAAGGAGGGGCTTTTTGCATATCAGTTTGCATTCGACTTGGTGGAGATGTTCGGGAATTTCTGTGGGGGGTGAAAGCCAATCAACCCGATGTGGGTATCACAACCTGGCAGGCGCAGAATGGAAAAAGTGCTCTACCAGTATAAGTGAGTCTCAGCTCTGCCTAGCTGCTATACTCGCAGAATGCAAGAATGTTCGACCCTAAAGGGGAAGCAAAGAAAGCAAGGATTCACAGAATGAGCCTCTAAGGGATCGTGCTAAGCACGGGAAAATGTGCCAAAGCGCGCAAAGCATGAGAAAAGCAGTTCTCAATGCAAGATAAAGTCTATGTCGAGTGGAAATATGATTGTGGATCTATAGTGCGGCTCTCTACTGCCTCTAAGTGGTAGTAGATGGGTGGTAGGAAGCTGATGTGGTAAAACGAACATGGGAGTATGTAAGTTCTAGCTAAGCGCTCTCCCAGGGCTCGGAGCCGAATAGGGAGCACTCTAAGTATGTAAATGATGTAAAGTAAGGGTCCATAATGAAAGAGACATACCAGGGAACTGGTTGGATGATGGATGGATGCTCCTGGATGCTGCACGAGAAAGCGCGCAAGGTGCGCACTGTGGGAATACTGCGTATTGTGCAGGAAAGTATTGTGCCTATGGCACATTTCGCAGGAAAGCTGCACATGATATGCGGAATGACCAGAGACATAGTAGGAGTCAGATGTGGATGATGGTACAAGTCGTGCCATGAAGGCCAGTTGTCAAATTCGTAATATGGGCCCATCTGTGCCTGCTCAAACACAAGTCTCTACACCGAGGGCAAGGAGGACTCGTGCATTGTTCTCTGACTCTTCAGGGAATTGTATTTGTGGAGCAATGGCAGGCGGTGACTTGTCTGGCAAAGATCCTTTCATGCATACTGGAGCTTCAAGGCAGTATTCAATGTGTGAAGCTTGCTGGGAATGGTGGTGGACATGGGCACCATGGTAGGCATGCAGCTACCGTCAGTGCGAAGTGGATGGGTCTCGCATATATTAACAGGATGTTGTGAAGTCCTTCCATGATGGTACTTTGAACTTGCATGTGTTGGATTAGGGCACACTGGGACAAGGACAACAGACTCAAACCAGACACAAAGGCAAAACGGTGATGGATGGGATAAGGACTAGCTACAAACATGCTTTGGTATAAGTACCTAAATGCCTCGAGGCCCGGGCAAGACCCCTGGCACCCCTGGCAGACCCCAAACCTAGGCCGAGCCTACACTCCCTAACACAGTGTTGATATCTCCATGTCCATCTGTCAACATGCTAATCTAAGGGTGTACATCACAGTTGTAGCATCGTCAGTCACTAACTTGGAGGAAGGTCTTGACTTTCCCATAAGCATCTTCATTTTGTTGTCATGCGCCAGCTTATCTTCTCTCAGGCTTGTGACCTTGTTATTTGTTTCGATCTGTTGACCTTGAATACCTCTCAACTCTTTAGGATGCTCTTATTGGGATTTACCTTTTAGCTTGTTAATTTCCCTTCTTGACGTTATCTTCATTATCACCATCGACACCACATGTATCATATCTTCTTTGCTTCTTGACCATACGCACACTCTCCGGACAGTGTTTTCTCCGGCATCATATATAGTCTTGCGCGTCTCATTCCCACACCTCAGTCTTGTTCTACGTGACATACTGAGGTGTGTATATTCACTTGCATGTATCTACTCATACTGATGTACACTAGTGTACTTCCCTGCTAGGTACTTATGAATGTTAGTCTTGTTCTACACGACATACTGAGTGTCACGAGTTCCAAATACAAACCATTATTCTTTCTTAAATACTCGTAAGACATCCAATAAGCGCCCAAATCAACGTCTGTACCAATAACCTTCACAAACCCTAACCCCAACACCTCTATTTCATTAGCGCCCACTACTCAGATATCTCAGATTACAGAAGATGATGATGTATTCTATGATTGCGATTAGATAAGATAGTATCACGTGACTTGATTCCAGAACATTCTATTATGTAAACATCGTACGATTCTCTTTCTATTTAATGATTGGTTAGTTAGTTCATTCTCAGATTCAATCTCCGTTTCAATATATGTATATAGGTAGCTAGTTGTAGTCAGTAGTTCTTTAGTTCAAACCTCTTGTGTATTAGCTTATTGCTAGCAATCCAAGACGTACCTGCTTTCCTCCTCTTTTGTTGTGAAGAACCTTGTTTGAGTCCTAGTCTCTGCCCCTGCGTTAATTCGTTATAAGGGTTGTGACATTAGGTTTGAACTATAGGGGACTCCGACTCTACGCATTACCGCTTGCACACTTTTCTCTTTGATCTGATTATCTAGCGACAGTACTCGCGATATTCATATCAAACAGACCGTTACACGTTTTATCTTGCCCAGCATAAACGCTGCGACCTTTGATTCTATCACTCTCCCCTTTGCTCATTTGAGCGCATTCATACCTATCCGCTTTTGTAGTTAGTAGTCCTATACCAGGCCCTGCCGTACATTGCAGCCGCCAGTATACGGAGGTGTTCACGACATTAGGCGTGTCACTACAACTTTGAGTGCTGGCCCAAAACCCTGCCTGCTCAACGTTACTATAGTTTCCTTTTACATATCATCTTTTCTTCATACGATATGTAGGCTACTCAGCTCAAGTATTTAGAGGAATTTTCTAGTCCAGAACTGACGCTTGTAAGGCATTGCCTGGAAGAGCGGTCGTGTCGTTCTAGTTTTCCCACTTGACGAGTATAGTTGTTACGTACACACTTCTTTTAGTCAATATCTAGGAAAGAGTCAGTTGGGTTTTACCAGGACCCTTTGACCCTGAAGTACGAGGTAGATCCGATCAGATATCGGGGACCGCTTCAGCTTTTCATTTACGTATTCCTTTTTCACTTCCCTTTTCACCATCTTTCCCTTTCGGAAGAGTCGTTACGACTAACTCTTCACCAGACATTAGTAAATCGGGTTCCAGAACACAACTGGTACTATGTCTGAAACTCCAAAAGGACCAAGGCTGCCTACCAACAGCGAAGAGTTCGTGCAATACGTTCAAGAAGCAATTGCTTCGAATAGTGCATTATGGCAACTGCAGATTAACGAAATGCAGAAGAAGAACGAAGAGCTAGCTACAAAAAATGAAGATCTAGCTCTACGAATCCAAATGCAACAAGCCGAAATTGCGAAACTCTCTGCTGCACCATCCCTTGGAACCACCGCCGCCAACACCACTGCCTCTATCAAGATGGCCAAACCCACAGAATTCACAGGAGACAAAGATTCTATTGATGCCAAGATGTGGGCCACACAAGTAGCGCTCTATATGACGCAATGGCCTACTATCACAGAAAGGCAAAGAATCTCCGTGATGTTGTCTTTCATGAAAGGACCTGCTGCTAAATGGGCGCAGTCCTACATTGAAAAACACTCTGAAGGAAACCTCACTATGAAACAATTAGATGAGGACTTCACTGCCATGTGGGGCCAAGAAGACCTTGAAGGCAAGGCAATTCGAGAATTGGATTCCCTAAGACAAGGATCCTCTTCTGTTCCCGAGTACGCAGCCGCTTTTAGACAAAAGGCTGCACACACCCATTTCTCCGACTACGACCAACGCCAGAAGTTCAGAGCTGGACTTCAAGACCGTATCAAACTTCAACTCGCTCACATAAGCTACAAAGAGAAGGATACCATGCAAAAACTAGTAGAGCATGCGATCCAAATAGGGCGAAACTTTGAAGAGTTAGATGCGGAAAAGAAGAAGTTTTCCTTTTGGACCCCTAACAAGGCTACAAGGAACTTCGAACCGAAGGCTGGTCCTAGTCGAGACAGTAATGCCATGGACGTCGACGCCAATAAGCAGAGAGGAGCTCCCAAACCTCAAGGAAAGACTGGTTCTTTCAACTGCTACCGCTGCGGCGAAGAAGGTCACATGGCCAGAAACTGTAAAGGCGCTCCTAAAGCGCAAGTGAAGGCTACTGAAGTGCCAAAGGAAGACTCTATGCCTCAATGGTTCAAAGATTACGTCAAGGCCAAAGGAGACAAGGGTTTTTAGAAGGGTCTGAGGAAGAGTCTGCAGACTTAGACCCGAACAATCGTTTCTCTATCCTATCTACGTTCTCGGATGTAACAGAAGTATATTTGCGATCGAAATCAGAGCATTTTTACATTCCGGTGACCCTGAAAGGAAAGAATCGACAAGCAGACGTAAAAGCACTCGTGGATTGTGGTGCATCAACATTATTTATTAATGAGAAGTTTGTGAAGAAGAACGATGTAATATGTCGTAAATTATTAAGACCTATTCCGGTCAAGAACATTGACGGCTCGTTAAATGCCGCTGGATCAATGACACATTTCGCAGAACTAGGTCTAAAGATCGGTAATCATGAAGAAAGTAAAGCAGCATTCATGATTACAGACTTAGGAAACGATGATGTCATTATCGGTATAGATTGGTTAAGGTATCATAATCCGGAAATAGATTGGAATGCAGGACGTTTCTCATTATCTAGGTGTCCGGTTAAATGTATTACAAAAAAAGAACAAAGACAAAAAAATAGAGAAAATAGAAAAACACAAAAACAAGTAGATAGAGTTCCAGATTTGATTCCCACAGAAGAGGAGGACGATGAAGACATGGATATGAGGAAGGTGACCTGTGAAGAGGTGGAAGATGAAGATAGTCCTGAGAAATGGATTAGGTACAAAGCCTCGGTCGCCACGGAGCAGAAGGTAGCAGAAGAAGCTACAAAGAAGAAGAAGTCGGTAGAGGAAATGGTTCCTGAATGGCTACACGACTACCTGGGAGTATTCTCAGAAGAGGAATCAAAGAGATTTCCTGAGAAGAAGAAGTGGGATCATGCGATAGATCTCAAGGATGACAATGATCTTCCTCCTAATGCGAAACCCTATCCCTTGTCACCGAAGGAAATGGACACTTTGAAAGATTGGTTAAAAGCCGAGACTGCACTAGGACGTATCAGAGATTCACAATCTCCAGTAGCAGCACCTTTCTTCTTTGTGGCCAAAAAAGATGGCAAGTTGAGACCTGTAATGGACTATAGAAGGCTTAATGAGAAAACGGTTAAAAATGCGTATCCGCTGCCGAGATCTCAAGACCTGATAGATGCCCTTACTGGTGCTACGATGTATTCCAAGATGGATGTACGATGGGGGTACAACAACATTAGGATGAAGGAGGGAGACGAGTGGAAGGCAGCTTTCAAAACGCCTTTTGGTCACCACGAACCAACCGTAATGTATTTTGGGTTGACGAACTCTCCAGCAACTTTCCAGACCATGATGAATGAGATATTCAGAGATTTAATAGACGGCAAAACAGTGGTCGTTTATATCGATGACATCTTGGTCTTTACGAACGGAAATAGAGAGCAACACCAGAAGATCGTGCGAGAAGTACTCAAACGATTGAAGGAAAACGACTTATACTTGAAGCCTGAGAAATGTAGCTTTGAGCAGACTAAGGTCGAATTCCTTGGGTTGATTGTGGAAAAAGGCTGTGTATCAATGGATCCCACCAAGGTTGAAGGAGTGTTAAAATGGCCTGTTCCCAAATGCGTAAAAGACATACAAGCATTCATGGGTTTTGCCAACTTCTACCGAAGGTTTATACTTGGATTCTCGGATATAGCCAGACCAATGAATGATCTGCTGAGAAAAGATGCCAAATGGGACTGGACAGAGAGACAGCAAAACGCCTTCGATGAGTTAAAGAAGCGTTTTACAGAAGCTCCCGTCTTAGTAATGCCAGATGTTGAGAAGAAAATGAAAATAGAAACAGATGCTTCCGATTATGCAACAGGAGCAGTTCTATCTCAACTGATGGAAGACGATTTATGGCACCCAGTGGCGTATTACTCGAAGTCAATGAATGATGCAGAAAGAAATTATGACATTCACGACAAAGAGTTATTAGCAATCATTCGAGCGTTAGAAGAGTGGAGGCACTATGTGCAAGGGAAACCCCAACATGTGGAGATCTGGACAGATCATAAGAATCTCGAGTATTTTATGACGAGTCAAAAGTTGACACGAAGGCAAGCCAGATGGAGTTTGTTCCTGGCGGAGTATGAATTTACGCTCCAACATAAGCCTGGTGTAGTCAATGATAAGGCTGATCGTCTATCTCGGAGAGAAGACCACAGAGGGGGGGTAGAAAACGATAACTCAAATCACATTTTGTTAAAACCGGAGTTCTTTAAGATCAATGCTGCAAAACGAGGCCAAATTCTCATAGAAGGAGAAAGTTCGCTTATGAAAAAGATAAGAAAAAGCACAGAACGAGAGCCCGAAGTAATGAAAGCGCTAGAAACATTGAAAGCAGCACCGGTACAATTGCGTAGAGGAATCGAAGAATGGAATGTGGAAGATGGATTGGTGTTATTCCGAGGCTCGGTATACGTTCCAAATGATAAAGACATCCGCCGAGAGATATTGGAGTTGTTTCACGACTCTCCACCGGCTGGACATCCTGGACGTGCCAAAACCTTAGAATTGATTTCCAGAAACTATTGGTGGCCCTCAATGACAAAGTATGTCCACGATTACGTAGACGGTTGCGATCGATGCAAACAAACGAAAGTGTTCCCAAGTAAACCAACGGGACCTTTACAGCCAAATGAAGTTCCAAAAGGACCTTGGCAAACGATCTCATGCGACCTGATAGTGGATTTACCAAAGAGTGAAGGATGTGACAGTATATTCGTTGTCGTTGATCGATTTTCGAAACAATCACACTTCATTCCTACCACCAAAGATGTAGACTCGAAGGGAATTGCCGAGCTATTTCTGAAAAATGTATGGAAACATCATGGTACACCAAAAAAGGTGATTTCGGATACAGGAACACAGTTCATTTCGAAGTTCATGGGACAAGTTTCAAAAAGATTAGGAACGAAATGGTCTGCATCGACCTCCTATCATCCCAGAACAGACGGACAAACAGAACGTGTAAACCAAGAAGTTGAACAATACTTGCGCATGTTTGCCTCGTATAGACAAAATGATTGGGTATCTTGGCTGCCAATAGCAGAGTTTTCACATAACAATGCAGTCACAGTAACCGGTCACAGTCCGTTCAAAGTCCTCTATGGATATAATCCTGAATTCACCATATCTCCGAACTCCAAATCCCTTATTCCCGTTGCCGATGAGAGAGCAGATCAGATGAGAGAAGCAAGAGATGATGCGGAAAATACTCTAAAGATGGTTAATGAACGTATGAAACGCTTCTATGACCGAGGAGTTAAAGACGCACCTCAGTATCAAAAGGGAGACAAGGTCTGGCTAGACGCAAAGAATATCAAACAACGTCGTCCAAGTCAAAAGTTGTCAGATCGTCGTCTTGGGCCCTTTGAAATACTAGAGAAGACTGGCGAAGTGAACTACAAACTGAAATTACCGGAAAGCTATAAGATTCACCCGGTGTTCCACGTCGAGTTACTCACTCCATATTATGCATCTCAATTGATCCCTCACTCTCAACCCACCCGACCACCTCCAGACATAGTTGACGATCAGGAAGAATTTGTCGTAGAAGAGATATTAGATAGCCGACAAATCCGAGGAAAAGTGCAATACCGAGTAAAATGGGAAGGATATCCGATAGAAGAATCGACATGGGAGCAAGAAGAAAATGTTAAAAACTCCCTGGTTCTAATTGCGGACTTTCATAAGAAGAATCCCACGGCTGCTAAATCCAAACGGATTTTAGGATCTATTCTAAATACGGAAGATTTCAAAGAGTGGAGAGCAAAAAATATTCGACCATCCTACATTCGCGATGACGCTCATCCTAGAGAGGGGGTAATGTCACGAGTTCCAAATACAAACCATTATTCTTTCTTAAATACTCGTAAGACATCCAATAAGCGCCCAAATCAACGTCTGTACCAATAACCTTCACAAACCCTAACCCCAACACCTCTATTTCATTAGCGCCCACTACTCAGATATCTCAGATTACAGAAGATGATGATGTATTCTATGATTGCGATTAGATAAGATAGTATCACGTGACTTGATTCCAGAACATTCTATTATGTAAACATCGTACGATTCTCTTTCTATTTAATGATTGGTTAGTTAGTTCATTCTCAGATTCAATCTCCGTTTCAATATATGTATATAGGTAGCTAGTTGTAGTCAGTAGTTCTTTAGTTCAAACCTCTTGTGTATTAGCTTATTGCTAGCAATCCAAGACGTACCTGCTTTCCTCCTCTTTTGTTGTGAAGAACCTTGTTTGAGTCCTAGTCTCTGCCCCTGCGTTAATTCGTTATAAGGGTTGTGACACTGAGCGTACTTCCCCACTAGGTCTACTAGCGTGTATAGCTCTGCTCCCTCAACCGTACACCAAATATCCCCCATGAGCTCTGTCACAGACTCTTTCGCACCTCATGATTTATTCTCTATCCCCTCTCTCTATCCTTGCCCATTGGTGTTTGGCACTAGAGGCAGGAGGTTAATCGTGGAGAATGTGAACAAATCTTACTGATGTTACCTTTCAATGCAGCAGTGTACACCATGTCTATATCATACTACTCTACATCGCAGCTTACAGCCACTCCTCTAATCGACTGAAAATTTTCATGCCAGGTAATGAGTTCGGATGGTGAGCGGGTTATGATTGAGTGATGAGCAGGTGATAGGCAGGCGATGATTGGGCGATTTATTTTGTCAGCAAACATAACTTGAGGTTTTGTCATCACATTTTGTCTCCAGCATAAACTTCAAATTTACAGGGGCATCTAATTGTCAGGCAACACTTGATACATTGGGAAGCATATTGTCTCGTCCTGAATTTCAAGTTTTGTCCGAAGTTTTACGTCATAATTAAACTCCAAATTTGACCATGCGCAGAAAACCAGATTATATTTCTTGTTGTTATTGACGTATAATTGGCGAGAATATGGTTGTGGATGCTTGATATTTTGGATGTCGTCCAAAACACTAACAAAATTTGAAGTTATGTCCCCATCTTTATGTCAGTTTAAGTTTTAAATATTTTCTTTGCATTTCGTACTACATAAAAACGTCTCCTAAATATTGATAACCCCGATGTGTTATGACAGAGGGTCCTGGTTGCCCGGAGGGCTGTGGCCCGTGGGGAATCAATAATAGACTAACGGCTCTACTTGCCAATCCGGCGACCTCATTTGGACTACAGAGGTTTGTCAGCACGATTACACATGCTGCAACCCGGCTGCTCTGCCGTCTTCCACTACTCCGAGGAGTCCAGAGTCCAGACGCTGTGAATCACAATTGAGCAATTATCATGCGAGAGTTGTAATCATTTGGCTGATATATGCTCAGAAATATGTCTGTTGGATCAAGTGTTCAAGCAGCAGGCTTTGTTATCAATGTCATTTAGTGCAGCTTCAATACAAATCCGGTACCACCGTGGCCAGGAATGGGATCATCGCAAATATTGTAGGGTTGTGAGGATGCTGCGTGCAAATTGCCACGATAAGTATGGCCATGGGATGAATAATGAGCTCAGAAGCTCCGGCTAACGGTCCACTGCAATGATATTTGTCCGTGTTAACTTCGGAAGCTTCAGCCTTCTTCAGATTCCCAATGTATGACGTACGTTTACAACAACCAACGCAGAATCGACGAAGGAGGAGCGCACAGCGTTACCTCTATATATAATATCACCGACCATCCGAGTCTCCCGGCTGCGAATTTCGGTACCAGATCGAGTTTTTTCAGTCACTGTCGACGACACGCTTTCAATAGTATCATAGTTAAATTTGGAACTTATGCGTGGAATTCTGACCATCTATTGTAGTGCCCTCGTCCGAGTTGAGACCGATGCGCTGGTGAGCACTCGATATCAAACATCTACGAGTGAGCTGAGATATACTTTTTTGGGAGCCTCGGCAGTGCTGTACAGGTGTGGCATCCGAGACCTTGGTCCTGCCTCTCTTCAACTCTCTTTCTGGGTCGCAAGTTACCGTTCTTCAATCGTCATACCTCACCGGCCACGGTTTGATGGAGTGTCAGGTGACTTAAGTGACCGCGAGGCTCCTCCAAAGCCTGACGCTTATCTTCATGTAATGACAATGTGTATTTATAATGCAAGGTCGGTCGGAGTCTTCTTCAGCAAGCCACCATCTGACCCAGTATTTGTTGTGTCCCCGCCTCGTTCCGTATGACTTCCCAACGGTCAGAAGAATCTGTGAAGGAAAAGGTCGAGGAGGCCAACGCAGCCAACCTTCAACCTTTAAACCTTCAGCTTGATGCTGGTGATGAGTATACCAATTTTCGTCAAAAATGGTGGCAGCTGTGGTAAGTGAAGCTATTTTGTGAGTAACGTACTCCTTCCGATGATCGAGCCGCGAGTAGGTTACCTAAGGACCCACCACCTCCAGCTCCCCCGTCTCTGGAGGATGCAGCGGTGCGCGAACTCCCTATGCTAAGTTTCTAAAGGACCCTCCTAATAACATGGTGTTCTATAGCTGACGCCTTTGGCCAATGCTTCCATTTTCTCTCAGCTCACCTACTCCTGGATCACCGATATAATGGTCAGTAATTGAACTTTGATCCCAATGTATACTGTTGTAACGCATATATCCAGGTTCTCGGATATCAGCGCACATTACAGGCATCTGATCTATACAAAATGGACCCATCCCGAGAGTCGGCCGTCCTTGCCGCTAAACTCGAAGCTGCATGGCAGCGACGTGTTGAGGCGGCAGCCGACTGGAATGCACGACTTGAGAGTGGAGAAGTCAGCCCATCTCTCTTCAAGCGTGCTGGCTGGGCCATGCGTGCAATTTCAAGGAATGGTCAGAAACAAGACGCAACTTGGTCTGAGCGATGTGCAGCGTTTCAGAACCATTGGCGAGAATCCGAAGGGCGGAAAGAGGCCAGCCTTGCTTGGGCTTTGAATGATGTCTTTCGTGGTATGTTCTGGATTGGAGGTGTATTCAAGGCATGGGTTTTCCTCGTAAATTGTCACTGTCATAATGATTATACAACACCACTCAGGTCTTTGGTGACACGTCACAGCTCATGGGTCCCATCGTCCTTCGGGTGAATAATATCTTGTATTTGGTTGTGGTAACCTCTGATGTTTGTTCTCCCCCTGCAGCAAATCATTGTCTTTGCGCAGGAGCGTTCCGCTGCGACCATTGCAGGAACACCTGTCCCTGATGTCGGTCGTGGTATTGCCATGGCTTTTGGGCTCTTTGCACTTACTGTGACAGCCAGCGTATGCACCCACCAGGTTTGTAAAACTTTATGAGTTGCATTTAACTTGGCTAATATTTACAAGTTCTTTTGGCGTTCAATGGCGACTGGCGTACTGGCTAGAGCCGCACTGATAACATGCATTTACGAGCGTGGAGTTAACCTCACGGGCAAAGCGCGTGTTAAACTCAACAACGCCACGCTTGTTAACCATATTTCTACTGACGTGAGCAGGATTGACGCGTGTGCGCAGTGGTTTGTGAGTTGCAAACTTAAGTATTACGTTCATGCTGTTGACCGACTTGTAACCTGTTCCTCGTTACTAGCATGCATGTTAGTGTATAAAATCTCTGACATTCAAATTTAGAGATGACTTACTGTCCTCCAGCCTGGACCGCGCCTATTCAGGTCACAGTTTGTTTGATCATTCTTTTAACCGAGGTTTGTTGTGCGCTATGAGGAGTTCGGTTTGTTCTAACCGCACTTGAAAACTAGCTCGGGCCGTCTGCACTCGCTGGTTTCTCGTTATTTGTCCTTATGATTCCAATGCAACAGCGGTTAATGGCACTGCAGCACCGTGTTCGCTTAGCGTCGATGAAGTGGACTGATCAACGAGCCAAAGTTCTGCTAGAGGTACTCGGTACGTAACCTTGGGGCAGCTAGGACGTACAATGATGCTGAAGAGGTGCCAGGGGCCGTACGGGTTGTCAAGTACTTCTCATACGAGGTTCCTTTCCTTGAAAGTAAGCATGATATCAAAGAATATCAACAGCATACCCACGAACATCGCTTAGGAATCTTTGACCTTCGAAAGAGGGAATTGCGTGGTATCCGATTGATTCTTCATCTAACTTCGGCGAAGTAAGTCCAGATGTATATAGCATGGCGACGCCTACTGATTCAATCTATACAGCTTGGCGTTCGCAACTTCGTTGCCAGTCCTCGCTGCTACACTAGCTTTCGTCACGTACACCCTTACAACGCACAACTTCGATGTTGCCATCATATTCAGTTCGCTAAGTCTGTTCCAGGTGAAATCATTTCCCGCAGCATCCATAGACACGCACCTAACCGATAGATAAATAGCTTCTCCGCCAACCGATGATGTTTATGCCTCGCGCTCTTTCGGCTATCCCCGATGCATCCAGCGCGATTAATCGGCTCGCGCACGTCTTCCGCGCTGAGCTTATTTCCGGAGATACACTCGTGATTGACAAGGACCAAGAACTCGCGCTTCTGGCGAAGGACGCAACATTTGAGTGGGAGTCGTATGGGAAGGACTCCGGCAAGGCTTTCAGCTCGAAGGATGCACGCGGCGGTGGTCCAGCGAGAGGCAAGGACAGGAGCGTAAAGGAAGACACAGCGAAGGAAAAGTCCGCTCCTGGAAAGGACGCACCTGTTTTTCAGGTAAAGAATGTGACCATGACCATTCCACGAGGTCAACTCGTCGCTGTAGTTGGGCCTGTCGGAAGCGGCAAGGTAATCTTGTCGAGTGAAATTCTTGAAGCGACTACTGACCCATGAACAGTCCAGTTTATTGCAAGGATTGATTGGTGAGATGAGGAAGGTCTCCGGGCATGTTTCATTTGGCGGTCGCGTTGGTTATTGTCCGCAGACCGCGTGGATCCAGAATGCTACGTTGGTCAGTGGCATGGTGTCGCCATCACAAGGGAAAATACATCTAACATTTTACCCTAGCGTGATAATATCACTTTTGGCCAACCATTCGAGGAAGATAGATATTGGCGCGTTATTGAGACCGCTTGTCTACTTCCAGATCTCCAACTGCTCCCAGATGGGGACCTGACTGAGGTACGTGGATGAATTCAACTTGATAACACTCCTTATGCTCTATTTCAGATCGGGGAAAAGGGAATCAATCTCAGCGGTGGCCAAAAGCAGAGAGTGAGTTCGTGGCTTGTCTCCGTTGAGAACACTTTTTATCTTCCACCCAGGTCAACATTGCTCGCGCCCTGTACCTTAACCCTGAAATTGTTATATTTGATGACCCGCTTTCGGCAGGTGAGCTATGTGGTTTATAATGCGTCTATTATACTGAAGAATGCCTTCAGTGGATGCTCACGTCGGAAAGTCCCTATTCCAAGATGCCATCGTTGGTGCCCTGCGAAATCGTGGCATTACTGTCATTCTGGTCACACATGCAATCCATTTCCTTTCTCAGGTAGATTACATCTACACCCTGAACAATGGAGTCATCACAGAGAGCGGAACTTACGAGGAACTGGTCTCTCGCGGTGGTGATTTTGCGCGTTTGGACCTAGAGTTTGGTGGTCATGCGTCGGAAGGGAAAGACGAAGACCAGGCAGAGGAAGTCACTCTGCAGACAGGCATTTCCATTGACGCTGTAAAGTTGAAGTCAGAAAGAGCCAGAGAAAAGGCTGCTGGCAGTGGCAAACTCGAGGGTCGCTTGATCGTCAAAGAGAAGCGGTCGACGGGCTCTATATCCCGCGGAGGTGCGATCAAGTTTATCTGAAGTGTTTACCTGGATTGAAACAGTTTCAAAGTGTACTGGACCTACTTGGTAGAGGGACGCGGTTCAATAACAGGTCCCCTGCTTATTCTCGTCATGCTTGGGATGCAGGGAAGCCTGATCTTGAACTCGTACACGCTAGTTTGGTGGGAGGCGAAGTCAGTGTCTTTTTATTGACTTCTTTATTCCTTTTCTAAAATACTGGCGCAGCAAATTCGACAGACCGAACTCGTTCTATCAGACGCTGTACGGCTGCCTAGGGGTTGGTCAAGCGATCTTCACATTATGTCTGTAAGTCGGTTCTTATCGCAGATGGCGGCACATTCACTCAATACAACTTGCTGCAGTGGTGCTGGAATCGACTTCATTTCCTATTATGTTTCTCAAAGCCTGCACCACAAGTCTGTACGCAACGTCTTTCACGCATCCATGTCCTTTTTCGATACCACAGTGAGTGATTGTATATGGAAGGGCCAAAACCAATGCTCACCGTGTTCCTGTAGCCTATGGGCCGGATCCTGAGCATTTTTGGCAAGGATATCGACAGTCTGTATCTCACTGATTTGTGCTATGCTTGCTAAAACCTTTCACTCAGATATTGACAATCAACTACCACGTGAGTCGTCTGTCATATCATTGTGAGATGTTACTTATCCATAGTAAAGAATCAATGAGATTGCGTACGTTAACCGCACGCTTCGTCTACGGAAACTGACTAGAGATCCAGTTGTCATTACGCTGGCCAGCGTGACTGGCTCTATCATCATCGTTTCTATCCTTGAACCGTACTTTGGTTGGTATATAGATATCATCCGCGAGTATATGGCTCATACTTGTCTAGTTATTGCTGTGTTCTTCATCGCTATCGGTTACGGCTACTTTGCTGCCTTTTATCGAGCTAGTGCTCGTGAAGTCAAGCGCCTGGGTTTGTTGTATTTCTGACTGAGAAAGCCTCCGTTGAAATTGGTCATCAGACTCTATGCTTCGCTCTCTTCTCTATGCTCACTTTTCGGAGACCCTGACAGGACTTCCGACAATCCGGAGCTACGGAGAAATGAAACGGTTTATTGCCGCCAATAGATACTACGTTGATCTGGAGGATAGAGCTCTAATCCTCGTAGTTACGAACCAGAGGTAAGTAACCTTATACATATCTTGGCGGTCGTTGGCTCATCACCTTCCCTCAGATGGCTTTCGGTAAGGTTGGACTTCATGGGAGGCATACTAGTCTTCCTTGTAGGTGTCTATTTAATGACAGATACCTGATACTCACCTATGGTCTCCATAGGTTGCTCTTCTCGCGGTAATCGACGTCTCAGGAATAAACGCCGCACAGATAGGGTTGGTATTGACGTATACCAGTGGGTCTTCCAATACCGTCACCAAAGTACATGCCATTAACCTTTTGTATCACAGCCTCGCTGTCACAAATGTGTAGTCTGGTAACCAGACAAACAGCAGACGTTGAGGTAAGGCTTTCCTTTTTATCTCACATTACAGGTTATTGAATCGTCGTTTGCCTCAGAATTACATGAATTCAGTGGAGCGATGTGAGCCGCCAATTTCATGATATGTCAACTCTTGCTTATGTCTTGCAGTGGTACAGTACGTCGAAGGTGATACGATACCTCAAGAGGCTCCGCACGAGATTGAAGAACGAAAGCCCCCGGCGCAATGGCCTGAACATGGTGCCGTCGAATTTAACGACGTTAAAATGGCATACAGGCCGGGCCTTCCCAATGTATTGAGGGGCATCTCGATCAAGATTGGGGGAGGGGAAAAGATAGGTGTTGTTGGAAGGTCAGCTGCCAGTGGTTTGTTGGATCTACACATGTGTGCTAATGCAGTGTCTTCTCAGGACTGGTGCTGGCAAATCTTCGTTAATGCTCGCATTGTTCCGAATTGTTGAGTTATCTGGTGGTTCGATCACTATTGATGGGTGAGTGAGTCGTCGCTCGTGACGAGTATTGGTTTTCACCCCTTCTAGTATCGATATATCTACAATTGGTCTTAAAGATATCCGCTCCAAGATTTCTATTATCCCACAAGATGTCTGTAGTGTTTCTCTGTACAACCTAACACAGGACTGACGTACGAACTCAATAGCCTCTGCTATTCAGCGGTTAGTGCCGCAGGTCTACGTGCTCTTGTGTGAAGCGCTAAATGATTACCAGGTACCATACGCTCCAACCTAGATCCATTCTCCCAACACGGTGACGCGGAGCTATGGGATGCGCTGCATCGATCTTGTCTGCTTGATTCTAGCACTACCTCGAAACGGACATCTTCCAGTCATGGCGTCGGAAGCGAGCAGGCTTCCACCAGCCGCTACAACCTTGACAGCACCATTGAGAGCGAGGGAGCGAACCTCAGCGTTGGGGAGAGATCTCTGCTCAGTCTAGCTCGTGCGCTGGTGAAAAACTGCAAAGTCGTTGTGCTTGATGAGGCCACGTTAGTCATCTGCTCTTCTCCTGGATACTTGATGTTAAATTTTTTTCAGAGCCTCTGTCGATCTCGATACTGATAACAAGATCCAGCAAACTATCCAGACGGAATTCCAGGATCGTACGCTACTTTGTATTGCCCGTGCGTTTTATCTTCTGTGCTCTCGTGCAATGCTGTAATGTGACGATACTTCAGACCGACTTCGTACCATAATTTCATATGACCGGATTCTGGTCCTTGACGCTGGCCTTGTTGCCGTAGGTTGATTTGAACACCTTTCAGCGATTAATACTCACACTCTATCGAAGGAATTTGATACTCCATCCAATCTTTTTAAAATAGAGAGCGGAATTTTCCGCGGAATGTGCGAGAGGAGCAATATCTCGTTGAAAGATATAGAGACAAGTAGACAGGCCTAAATGGTCAAGTTTGAGGTTAATTTTTTTTCCATGTTGGCGAGGCCTGCACCTCCTATGTGTTACTTATTTCTTGTAGCGGTATTGAAGATGGTGTCGTTCTTTGCTCATGCTGAAGAGAATGCACATGTTTTTCTATTCAGACTGGAAATAGAAGCACGAACACAGAATACGCATCAGCCCAACAGTTCCTGAGTCGCAACACGGATCAGTCGCGCCGGGATAGTGCGGTACATAGCTCTGCAAATTGATGCAACGCCGATCCATTACTGGCAACTGCATGATGGATTTAGTGTAGAGCATCTTTGGTGCATCTTGCATCGGGTCCATACCATGTTTGCAGCACCATCAGTGATCACTCCATGTATTTAGCCTATAACATTATAGTTCCATGACGAGGTGTGGATGACGCGACACTGGCAGATACTAGGAGGAAACAGGCGCGTTGGATTATCCGATTACTAGCCATTGGCGAGTCGGAGGCGTGGGAAAGGTCAGTGATCCATAGTGTTTCAAGCTACTGTCATGCCGGCAGAATGCGACCTTGTTGCAGCTGCTAGTTAGGCTTATTGAGGACTGACAGATCTACCGCTCAATGCGGGATACATTGCGCTCGCGCCCATGACTTCACTGATAGCTGTCATAGTTAACGCCGAACTTCCGAACTGATGGAAACTTGGCAATCAGATCTTCGACGAGAATTGCGTTGGAGACAAATGAGATTGCGTATGTGTTGCCGCAATGCCTCACCGACGATGATGGCGTTATATATAGCAGGAACGCCATCGTTATGAGACCACCAAGTTCCTCACTCGCGCTCATCCCTTGAATATGACTCTCGTCTCAAACGATCCCAGTTTTTGGCCGCTAATCAATTTCTCCCGGTTTACCAGTTATTTTATAGGTTCGTGGAGAGCCAGCCCCACGATGTCGGTGATGCCTTGATCTAACCTTGTCCGCGGTCTCCCAGTTGCCTCCTTTGCTGCAGTCGTATATGATTGGAGTGAGTGAGGTGATATTAAGGAATTGCTGATATGTTCATGATATTTTAGCACTCACATTCGAACAGGAGGTGGGTTGGTGTCATTACCGGACGAGTCATCTCACTAACAATGATTTCATAGTTTGAACTGGTCTGGGTAAGCAGAGTACCCCATCAGAAGAACAGCAGGATAATATAATTGGCTCGGGGCAGAGGCAACGCTGGTCCCTCATGTCCATTCTGTATCTTGGTGTATGTAACTGATGTTATAAGTGCAAGAAACATTGTGTTCACTTCAGCATATTCTAGGTGCGCTGTGCTGTAATGCCATACGCCATGTAGGTTTGACCATTTCCAATTGGGTTGTGCTAATCAGCCATCTCCCACAACCAGCATCCTCGTGCTGAGTACGTCTCCTCACCACACTGTATTTGTCTCTTCTGACTTGATGACACAGCATGTTTTCCTTCGGTCCCATTGACAGATAAAGTGAGTAGTCTACCTTGGTGTCTGTAATTCCCGTTCAAAATTTTACCTACGCTCCTATTTAGGGGTGAGTGAAATTCTTGATTGTCTTGTTGGTGAAAGATAATGTTAATGTTTGCAACAGATGTAAGTCTCTTTGTCCTCCTACGTTTATCGCTAACTGGATTTCTCAGGCAGTACCGCGTACTTCGCACTAAACTGGATCACTTTTTCGGTAAACACTATGCTGTGTGGTGAGTTACCCAACTGCACTACCTCTGTGACGTGACCCGAACGACATGCCATCCAAGCCATAACGATCACTCGGTTACATGCTATGTACCAGCAATCCAAAAAAATGCTTATCTTTCTCATCGCGATCGTCGCGTCTCTCACGGTCACCTGTGGAGTAGTCAATGAAATAGTGAACATTCATGTTTTGGGAGGTAAGCTTTAGTTTTAAACGGAAGACCCCAATCATATCGGGCTCATCGGGCCGATATCAGAGGAGCTCATCCTGTCCGGCAACTATATGTGCACATATGATGCGGGAGCGACTAAACTTCCGATGTTCGCGACTTGGATATTCGGCATTATATGGGAGGTCCTCGCGCTGTGTCTTGCACTCTGGGTTTATGTGAAACATTTCCGTGAACGGTCACGATCGTCGGCGGGAAAGATCGTCGGGGATTGTTTCACGGTGCTAATCAAAACTCACATGCTTTACTTTTCAAGGTGAGCGCATGGTTCGAATTTGGTTGTTTTGTCAGCTAAGGCTTGCGCACCTGCTAGCTTTATTGTTGTGTCTTGCTTCAATACTGGGTTTCTATCTCCATCACTCGCAGTACGTAGACCTGTTGCTGAGTCCGTGTGAATGTGACACTGTTAATCATTCCTATAGAGCTCATTATCCACGGGCACTGGGGTTTATTATGGTGTTCTTGAAATTATGTCATTCACGCAGATGTTCGTGTTGGGACCGCGCCTCATCCTTAGTGTTCGAGAGTTTAACGCTAAACTCGTGGCCGACTCCGACGTACGAACCAGCATGACCACGATTGAATTCCGGGAGCCTGTGCGTGAGTCCACCGACAGTAGTGTGTAGCACTGGTCGAGTAGTAATCTGCAGGGAGCACGATAATTTTGTTGGAGTCTTGTCGCATTACTTATTTTTTCTGTCGAAGTTGGAATGAGAATTACGCATGGCCAAACAATATTATGTTAATTATCCATGCTTACACCAAAGCTGAAATTATCCCCAAGGTCTCGCAACCAACCGCCCTGGTGCTGATACTTAGAGAGGTATGTAAATTCATTTTCGCTACTTGACATCGATGAACCTTACGAGTCACGATCTCATAGCACAGCGATCTTAACCCCCTTACTTCTACTACGACAGTGTGCATATTCATCCCTGCTTTATTGGCAGTTCTCACTGGAGTGACGCTGTCGTGCGGGAACGCTCCGTAATGTTTCATGAGGGATCTTTTATATACCTCGAGACGCCGGCGCCCATCCCAACTTTGCACACGGGATTCATCAGTTTGACGATCACAAGTGAATAATATGGCGGTGCTGCATGTGCAGAGTGCACTGGATGTCTGGGATCGAGGCGCTGGCAGAGACATTGCAGCACAGTGATGTGATAAGGCATATGTGCCATCAGTGCGGATATAGCAGTTGCAGACCGTCTGTCATATGCAGGTGCACGTACAATGGAGCAGCGAGAGTCTAAGAAAGAGAAGATTCATTAATCGGGATATGAATCGGGCGGCTCAACGTTGTTACGTTGACTTGGAAAGATTGGAGATGAGGTATCGAGTTAAGTGCGCAGATGTGATCTATCGGGTTCGAGAGAACCAATATGATATGAGGAGTAAAGACAATCTTTGGGAACATGTTGGAGATGAACCGATGGCCTATGAGAAGAGTTTGTTTGAAATTCTTTGAATCGCGAAAGCTTCAAGCTCGTTGGGGAAGGTCAGGACCCTGATTGAGGTCAGTGTTTGACTTTGGGAGTTTCAGATTGCCAAAAGATCGGGGGCAGAAAAGGTGCCAGACCTTCACAATGTGCCAAGATCAGTCTCGGAATGCAGGGAAGCTAGACTCGGAAGAGAAACATGACCAGACCAACCGTGACTTGAAAACATCATTACATGATAATTACCTTGAGAATGAATTTTTTATTTGGCCATCTATGCTCACAGAAGCCTAAGTTAAGATCACGTGTGGCTTGCGTGTGGCTTGTGACTATAATCATCAACTTCCTCGCAAAGTTCAAACTCGCCTGGCCACTACTCACCCTATCATGTAGCACAGGCAGTCACACGTTCAGGACATCGTGCACCTTTTCTTCTATCCAAGGCTGTATCATTGGTTCGGTTTCCGTCGTTCCGATACGCGCCTCGTAAACACAACCATCAACATCTCACGATTGCCACGCTGGCCCGAGAGTAACAATTCAATTTCCCAAACATCCTTGATTCATTTCTACCTCGTGGCCTCTCGTTTCTGTTCGAGCTAAGGATAGCTACTTATATTCACCGGAAAAACACCAACTGTCACTCAGGATGAGTAGTTGACACACGGTGCACCACCAATGCGACACATGCTTGACGGATGTCCATAGTGACCTGCATCTTCCATCTGGTTTCACTACCCTTGCATATAGCATTGGTAGATTAGGCTGAGGACCTAGGCATCGACAGGTTGGATAGGAGAGGTGGTTTATCTGCATGTTTCGTTGCAACCTTTCTATCGTGCATTTCTGACTTTTTTTGCTGTGGTGATTATAGACTGCAACCGTGTTGAGGGACCTCGGGCGAGCTGTTACTCTCACAGTCACTGGGTCTGCGCATGCAATATTTCTGTTGCAAAATCGTAACCAACATCCTAAAAGATCTACTTCCACATGATGTAATTAAAGGCGGGGCCCTATTCGTTCTTATTACAGAAAATATTTCGGACTTTCAATGACAATACTTATCTCCATAAGCCAATGCAGGAAAAAAAAAGCCTGACAAAAGCGCTGGACTTATGATACGTCCATCGAGTTCGCCACTCACTCACACCGTCCCTCGAACATGACACTGATCTCAAATGATCCTAGTTGGTGGCCGCTAATTGTTTCGTTTCGTTATTCAAGCTATTTTGTAGGTTCGTGGAGAGCCGGTCATGCTCGAGCTTGATCTAACCTTGACTACGGTTTTATAGTTGCCTCCGCTACTGCGGTGGTATATGATTGGGGTGAGCAAGGTAGTCTCAAAGAATTAACGATATCCTTATTGATACCTCCAGCGCTGACATTTGGACAAGAGGTGGGTTGATGTCATCTCCGGAGAAACCATCACACTAAGCATGGTTTAATACCAGATTGAACTAGTCTGGGTGAGTAATGTTCCATACTATCAAATGAGCAACGCGGCGATGCAATTAATACGGGCAGAGACCACGCTGGTCCCTCATGACCTTTCTATATCTCGCGGTACGTCGCTCAATAAGTGTGGTTGGAAAATTGTGCCGACACCAAAATATTCTAGGTACGTTATGCTGGAATACCATATGTTGTGTGGGTTTCCAATAGTAATGAGTGGAAGTTGTACTAATAACACGTGTTTTGAGATCAGCCTGTCCACGCTGCGTATGTCTCCTCACATTCACTATGTTTGTCTTCTGACCAGCAATATACAGGAGTTCTTCCGTCGGTCTCCACAACAGATGAAGTGCGTGTTCAGCACTAATTATTGTCATTCTGAATCCCATGCAATTAAATGTACTCCTATGTAGGGGTGAGTGAGATTTTCAACCAACTTGTTGGTTCAATATAACGACTACGATAGATGTGAGTGCGTTTTTGGAGCAATTGATCGTCCGAGGCTGATCGGTGACTGAATTTTTCAGGCAATATTATCTATGCAACAATAAATGGGTTGGCTATGATTGTCAACGCGATTCTGGGCGGTGAGCTCCTCAGCTGCGATACTTACCTCAGCGATATTGACTTGATTGAACCATCATACAAGTTGTCTTGATCACCCGGTTACATGGCATGTATCTGGGATCCAGCAGGGTGCTCATGATTCTTGTTGTAATTTTCGTGCCTGTCGTGGTAACCTGTGGAGTGATGGTAGCAATAGCAGCCAGTCATACTCCAGGGGGTAAGTTTTAAATTATGGACAATAGACAAATTCACATGCTCACGGACAAATCCCAGAGGAGTACATCCTCTCCGGGACTTATCAGTGCACCTATGTCTGGGAGGGAGACGCCCGAACTATGGATTCCATGGCTTGGGCACTGTATACAATGTGGGAGGCCCTTGCACTGTGTCTTGCACTCTGGATTGCCGTAAAATACTTCCGTGGACTGCGTCAACCATCAAATATATGGACCATAGAGGACTTATTCACGGTGTTAATGAAAACTCACGTGACTTACTTTGCAAGGTGAGCTCGTAACTCGAATGTGGTTCTTTTTTTCGTGCTAAAGGTACGCACATACTAGCTTTGCCACTGTTTCTTGCTTCCAACTTGTCTATGACTCCGCGACTATTGTACGCCGACCTATCAGATCTGCATACGACTAATATTCATTTCCATAGGACGCGTCCTCCATGGGATATATTTTTGCTGTTCTTGAATTCTTCTGGAGCTTGCAGTTGTTTGTGTTGGGTCCACGCCTCATCCTTAGCGTTCGAGAATATCATGCTAAGTTCATACCTGACTCCGATGCAGAAACGGGCATATCTGCGATTGCCTTCCAGGAGTGCGTCCACGTGTTAAACCGGTCAAATGACAGGGATACGTAGCACTGGAGACACTCCAAGTGATGATCACTTGGTGAGTAATTGTCTTGAGGGAGCACGAGTGAAGTACTTATAACAAGTCAATGTTTTCTTTATAACAGAACTAGAATATCATATTGCAAAGATCATGACTTACACTAGCTCACACGTAGGTGGGATGATAAGAAACATCTCATCAGAGACAGCCAGAGACTCGTGATGTCGATCTAGTACGGAAACACCGTTGCTGATGATATGGACGCATGTGCATGTGACGCCTCTACCAGGGGGACTGTCAAGTTCACAATGGTAGCTCTAATTCGTGTCATCAACAGTGGCTGATGACTTTGATGACTCGAAAGTGCTTTAGCACCCATTGTCCAGCTGGATGCATTCTGTGCGAGAATCAAGTTTCCAGCCTCATAGTAAACGAACAAAAACGCAAAGTCACGAGCGGTCGAACCGACATGATGCAAAACATGACAATACGATGCGTTCAAACTGTTTCGTGACTCATCGACATCGTCCTCCTTATCTCACCATATCAACTACAATACAAACGTAAAATAATCGTATCCCGTCGCACCTGGCCATACAGTCCCATACTGAGTTTCTACTAGGTATTATGATCCTCGGAGCCACAAGACTCTCAAATTCATCGTCATTGCTATCATACTAGTGCTACTAGCGCCGTGCCATCCGTTTCTGGACACGTCTTCTCCCTGTCTATTCACGAAGGACTTCTAATGCGCCCGCACGGTACGTGATGGCGTCCGAGTTCCACGATCCTTTCCACGATCTCGAAAACCTGAGTGTTTGTGTATATGACTGTTCCGTCAGCTGGTCTGAAAGTTGAGTGGACATCATGATGGTGGGTAGAATGTTTGGATCGAATGGTGCGTGTACATATTCTGAGTTTGTTGCTGACGCGCGCACTGAACGACCGTTCATCAGTTATGCATCGGGTGTTAGTCTCCAAGGTCACACTGACTATGTCCGGTCTGTCGCAATCTCGCCGGACAGCAGCTGTATTGTGTCTGGTTTGGACGACTTGACAATATAGGTGTGGTGGCACATCGATGCTGGCGAGGCATATCCTCTCAGTGGCCACTTTCGCTGAGTTTGGTCTGTCGCAATTTCATCGGACGAAAATCGCATAGTGTGTGTCTGGTTCATATGACAAGACAATTCAGGTGTGGGACATAGTAACTGACAAGGCATCGAGTGCCTGTCTCCCAGGCCACACTGACTATGTCCTCTCTGTTACAATCTCGCCGGATGTATGAGTCGCATCATGTCTGATTCACGTGACAAGACCATCAGGGTGTGGGATATGAGGACTGGTGAGCTATTGGGCACGCCTTTCCAAGGCCACACTGCTTCTGTTAACACTGTTGCGATCTCCTCAGATGGTGATCGCATCGTGTCTGGTTCAGATGACCAGACCGTCCGGGTGTGGAACAACAACACTGGCGAGGCAGTGGGTGCCCCTTTTCGAGGGCACACCAGACCCGTTTAGTCTGTCGCAATCTCGCCTGATGGCAGATGCATCGTGTCTGGGTCATCTGACAAGACCGTGTGGGATCTAGAATTTCTAATCCGGCATCAAACACCTAGTACAATATGTTTTTCACCCAACCCAACTCATGCCCTTCATTCCGCCGCCTCCTTTTTCCAGGGTGCTGAAACCCCAGGCCCATTAGGCCCAAACGAGGAGGGATGGATTGTAGGCCCCGAGGGACGGCTTCTCCTCTGGATCCCGCTCACTTTCTAACCATCCGCGATGTATCATATGCATGCCCCGGGCAACACGCTAGTGATACCCAATGATGTCCCGTAGCTGGACTTGAGTTGTGTTGCACACGGCATATCATGGCACAAGTGTCGGGAACAGTAGTAGTTTGCATTGCCTTTGTATCTATCAATCAACTTATGTTGATCGACTGAAGATCTATGCACTTCCTACAGATTTCATACAATACATGCTTACCTTGTACTTCATTCGTTCCATTCTGCTACTTATTGGGCTCGCTCTCGCAAAACAGTTGGTGCGTTCTGTACGTCGTGGAGTCTGCACTGAGGATGAAGTTACTCAACCACAGTGGGCCAAGGAACAGTGCGTGTGCCGGACGCTGGTTTTGTCTCGAGTGGTACATGAGCCAAAGCATCGACGTACACCTTGTATTCTGTTCCCTTGAGAACAAACTGGACGTCAGTTGGTTGAACTTATTGTAGTGGTTTGTGAGTCCTCGGAGTCCCTAGGCAAGCGTCCTTTCAAATACCCATGATGATCCCTACACACAAACAGATGTCTATGCTGAGAGTAGAGTACCATTTTCAAGCAGGCGTTCTACGGATGCAGTCCCGTCAAAGTCGCAGATCCCAGGCTGTGCTACTGGCAATGCGGATCATATTGGGGAGACTGAAGTAGTGCAGTTTTTAGAAGGGATGATGGGCGTACTTGGTAGAACTCGAAGTCCCCGACCTTGAATGGTATGATCCGATAGGGATAACGGACAAACAGTATATGTCACGGAGTACATTCATATACAGATTTCGTCATGCGTGTGGAATGCTGCCAGTGGAGCAATGGGGTGGTAGATATGTAATGAAGGGATACAACAACTGGATAAAATGTCACCAGACGGATTTAAGCCGTGCAAAAATACTGGAGAGGTGTGTAGTCCTCGCCGGTAGCAAACAAGCTAGAGGGTTTGTGTACAGAGAAACAGTAGTGAATAGCGGGTGACCGTCCAGCCCGAGGTCGAGTACATTTACATGGCTGCTATGGTACAAAAGGGTAAGTCCTAAGATGATCGTGGAAACAACACGGGGCAGAGCAAGTACTGTACCTCGAAACTTCGGACGCGGGTACATCGGATGATCGAATCTAAGAGTAAACGACGAGGGAAAGATTCAGTGTTGGCACTGGCAGATAACAAAGTTGTAGCTACACTGCTGCTACAGCCAGTACTGGCTAGTTGAGGAGATGCCGGGTCAGTACCGTGGTTGGGTTTGCGATGGCTCTTGTTTCTGGCAATCTAACTTGAGCGCTCAGGACACATCACCGTGTGAGTTGTACTACTAACGTTAGTACGGCCCACCGGCAGCTTCAGCTTTCAATGGGAAGCCTTTGTTGTTGTTTGGATCAAGTTGGAGGGCCTTGCCAAACAAATGCAATTGCAGATCATCATTGCCGTCGACGTGGCAAGGAGTGACTTTCTCATGATAAGTATACCGCAATGACAAATGTTGAAAACATTGCATGATGTGATGATACGCGGTCCTTGTATCTGACATCCTTGGACTACTAGGACTAGTCGACCGTCCTGTATTTCCGAGGGTGCAACCATCAGACTAGTGACCTCGCGGATTCTAGCGCTGCCCGTGATATTCTCACATGGTGAGTTATTTGGCTGATATCATGTTCTACTTAATTAATGATGGCATAAGTATTTCAATACGGAGGAATCAAGGCAGAGTAAAAGGTCACTCAGGACATGCAACAGCTAAAACGTTGCATGTAAAGGGTCTTGTAACATTAATATTCTAAGTAGTAAGAACGAGTGAGTCGGGCTTCCCGGCGCCACAGTAATTTGTGGCTCTCGTTTGAGCTGTCCGGGATAGCGTGAAATATGTCGACCAGAGTAGTCGTGGGTTGCCAACCAGAACGGACATTTGGCTGTGCAAGTTGATGCACCATGTGCTTGATGGATTACTCGTGCGTTATGCACCGCTTTGGCACCAGAGTCACACTATACTTACACTCTTATAGCCCGATAACCGAGGCAGAGGGCGAGAGTATGAGCTGCATCACCCCATAGCCGCCGTCATGTGATGCTATGGAACTCCTTTGTCCTAAACGCGGCAAGCTATCGGGAATCAAGCTAAGTTCCGTAACTAACGAACAGCTTTTTGAAATTTCGAGGTGTTGTATTCCTCGCGTTCAACACTGCTTTGCACAAGTTTTGCATGTTAATTTGATTTCAAAGACTTCTATTAACCGATGGGGCAGGAAACTACATATGGCCTGTTTGACGACAAAAGCGCCGAATAGTAGTATATCTAGCGCAAAACGCCATCGTGATATGTTCAACAAGTCCACCACACTCACTCAAACCCTCCACTCCAATATGACCTCAGTATCAAATGGCCCCACATCGTGGCCCTTAATTGATTCATATCGTTTGTCCAGCTATTTTTTAGGTTCGTGGAGGGCGCTGCTGATACCTTGATCTGACCTCGACCACGTTTTTGCAGTCGCCTCCTTTGTTGCAGTCGCATACGATTGGGGTGAGCAAGACAGTATTGTGGAACCACTGGTGTGCTCACGATATTTCCAGCGCTGACATTTGGACAAGAGGTAGGTTGATGCTATTACCGGAGCAAGCAGCCGTTTCACTAACAGTGGTTTTATAGTTTGAACTGATCTGGGTGAGCAGATGCCCTCTCGACAGCGAGTGTGTAGAATTAACACGAGACAGAGACAACGCTGGTCCCACATGACTATTCTATATCTCATTGTACGTGGCTTATGTTACAAGCGCGGTTAGCCAGTTGTGCTGACTTCAACACATTCTAGGTGCGCTACGCTGGACTGCCATACACCGTGTATGTTTGCAAGGCTTACCAGTTGGCGCTGTGCTAATCAGCCATTATCGTAACTAGCGTTGTCATGTTGTGTATGTCTCCTCACATACGCTGTGTTTGTCTCTTCTGACCTGTAGCCTACAGCAAGTCTTCCGTCGGTCTCGGTGTCAGATGCAGTGGGTATCCTGGACTGGTACCTGTCATTCTCATTTAATCCTATGTAGGGGTGAGTAAAATCCTCGACTGCCTTGTTGGTTGAACAAACCGACTTCAACAGCTGTGAGTCTCTTGGTCCTCCTACGCTCATCGCTAACTGGATCTTTCAGGCAATATCACGTACTTTGCACAAAATTGGATGTCTGTGGTGATAATTGCCATATTGTGCGGTAAGCTACCCAACTCCAATTCCTCAGTGATATTGACCCGAATGAAAATATCATGCAAGTCATTGTGAGCAGTCGGTTACATGCTATGTATCAACGATCGAGAAAGATGCTTATCTTTCTCATTGCAATCTTCCTACCTGTCACGATCGCCTGCGCAGTGCTCACCGCAATAGTAAACAGCCATGTTTCTGGAGGTAAGCTTCAATTATAAATGGAAGACTGAAGCGTGTAGGGCTCATCGGTCGAATATTAGAGGAGTCTGTCCTTTCCGGCTCCTACTATCTATGTCAATATGACTACGGAGGAGCCGCCATACTTCTGATTTCCATGACTTGGATACTCTGCACTGTATGGGAGGTCCTTGTACTGTGTCTTGCAGTCTGGATTGTTGTAAAACACTTCCGTGAAGTGCAACAACTAACCACGAGAGGGACCATCGCAAACTGTCTCATAGTGTTGACAAAAAATCACATGATTTATTTCGTATTGTGAGCTTCTAATTTGAATGTGGTCATCTTTTCCGCTGAAGTTTTTTATACTCTAGTTCTGTTGCTGTTTTTTCCTTTGGCCTTGGTGGTTTCTCTCCAAAGTTATATGTAAGCTGATATATCATCGAGTTCGTGCGCCTGTGACAATGTTCATAATTTCTGTAGGAGTCATTCACCATGGACACTGGAGTTTATTATGGTGTTCTTCAGGTTTTGTTGTTCGTGCAGATGTTCGTGCTAGGACCACGTCTCATCCTTGGTGTCCGAGAACGTGACGCTCAACTCGCAGTCGACTCCGATTCTGGACCGTCCTTCACCACCATTATCTTCCAGGAGCGCGACCTTGCGTCAACTGGCAGTTGCGTGTAGCAAGGGACACGCTACAAGTGAGTAACACTTGTCGGGTTGTCATTTGCAGGGAGCACGAGAATTTCGTTTACAGTTTCGTCATGGTGCCGATATGGTGTATTTAAGTAGATTTCAAATGCAAAGTAGGTCTCGGCAAACCAACACAGTGTTGTGTCACATTTTTCGACATTAGCGACCAACTTGTAGCGCATCTAAAGAGTCGTATTCTCAGGGGATAACCCTTGTTACTTTAATGCCGAGTTCAAGTATGTTTCTACCTGAATAGTGGTGATAGGACATGCATAATCCCCGCTGCTTAGGCTAGGCGCCATCTGCTTCGACAGACTGCCGCACCAATGAACCTATCTCTACCTATCTGCGTTATTTCCGCCTCGCTGTCCCGAGCCCGCAGAACGTCCTCAACAAGATAATAGATAGCATTCTGTCGGCATGATACCAAAATTTTAGAGATGAATAGAATAGGTCGAAACACAACCAACAGATGAATCACCTCCATGCCACTACCCCTCCGAGGTCTGTGCACGTGTTTAATAGACGAAGATACTGGTGGACCCCTAGAACTGGTATAAGCGAGACAAATCCGCAACAAGAATAAGAGATCAGATCTAGCTTGATTCAATTGAGGGAACGCACTCGAATTCCTACCTAGACAAGACTTGTGCTGATCTGAACAAACCTTTCTGCTTGTCTGTCGTATCTATCGTTTCAATAGCGGTAGTGGTTTGCACACAGTATACATCCATGCCAAATAGTAGGGCCCGCACACAACATGATCTCGTGTATTGTTCATGTACAGTACAAGTCATCACCAACACAAAAACACTAACACAAAGGTAAAGCAACGAAATATCGAAAAAGTAACACAACAACAGTGCATATATCAGTGTCTACGAGATGCGTACGTATATACAGTGTACAGATGCAATGAGATGGGAATGGGACGATGAGATACTCAGTCTATAGATGAAGCAATAATATACACACATACATTACACAAATAACATACAACATTTGTCCAATCGATTTCTGGCCTATGCTGTCGTCCGCATTTTGAGGTCGCGCAGTACACTCTTGACGATTCGCAACCATACGTTTGCGCGGTCGATCTCGTCAAAAGCGCCGTCGATGCGTGCGCTAATTTTTCGCAGGAGGAGCCTGCGCAATGCTCGTGAGTCTTCGTCTTCATCGTCGTGTATGGTGGCGGCTAGGGATATATTTGAGGACTGGGCAGAAGAGCATCGTGAGGAGGCGGCGCTGTCGGGGGAGAGGTAGAAAGAGCGCGAGGAGTTATCAGGATATGCAGAGGGGGCAAGGGAGAATGCAAAGATGGGGTTGTAGACAGGAGGGTACCGCGAACGAAGATTTTGAACCATGGCTTCACGCGTTTTAATGGAGCGCTTGATGATGCGCTCAGCACGGGAAATTGAATGGCAGGCAGTAGAAATCAGATGGTCAACCTAGAACAGGCTCATTAGTCACATAAGTTGGGATGACGGAAACTGAACATACTCCATGAAGGCACTCGTCGATACTCGACAAGTCACGACTTGCACCAGAGAGGACCACCTGAGATGAGTTAAACGAAGGAGACGGGGACAACGATGCAGCTCTTGAGGGCTTCTCCGAATCCGAGATCGTAATAGAAAGCTGCGTAAAGTCCGCCTTAACCTCCCTCCCGACTGCACATTCGCCATCTAGGTCGTATACAATCTGCAGTTTCAAGGGTTTCTCCGCCATAATTTTCTTCTTCAGCCAGGCCTTAAGCTTCGACGCTCCGCTCTTCTCAACTTTCTCGTAGCGCTTGCGACTGCGCAGGAGGCTCTTAAGCTTGGTCTCCTTGTTGGGAACTTTTTCTTCGAGTGAGCTCATCGTCTCACGGGAGAACATTTCGCGCTCGATTTCAATGAGATTTGCGAGGTGCGCTTTGTACGCCGTGGAGTCTGCACTGAGAATGAAGCTATCCAACCACTCGGGCCAAGGAACAGTACGTGCGCCGGATGCAGATGTCGTCTCGAGAGGTACGGGTGCCGAAGGATCGGAGAGAACAGAAGCATCAGCGTACACCTTGGGTTCTGTCTCCTTCAGGATAGACTTGACGTAAATCGGTTGAACTTCCACTGCAGTGGTTTGTGAGTCTTCAGAGTCCCTAGGCGAGCGTTTCCGTTCCAGGAAGTGCTCGAGACTCCGGCCATCAGGAAGTGTACGAAGGTGTTCTTCCACGTCGTGCGAAGTGGTATTCCACAAATGATCGATAGCGTTGAGAGATGCCCGCATATCGCGCAGGTCACTCGCGGCATCGTCTACCTGCCCTCTGAAGTGGGCAAGCACGTCGTATCCTAACTGCGAGGTTTCGTTCACCACGCTGGCCAGGCGATCCAACCCTTCATGGTCACGGACAAACTGAGCTTCGGTCGAGAGCAGGGTAAAGTTTTCGAGCAGGCGTTCCGTGGATGCAGTCGCATCAAAATCAAGAGGAAGATGGGAGGCTGGGCCATTGGAAGTGCGGACCGTGGGCGGGGAAAGCGGGGTAGTGCGGTCCGTGAAAGAGGTGACAGATGTAATAGAACTCGAAGTTCCTGGCCTTATGGTGCGATCGGAGAGGGACGACTCCGAACGGATGAACTGTCCATCAGGACTAAATGCGGAACGGAAAATTGGGCGTGCGACTTCGAAGGCTGTAAGGCTGTGGCGAATTTGTTATGGCCCTGATGGAGGAACATGAAACACAAATAAACTCACCCTCGGGAATTGCGCAGATTGCGAATAGTGCCTGTGGTGTCACAATCAAGAAGAGCGAGGAGTACCTCAAGACATTCGCCGTGCTCGGCGGCTACATGAATACAAGTTTCGTCATGCTTGTCGGGCGCCGCGAGCGGTGCGCGGAGATCACGGATAAGATGGATAGCGAATTGATACAATAACTGGGGAGATTCTGGAATGTCATCGCGGGCGCGTGCGAGGCGTGCAAAACAGTGGAGAGGCGTGTAGTGCTCGCCGGTAGTGAACAAGCTGACGTCGGCGCCAGCGCGATACAGAGCGTCGAGGATCTCGCTCGAGGGATTTGGTACAGATACGCAGTAGTGGATGGCGCTCCATCCTTCCAGATCGGGTACATTTACAAGAATTGGCCCGGGGTCCAATGGGGAAGGTTCGAAGGATTGTGAAAATAACAGGGGGTACAGCACAGAAAGATCGGCAGCGAGGACAGCTTGTACAATAGAGTCGGTGATGAAAGATATAGATTCAGATGAAAAAGTCGTGGCAGGTGGGATGCTTGGCGCGAAGTTGAGCTGAGTGGAGGTTTGCGGTGATAGGTAGTTAATAGTGAGGCTGGGATTGCAAAGACCTCTTTTGTTTCCGCTCTATCACAACTGTATCAGTACCTGTGCCCAGACTCGTGCGCTACAAATCGATTACCTGATATTCACGCAGGCGGTAATTGCGTAGCGCCTGTTCGCATGTCCACAAGACGCGCGGATGGGGTAAAGCGAATTGGAGAGAAGATCGATGATTTCGGTCTCTGATATCAGGCCTAGCATTATGAGCAAGCTACCGAAGAGCGATCAGATATCTGAACTCCGAGCGAGCTAAACATAACGTACCAGGTGTTGGACGATAGCCAACCTGCCGTCGCGTGCAGCGTCTGTTATAACGCCGTCAATTGAAATTCAAAATTTATGCTAATCGGACGAGGCTCACACATCAGAGGTGTTGCACCATCCGTATCCTCGGCGTCGACGGAGATAGCGCCTGAGCTGCAGTCTAGAAGAACTTGGACTGCTTGAGGCATATCAAGCCAAGCTGCCATGCCAAGAGGCGTTACGTCGTTTATCGAGTCTTGGGGAGCATTCAGCGTGAACAATGAGATTTCTGGATGCGAGACAGCCATGCGGATGACTTGAAGGCGATCCTCGGACAAAAACGACGCGTCAGACGCGTCAACGGTCTCCCATCTGACCACGTTTCAGTAAAATTTCAACGCGTTAGAGAATGACTCACCTATCGGCGGTGAGAGCACATGTCAGAATAGTTCTGCCAGAGTTGTCAGACGCGTTAATGTCAGCTCCAGATTGGAGTGCATCGCGCACTGCGGTAGCAGAGCCCTCTGAGGCAGCCTGTAACAGAGCAAAGTTTTCAAAAGAGCGTTGTACACGACTGATCATGGTGTTATAGTCGTTAGTCGTAAATAGCGCGCAGCGAGTGTGTGAGAGAATGAGTTATGGGCGTTGGTCGTAGGGCGGATGAGTCGGTCAGTGGAAGAAGAGGTGATTTTGTGGAGTTCTGTTGAAGGATGATTTGAGTTTTGTATACGTACAGATAATGCTCTCAAATGGGGCACAACGAGGCAAAAAGCAGTTCTTCTCATTGATGTTCTGATGTTCATTCTTCTTGCCAGTCCTAGGCGCCTAGTCGAGCCGGCTGTCCGACCTGCCTCGAGGCAATCACGTAAAATAAAATAAAACATAATGGGAAAAACAAACAATGCAACTCTCGCTCTTTTCATTGTTCGCTTCCTATTGTCGGCTTCATCTAGTATATAGTAGTCTAGCTCGGGGGAGCAATTACAAGTAGTATTCAACTAGTAAAGGGTCGGTCTTTCGTTCACTCAGGGTAGTAGTCTCGACGACAAAAACTTAAAATCACCCAACCCGTCATGCAGGGCGGCGGCGAATCTGCTGGGAAATCATATAGTGGCTCTGATGGCGCGCACTGTCAAAACTATCCCGAGAAGCGACACACTTTCTCAATTCGTACGACAAACCGAAATACTTGGTTATATGATAGTAATATGATATGAAAACGTTACATTGAAACTGGTACGATGATGCATGAAGTACTTTCAGCTTGCCAAATGTATTATATAGAGTAGTCATGGGGTAGCAATGAGTCTATCCCTGACCTAAAGTCCGTGAGCGAAATCCCCGAACTCATCGTAATCGAACCTTCTAATAATAAGTGTGAACCGATTGCAAGAACGGAGTTCGCCATATTAGATTACATGCTCCCCAAAGTTACAGAAATGCATCCCGTGACAGCGCCCCCTGGACAAACAGTAGTGAGCTAAAGGTTTCACTGAAAATACTCCAAACACCCCGCTTACCTTGACTTGCTCAAAGTTTGCGATGGCACGGTCGAAAACCCACGCGTTGTTCTGTAGGCAATCCACGGCATACTTGGCATTTAGACCCGTCCGCTCGCAGATCTGCACGATGAGATTACGCTGAGTTTCAGACTAACCAAGTTGATAGTGTACGCCAGTGCGGAAATGAAGACGTAAGTGAAAGTCCATGAACAACGGGAAGCGAAAACTTACAAATGTCGATATTGTGTGTTCTAGCTGCGCCCGCGCGCTCGCGGGGATTAATGAAGATGATGGGATAGACCCTGTCGGTTGCTGAGTCGGCTGAGTCGGCATGGTATCCCCAGCTTGCACACGCATTGGTCCTGGATGCCATGCATCGTGGGTTGAGTATGCTCGTACAGACCACTGGTCTGACAGGACCATAACGTCCCAGCCATTCAATTTAGCCCTGCCAGATTGGTCATTGTGTCAATGGCAAATGCCGAACGCGTACGATGAAAAGGCGGCTTACCGAGAACCTGGTGGCGCTGGAGCTAGGACAAAGGCCCTGTCGAATGACCGAATACCCTGCGAAGGTTCTACGAGAAAGGAAAAAATCAGATGTGAACACAACGACGTGGGATCGAGGAAGACAGAATTCGAAGACACGAAGGTTACTGCATCGCAACCAAGGCAATAGAGTACCAAACAGTATAGGGATGTCCAGGGCAGCCAAAAACTTCCGAGTAGATCGTGGGTGCTTACCTTCTATGAATTGCCCATGCAGGGAAATGAACAGTTTTAAGTTCTCGCCCTGACCCACAGGCCATGCATCGATACAGAATTTCTCTGGTGAACCAGATACGTCATGTTTCGTTTTTGGTAGTGTCGACATTGCTCGAATCGCCTCTTCGCTACCTAGGTGGAGACTGTTAACGACTTTGTCAACGCCACCTCCCATGCGATTAAGATTTCGGGAGCCGTTGTTGAGCCAGAGACCCCAATCAAGCTTGCGCTGATTTGGCATGTCTTTAGATACGTGAAGGCCCTGTATACGTGCACGAGACGGAATAGCTGTATTACATGAGAACGAGAAAGTGGCTGAAGGGTGATATGCATCGAGAAGGGCAGCTCGTTGATCATCAAATAATGGGAAGAACCTGATGATAACGTTTTATAAGCAAAATCAAGAGATGTAATATGATATGACGCACCGAACGAGGAAATTGCTGACAACTGAGTCTTCGACACCTGTGATAAATGGTGGCCGCATTTCATATGGAAATGTGGTTGCAGTAGCTCGTCTTTCCGTTACAGGAGTAGACGAAGGCCCGGGAGCGTCGAATGCTATAGTAGCAATGGCCTCCTGATCCAGCATTATTAATGACGTGAAACGCCGTGCCATGTCACTGAATATTGTTAATTACATGACCCTGATGACCTCTTGTCAACGTACCTCTTGTACTTATCTCCCTTTCCATTCTGAATCTCCAGTTCTCTTAATGGATTCCCGAGGAGTATGAGTTCTCGCAAATGCTCGAGCTTCCCTTTCCGCCCGGAGATAAAATCGATATCTCGCCAAACTTTGAGGTTGTTATTTTGCAGTGATAGATTGGCGAGCTTGGGGAGATAGTGCGCTAGCGTTGAAAGGAGCTGACCAGAGCTGATGTTGTTATTTGCGAGAGACAGTGTTTGGACCTATAGGTCAAAGCATAAAACTCCGACAGAGTCTGGGAACAAAGTTCGACTTACAGCTGGTCTTAGGTGCGAGGCTAACTTGAACAAAACCGAGGCCTCTCTTACTGAGGATGCAGGGGCGCCTGGCGGCAACAAGTTATGTTTCTGAATCTCTGGATCGTCCATCATCCTCTGCCCATGACATCAACCACAGAGATTCGAGGGCTAAATAGGTGTCTACTCACCTCTAGGTTCAAAAACCTCAATTCGGGATTCCACCGTCTATTCACAAAATCTTTCCATACTTCTACTGCTTTCACTGGTACTGCGTGCGCCTTGCTAGGTGCTACACCTGCAACTGCCGCCGAAACGGCGTTCCTGCGAAGCCGCCCCACCGTCGAAGCGCCGCGGATCGTGAGAATATCTGACGCGCCGCCTGGTTGTGTCCGTGCGGCGAGCTGTCCATGTGCGAGCGGCGGTGGGTGCCAGATATTTGTAAGCGAAGGTTTTACACAAAAAGGAGACGAAGAACGGATATAGATAGACAGTGATTGGAAAGGCAAGGGGTAATATACGACGGCGATAGATACAGCGACGTACAAAAATCCCAAGTCATGGACATGGAAAACATTCAAAGGGGGATCAACTAAGCTAAGAAATGCGAGCGGGGAAAGGTCTCATATTTACCATGCTAGCTCGATTAGGGCCGTGAGGCTCCTTGTAGGCATCAATCGGACGTGTGCGGTGTGTGCGGATCTTCGAGGCGCCCTTGCGACCACCTGGTTTGTCCGCTGTGGCGTCTCGCATGCGTGTGTCACTGTCGATGAGGCCAGCGCCCTTGAGCGTGGTGGTTGCGAGCGTACGGCTCGATGTCGGGCTTGAGAACATTATCACCTCCGTTGACAACGCAAAGAATTACTGTTTGTATAAGTTGCCTGTGCAAGTGATGGTACTGGGGATGATAGTGGTAATGGTTGTTCAAAAGCAAGAGGCGGCGGCTGAACTCTGCTGTGGCCAGTTGAATCAAAAACGGAGGTAGGTGAGCGCTTCCGACAAAGAGGCAACAAGCTGACTCAGCCACGGGGAGTGCTTTATTTAGTCGATGACTCCGCTATGTCACGATGCGTCTAGCCCAGCCTACCAGTAAGCAACATGGATTTAACATGGATCGCGAAGCCCGGACCGAAGGTTTTTAAACCTTACATGTTAAACTTTGCCTCTGATGCATCTCTATACAGTCTTTACTACAGGGACCCGGCTAGGGTGTGACATGGATGCACCCGGGTGGCACCCGTACCCAATCCGCGGGTAGATAGAACTTCGAAGGCCTACCCGCACCCGTGCGGGTGAGATTACCACGGGTGCGGGTGGACCCACGGGTGGATCTGCAGATGGTACGGGTCACCCGCGGGTGACAAAATGTACATTGTTGGGAACTGTAGATACGACTTGCAGGGACATAGGTAGTACACAATATCCACAACCACTATCAATCAGAGTCGATTTCGATGGCATCAGTCCGTCCTGTCTCTTTCCCCTTGCCCTTTACCATCTTCTGCCGCATGATACTTGTGGCGACACCGAGATCAGGCATAAGAGGTGTGTTAAACCACGATCCAACAGCAACCTGTGCTTTGAAGGTCTGGGAGCTGATACCGTGTTGAAGATGGTTGACTTGCAGACGGCCACCAGAGAAAGCTCGTTCAGCATCAACTGAGGAAGCTACGGAGTATTAGATTGCTGCCAATACCACTTGTAAGCCTACATACCAGGTGCGGACAAAAAATCAAGGGCCATTTGAGCCAGTCGAGGCCGAGTAGCACGAGCATTCTCCCAATATTGAAGAACTCCGCCCGCAGCCTGGATCTCGGTTCTTGAGACACATGGAGCATCGAGGTATGCCTCAATTGAGTCAGGAGAGATGAAAGTGTCCTCGTTGTCACTGCCTGCAGCAGCCCATTTACTAGTTGATGCTGTGCGCCGCAGCTTTGAGGGTGCATGGGTCACGGTTGGGACAGGTGATGTGAGTGTTGCATAAGACTCGGTCCATCGCTGGCGAACAATTCGTTTAACCTCCGTGCGGTCATTATCGTGCTGTCATTGTCGCTCTCATCCCAAATATCAAGGTCAGATTTTTCTGCTTTGGCTCGTCGCTTCTTTTTTGGAGACTGTATAACAGGCGAACGCCGAAGATAGATTTTGTACATCGAATCGGACTGGTTACTGCGCATCGAGTTTTAAACATCGAGAACTTAGAAGTCATATAAACTTTTGATATGCTCTGATAAGTTATAACAACAAATATTGATCTGAAACATAGTTTATGGGATGAGCATCATGATACAGCACTGCTGGGTGATATCCGTACCTATTCTAACCTCCGCGAGCTTGATTCCAACATATTTTGACGCCGGTTGGGAGTTCGGTTAACAAGTAGTGAGTTTGGCTCGGCCGAAATTATTTGCTATTTGGTGTACTAACTACCCGCGGATACCTGAGTTTAGCAAGACATCTGACCCGTACCCGTGCGGATGGAACCATCCATGTTACCCACCATCCGTACCATCCGTCCCACGTTCCGTCCGCGGGTGGTACTCGGGTGGGTATCCGGGTAACGCCTACCCGTGTCACACCCTAGACCCGGCTGATTGGTTCTTGTCACTATCATAGCACAGGATACCTTGCCAACTATCCTTTCCTGGACCAATGTGACTGCATCGTGCATGATGGGAAACAATCTATGGTGAAGGATGCCGTCAATTCTCTTGCGCGTTCTGCTCATAGTCTATCGTGCAATTCACGTTGAATGCACATATGGCATCCCTGCTTATTTCAAACGGTGTCGGGCGGCTGGACTGGCTTCTGTGCGATCGATGTACACGAACAGGCTGAAGCGTGCTGGGATTTATCAATTTGATATGGAATTGAATCGCTGGAGATATTTTGACTGGCATGTTCCAACCGATTTGGCCGCAAACACCACAATATTAGTTTGCTGTATAGGCCGGTGTCAGTGAACTTGCCACCGTCCACTTTCCCGTGATAAAGCATCCGTTCTATCGATTCTTGCGGAACGGGGATTGTTCTACAAGGAATTCCAATACATCGATACAGGAATCCATGAAACACATCACACTTGCGACTGGCGCCATACCTCATAGCAAATTGAGATCGCCGTGTAGGTAGCGTTATCCCGCACCCTCCTGTTCAAACGCCGCTCAGGGTGCTCCAACTCAGGCCCTTCGGTGACTACAGTATCCCAATCAGGGTGCACCGTTCCATCCGGTATCATCGAGTCCTTAGATTCGAACTGCGCGGGGACACAATCAACTAGCCATGCACGGGCCCGACGAGTCTCACTGTATTTCGCTCCTAAGGCCTAATCAGTGCATGCCGGCGCTTGGTCTTGCGACATTTCATTTCTGGTTTACCTTTTCTAGTTGTTACCCGTCGTCACGAGGTCACCTGCGACACACGATGCAAGGTTAAAATTTGCAGGCGCCGTGACAGATTTCTTTATTCGCGGCTCCACAAGGCCTTTGCCTCTGTCTGACTGTGGTTCTCATTGATTTCATAGTGGTTCATATCGTCTTCAAATTGATATCCGCAGGCCAACGTCAAACAGCGGAAATGACATTGTACAATACTACCGGAATTCCCTGCACAAATTCACTTTCATGTTGTGGTAAATCGACCTAATAGGCCAGGTATGTGGCGTTGCATGGCCTCGTTACCATCTGGGTTCCTGCGTCTACCAATTACGGTTCGGCCTTCTGGCACAAAGTATATAACTACAAGCTTTAATGTCCTCTCAATAATCAATTCTCTTCTCATTCAACACAATGATGGGACCGGATCATCCTCTACCAGCGCAAGGCCACATGTTTCATATTCCCACTGTCAGTCTTCTTTTCTGATCCATGCTACCTGTCGCTGATGTTGATGTCACGGTGGCGTTCCACAGGACCTTTACAATGATACTGTACACGCAAGCCCTGACCACACCTTATGTCGGTGGGACATCAGCGGGGGCATACCATGCGGCGCGTACATCAGCGTCTTGGACCTCTCAAAACACGTGCGCATGCATGGAGTGAAGGGACCTGGGGATTTGGCAATACAATGTGCGTGGGATGGCTGCACAAGAGCCCCCATGAAACGGGAGAGCGTAGTTCGGCACATCGAGGAAGTACATGTACAAGTCAAATATCCGTGCAGCCAATGTTGGGCTTCTTTCTCTCGCAAACATACGCTTAGCTCTCATGTCTTAAAGGCTCATTCGCATGCATCCTAGTACGGTTTCCCTGCCCTTTGCGCATTTAGTTCTGCGAGTATCTCCTACCCCTCAGTAATAGTTGTCGTATCACCCTCGCTCTGGATATATTACCATTCCCCGTAATCTGTATTACATTCTCTCTGGATTCACAAGTACCGTAGAATCGTGCCCGTCCTTATTTTCATGATGTATGATATCCCCGCTAACTCGAAATGTCAATGCCATGCTCTTGGTCACTGGAAGCGTAATTTCTCTCAAAATATTCGTCACAAGTCCCCTGTGAGATTGAACTGGCGTTCTGGCATCCTAGTACAATATCTGAGAGGCTCCAAGCGAAATATTTCGAATATTCCCGGAGGATCTTTAAGATCTTTGGAGGCGAGTCGTGTTCAGTATGACCAAGTCCCCGCTGAAGTTTAGCCAATTAAGTGGAAGTCGGATTTCTCCTTCAATCAGTGGATTGACACCGTTAAATCAAATTCGAGGGCGATAACCTCGAACCTATCAGAATTATTCAAGGATCAAAATCAGGGGACGAGCTAAAATCAAAAAGGCTCCTCATAATAAAGCTCATGATGCAGTGATGACCGACAGATATCGGAGATACGGTATCAGTCGCTTAAGTTAGTTCTATATAATCGGATCCCGAAGCTATTAACAGTTTAGGGCAGGCCATATAACATAGAGCCTCAGGCAAGGTCCTGCCAGCGGCACCTTGCCCCTGGCCTACATACGCTTGGACTGTAACAGTCGTTGTAAGTGTTTGAGGCAAATGAAGTAGTGAGATATTGTAGCATGTTCGAGGTTTGGCATATTACTTGCAATATTATACTTGCTCGAACTATAGAACTTATTCGCAATATTAATACTATTACCAAGTCCGCGAGCCCTGCACGGTCGTAACAAAATGATTGTACAGTAATTCTGGACAGGTGAATACGGGACCTGCAAAAAGCACAACACGTCGACCGACCATGTACGCGATATCTACACGAAGACTACACTGAGCTCCGTCGGTATCAAAAAGTAAGATAGCAAATTATCGAGCAAGGGACTCTCGGCTACGCGATAAAATCAGTAAAATCATGCCAATTAACCCTCTCGGCGCCCTCCGTTCGGCTGATACATGAACTGATGTGTCGATCCTGAAGAGGCAGGCTTCATCACAGGTCCCGGTCGTGTGCGATAGTAATTTCCGCTTCCCGGACGATCCATCGGGTTCGTCGAGGTAGATATAACAGGTGAGGTTGCAGCAGCGACCGTTGGCATTGGATATGGGAGAGCACGTGTTGGCGGTTGTTGGTGTAGTAGTGGCTGCTGCTGCTGCTGTTGCTGCTGCGTTTGTGCATGTCGAATTGCTGGAGAAGGTTGAGTAGACCCCGGTGCTGGTGTTGAAGGTGTTGGAGAAGCAGATGCTCCCTGTGCGGATTGAGAAGCAGGCGTGGGAACGGGATTCGGGACTGGAGTCTGATGGGGGGCATCTGTACTTGTTGGAGTGGGAGCTGTAGGTGGAGGGCGCTCAAGTTGGCCATCCGTCTCCCGTTTTCGTTTCGTTCCTCGCGACGAAGACTCTTTCAACCCCAGCGAGGTTGCTTTTATCAATATTTGGTGTCTATCGGGCCGAGTGATAAGCTCCCATGAAAGAACCGATATGCGACATGGAAAAATACCTACCTCGTACGAGAATTGCCCCATTTTTCGCACAGGGCATCCCATATGATTTCCCCGCTACCATTGCGGTGCTCCTCGGCAAGTTTCTTTAGCCTTTCCGTTTCTTCTTCGGACCAGGCACCCTGATTTCCACCGCTTCCCACAATACCTCCTGTACTTCCACTCGCAGAGCCTGTCGCAGGTGCTGGGCTTGGCCCAGGTGGAGGTACAGGAGGATAGTAACCGCCATAACCACCATAGCCATAGTATGGTGCAGTAGGGTATGCTGGAGCGCCATATGGGTATGCTTGCTGATGGCCCAGGGAGACAACAAATGATTGCGGATCCGAAATTACTGGCCCTGTAGTGGTGGGGGATTTGCCGTTTGTAGAGGATGTGGATGGCCCAGGTTGGGGTTGGGGTGGCGGCGGCGGCGGGGGGATGGGAGCTGGGTAACCAGGTACGAAGTACGGTGGAGGTGGAGGGTGTGTAGTTAATCGAGAGGGAGATGCCAACTTTGAGACATAAGAACAAAGCAGACTTTACAACCGAAATTACGTGACTCACAAGGGTATCGCATATTCTTTTCGCTTCGCCGAGCATGGCCAAGGGATCTACTTTCACACCAGGGCCCATCTGGTAACATTGCGCAATAACAAGGGATGGTGTAGCTTTCTGGGCGAAGTTATTTCAACGCCTCAAAATCACGCAGCGGAGGCTTACAACAAGCTCTTCGGCCGCTCCATAGAACTCTGCACACAAGTTTAGCACACGCCACTGAAACTCATAGTACTGCTGATTGTGTGGTTGTATCTCTCCTGGAGTGGGAGAAGCGGTATATTGGTAGAACCCATGTTGCGGCGGGGACACTTTGGGGGCAGTATTAGCCTGCTCCTTCAAGTCAGTAGCTGATGCCCGTGACCGTCTATTTTTCGATCCACGGGGACGACCAGGACGCCTTTTCCGTTCTGAGTCTTGTGGCGGGTCGGGTTGTGCTGTGCCTGCACGCTTTCCAACTGCAGTTGAACTTGATTGATGTTGTGTAGATCTAAACATGACGAGCACATACAATATGAGTATTTACGAATACTTGCAATCAGACGCGTGTCATCATAACATTTCACAGTAATTACGCACCCAGCGGCGACCTCGTGATCATCGTCTTCACGATCAAGTTGCTCTTCAACGGCGCCCTCATCTTCATTCTCTTCCTCTTCTTCCTCCTCCTCGTACGTAGGCACTACGGGAGGATGAAGTGCATGGGAGAGCGGTTGGTAGTGCTGTGGATTGTCCATGCACACGCTCCGGGTATGTGATACAGGGATAGATAGGAATAAAGAATAGCAAAGTTTTGCCCGTTAATTTTTTTTGAATATCTCGGGGTGGTTGTAATCCTGTCTAGCGTTGGGGTTATGTCGTCGCCGTGCGAATAAACCATCAATATTCCCATGTATACACCTATTTGGCACAGGTTTATCTCTCTCTGCCGCGACGGCATACACAACGTCAAGTCAAAGGTCCTCAGGCTAGGCTCACCGCCGCCGTCAGCGCGTCATGTTTCACGACTAATTACCGAATCGCCAAGGCCCCGGCACTGGGGTCCAATTCCAAACCCCACAGGTCTGGGTGCCAGCGTCGTCATCTTATTTTTAATGTGGAAACTCGAATGTAATACATATCCGCCTACAAAGCGCAGACCCACTTGGCGCATCACACGATCACCGGAGCGCTGGAGGGCTTTTATGTAAAAATAAAAATATATTCGCGATGCCCTAAAAAACGTTTCGGGACTGTGGACGGCTTCTTCCGAACGGAGGCATTGACTCGTACCAAACATTCTGTGAGTATGAGATTAATGCACAATTTTCTTCCAGGAACCATTACTTTTCAGATATCTCGCATGATCTGACCGCGACAGTGAGGTTCTTCATGGCATCAAGTTGTGCTCGTGGCCAGCTTGATTTGTACTATCACGGACAAGTCAAGGTCGACACTCTTCTCTTTCCAAGATGTAGTCGGGCCTGTTTCGAGGCTAATCAAAGCTATTAATGCCATCTCATGGGTGCAGCTCCTCATCACACCCCTTGTTAGCTAGGCATAATACCTAACACATCGCTCATCTCCTGCATGACCTCACTGTTATCCTTATGGCCTCTCCACTTGGGACTGTTAACTGATATGTCAGGACTCGAGGGGTGACCAGGCAGATGTACTCTTACATTCCGTCACACACTTCCATGATGTGCTGACCATAGAAAATATGGCAACTGGGTTGAAACTCGAGAGGGACTCCACCGTAGTGACTTGGAGGATGGATATCCTCGTGCCGCGGGTCGTAGAGCCCTTCACCTGTTTCCATCGCTTCGCCATCTTTTGTGTCTGCAGCGTTCAAGCGTGTTTTTACAGGGGGAAATTTGAAGCCACTTGGGTATGCAAGTACCGTGCGCTTGCCCTCGTCGAAAAGTGGCGCCCGACAGATGTCACAGGAGACTTTGCACGGAACATGATGACTAGTTTTCTTCGTCGTGGTAGAGAAGCAGTGGAGAGCATCGCCGTTATTCTCCAGAATCCGAACACTTGTCTTTGGAAAGATGACTGCCCACTGAAAGGGAGCACCGTGCAGCCCTTGGCATTGTCTACAGTGGCAAAGCTTCGCATCGAATGGGTCGCCCGCAAAAGCAAAACGCACCGCACCGCACCAGCAGGACGACTCGTATTTTGTCTTGAAGAGCTCCTTGCCGTCTTGATCACGCGCTGGCGACCAGTTGTATGGCGGCTTTGACATCCAATCTTTCTCAGAATCACCGCCGTCAGATGAGGGGATGGGAGGAGAACCGCGCCAGCCAGTATCGGGAATGGACTTTTTGTCACCCGAGTAGTCAGCTTGGTGGGTATGATCTTCGGGCGAAGGATGACGGAAGCTAGAATGAGGCCTAGTCTTTGTTTGTGACTCTGGATGAACGTTTGTTGCAAGCAACATAGTTGCGACTGACATCTTCATTGGCCTCGAACCTTCCAAAGTGATGTCATCTGAATCTGCTTCCGTTGAGTTACGTAAAGTAATTTGTTGATGTTATCAACGGCTCGGCTAAGACTTTGATTTCCCCTCTTTCCGAATCATTCGCAGTTTCAGGACCAGACATCATCGTCAAAGTGCAATATTCATGTCTAGTACGTAACCATCACAGTGAGCGCTTATGTACTGCAAGCAGGCTTGGCCTGCATCTTCGTTCCTAAAGCTGAAGACAGGTTTTACGATCTCTTTGATGCTGCGGGTTTCTTGTCAACCACTCTTGTGTCCATTTATTATCCACATATTCGTTCGAGCGCAAAAACTTCTCCTTCCACATTTCTTCAACTGTCGCGTTTGTCTTTGAGGCAGGTCCTCCTCGGTGCTGCCCTCGTCATGTGGTCGTTGAGGCTCGGGAGCTTCTTGCCCTAGAGAGCAATCAAAGTGGGTGGCAATTCACGTTTCGATAAAATAAAGAAGGAAAAAGTCAAGTTTACCGGCGCATGGATGACGCAGACCATGACCTGGATGTTTGTCGTTGGATTGCCGTTTATATCGCAAGCATATTTCTCCCTTCAAGTTGGGCCTTTTTGACACACTCACAACAGTCAAACGCAATTCCTGCGTCAGCTCATCCTCTACGTGGCGCCGATTTTATTTCCCTCGCTTTGATCGCAGGCTCCTTGGCGCTCGAAGTCACAGCGGACAGGCAGAAATCCACGTGGCGCTACGACAAACAGGAAAACAATCTTTCATTTCCAAGGGAAGCCAGAGTCGTCATCCAAAGTATGTCATTCGATGTCTCCCTGTTATGGATTTAGGTTCATACGTCGCGTATAGTAACTATGTGGGCGTACTCGGCATCTGGACTGGAATGTTCGATCTCGCCGCATTCTCTGGCGCACTACTTGTCTCTGTATTAGTTGCAACCGCGGCAAGTCCTCTTTTGACCTGTATTCTGCTTCGACATGTGAGTTGAAATTAAATTTTTCGTCTGACCTGTATAATTGACCGCATCGTGAACTCAAAGTTGCTTTATAAGAGGTAAGTTTTCGAAGGTAGACCTTGGCCTTTTATATTGCGGTGGAAAGCCTTGCCTGCGGATAGTCCATTGGCGACGGCGAGCATACCGTTGGCGTCGGGGGTACGTGCTTCTACCCGTTGGTATTAGAGAACCTGGTTCATTATAGGGTTTCTCGTTGCATTTCTTTTCCCTCCCGTTGGATTAGAATATGCGGCTGACGGTCCCAATTTTTCGCTTCCGTTGGCATTGGGACGTGTGGCTGGTAGACTGCCGGTTCCGAGAATCCGGTCCCGTTGGATTGGCTTTGTCGAAGCACCTTCTGGTCTTCTGAAGTCGTGTTATCAGTTGGGCAAGTGGCCGATAGGCGACCAGCATCCTGCTATCTTGGACTTGCCTACAAACCGGGAAGTCATTGTGCTTTTACTTACAAGTGCTGAAGTGGAAACACTTACCCGCATTTGCGGCAATTTGAATAAGTTGCCCGAATCTGCCCAGTGATCTCAGTTGGTTCTAAAAGGGTGTTAATAAGCGCCCATATCGTCCAAGTCCTCGACTTCGTGTTCCGCGTCCGTTGGGTGTGGCTCTTTTTTCGCCGTCGGTGCTTCCACAAGCGACGGTTCTCATTCCTGCCACCTCCGTCGGATGTGCCGCTCTTCTATGGATTGTGATTTGCAAACAAATAGTGCTTGTTTCCAGTAATCTGTTCTGTGCATGCGACTTTCATCCCAGATCTCCAATCGTCTCAATACTGATGAGATCTTTTGTTTCATCAGGACCGTGCCAGTATTTTTCTCCTGGGGATGGTATGAGTAGAGTGTGCGATGAATGTTTCTGGTATCATGGTATCGTTCGCGACTCACACATGTTTCTTATCTTAGTAGCAATAAGCTTCCTGTTCCCCGTTGTATTTTTAGGATTTTTGGACACGCTCAGAGGTTTCCCCAGATTTTCGGTACTGGCGTCTATAGCTATTTCAGTATTCTTGGAAATAGATAATTTAGCTTGTGTTTGACAGAGGTACTAGTACATTAAATAGCAGAGACTATTGAACGTTGAAGTTGCGTACACGTTCCAAATACAGCCAGCTATGGTTTACAAATCATCAACCCCTCCTCGTACAGGCCCACCATGTACAGTGAGCCGGTCCTCGAATCCCTGAGCGTTGTGCAGGATGTTCCAAACACACTCCCGTCGCTCTGGAACAATGTTTCCACCTCCCATCCTTCACTAGCGGGGACAATTTCTGATACCGACAACGGCGCACGCAAATCATATTTCCTATCTCCAGCGTGTGCGCTCTTCGCGAAATGCGTTGTATTTGAAATGGGAGTGAGCGAAACGGCCCAGCTTGGCGCTCGCGCATCTGTTTTATTGGCAGCGACACCAGCGAGAGACGGGAAATGTGGATGCCCTGTGACGATAAGTGCGCCCTCCTCGTCAAACATGATGTTGTCGTTAAAGAAGGGGAGGCTAACGGCCTCCCGGTATTTGAGTGCATTTGTGGTCGTGTTGCGGTCGTAGAAGTAGACTTGACCGAGAGAAGTAGAAGACAGTGCGAGAGTCTTGCCATCTGGGGAGATGGCAACACCATTGGCGAAGGCCACACCGAGAGCGGCTACTTCGTGCGTGATTGTGCCATCAGGGTTAACTGTGACATGTGCAAGCCAACTCAGGGGTAGTCCAGCAATAGTCTCAATCAGCGGTAGAGCAGGTGCAAGGGGGAAAGGGAGTCGACGGGTCATGAGATGGTCATTACTGACGTAGAATGACGTCTCGTTCGTGATGGCCAAGGCATTAGGAGACACAAACCAAGGCGATGAAATTGTGCGTTGCCAGTGTGCCAGCGTTGGGGTATCTGGAGAAATGGTAAAGTGCTCAATTGTGGTCTCTTCGCGGGCATGGTTGACTACATAGAGAATAGATGGGGCTCCATCCTGAGAGGGCGTGACTTCTATCCCAAGTGGGTGGAAGCTATGTCCTTCCGGGTATCCGTCCAACTCAATACGCTTCAGGCTATTGTCTACCGTATCAACAAGCCAAAGATAGGCCCTTGGTTCGGGATTGCGCAAGGGACCCATGACAGTGTTCCATGCCTTGCGGTTAGGGTCGCACCCCGCAATAAGAAAACGGGCAGCTACAGTGCCATCTGCATCCAGGTGGTCCCAGAAAGTCATGTCTTCGCAGTAATTAATGGTATGGGCTGGCTCTTGAAGAAGTGTGCAGTGCGTCTGGACATCGCCATTGACATAGTATGATGGAGGTAGTGCAGGAAGAGTGAAGATGCCATGTTTAACAAGACGACCGCTCCGATAGATGAACGTTGCCTGTAGAAAATGAGCACAATCTCATTGCTTGGATTGGACACATACTAGTAGTACAGCAAGGACTGTAAATACTCGGGAGAGCATGACTGGCGTTTAGACTGAACCGAACTTGAACATGCTTTATCTGCATGCTCACTCAAATTAGCTTAATAGACTTACTTACCTATATGCAAATAAAGCGAGTCGTTCGCAACAGTGAGATACAGAGTGATGGGAAAAGAACAAAGTGCTGAGGCAGCAGGCGGTTCTGTCGGACTAGGACTTAAGAGGACTGGAGCACTTACGAGAGTTCAATCAAAATTCCCTTGATCAAAAAAATCGTCATGATGCCTAGTAGGGAAGCCAGAAACTCCCATGGGCTGTTATCAATATTGTGGTGTTGGGTCATGTGTTTTTTACACTGCCTTCCGAGTGGGCCAGGTCAACCCAGGTGAAAATGACGCGGCGCCCATCACAAATCATAGCGGCCGTATTGTCGCTCGCAAACACGGATCCAAATCATGCCTGAGTTATCTTGCGTCGATTCATGCTGCATCATAGTCAGGCATATTTTAGATGTGATTCTCCCTCGTCTATACATTCTCACAGGATTCACTTTCTCGTCCAGAACTCCAGCTCAAATTTCGTTTACAAGCCTCTCGCTGACCATGAGCTTGACAGCATGCAATGAGTTTCATATGTATAAGGTCTAGGCCACTGGCTGCCATGTTTCAATCACTCCTTTGGGAGGCCCTCGTCCATTTCGGCCCAGTGACTGCGGCAGGCGCTCCAATCATTTGCTACACTCCTGTCAATAGAAGCCCTTGCGGCTCGATTCAAAGTTTTCGAGTAAGAAACTTCGAAGTACCGTAATAATGCTGAAAGCTCATCACATTACTTCCCACAGCAAAGCCATGTGACATACATGAAACTCTCGATTCTCGCTGGTGTGCGGACATACGCGCCAACATTGTGGCGTCTCCATCTCCTGTTTGCAGTGTGCACGCGTGTAAACAAGTGTCAGTGGCAAGAGTTCCTGTAATCTAACATAGATGTCTGACGTGTTTCGTGCTCTGCAGACACAGCATCTACTAGACACTTAAGATTCACGGTGGCTCACCTATGGTCACAGTTGTACTTATCGCAGCCGCCACACGCTTACAGTAGGCACTTGTAAGTATATATTTTCTACAAAACAACTGGTGTTTGCATATCTTTGGTATGAAATGCTAATTCCATCACATAAAGCCGCTTCTTCTGATTATTTTAGACTCATCCGCAGTGGGCTCAGAGCCACTCGATCGATATTGTCAAGACATCGTTACCGCACTGCCATGGCGTCTTGACAGGCGCCCTCTTTTTTATGACCGATTCTTGTTCAAACCCATCAGGAGAAATATCCCTCTTAATGGCGCGGTGAATGTGTCATGACTATGGGACTTAGGTTTGATTAGCCAAGATGTAGCACGCGCAGCGCTGAGCTTGATTTCCATTAGTCACCGCCGTCCGTCGCACCGGAGTTGAAGGCGCTAGACAATCGAAGATATGTATAGAAGGAATTGATCGTTTTTACGTGCAAATGATACCTATCAAGGAATGGTTCGTGACCGGGGGTCGGAGAGTTGTCACCGGCTAGGTAGTGTTTGTGGATTTCCAATCGTCGAAATACCCCTCGTGTGAGAACGTAACGGCCTTGCAGATTTCCGTATATCTTCTCTTATATCGATCAGGCAGAGCGTATCATATCGATTCATAAATTTAATGAGTTCTTCGTGGCAAGCGACCCAAGCTGACGAGCTCCCAGGCTTAAACGTGAGTGCAAGTCTTGCTATCGAGTCCAAATCACTGATGGGCCTTCATCCCAGTACATTTATGGTGCAGTCGTTTTCCATGATCAGTATTTCAACTTCAATGGTTGATCCCTTCATGTTATCTCTCCCAATAGTTGCACTAGTAACACTTTGGGTGAGTTATACCACAAGAAATTACCACATCATCTTACTTGGATATCAAGGTGTATGACTACATACTATGCCTACCCGACGCGGCAAGTACAAATTTACTTGAGCGTCCGAGAGTGCTCTGATCTGTAGTCGATGCAGATCAATTTTCTCGCCGACTCTCGATGGGGGCTCAGCACATTTATGTATCTAGCTTGCAGCCATTTGCCACTTGCCTTCATGTTACTGAATATGCTTGGTGAGTGTCCGGTACACTTCCATCATTTTTACCTCCCTCATAGTGTGATGCCTTTCATGATCACTTTCAGTAGTCTTTCAGCCTGATACCCCAGTCCATGTATGTGCAACCAAGTCGAAGCGTCGCAGGTGTTCGAATTTAACACATCCCAATCATAGCTTTGCCGCTCTTATAATATCGCTAATACCTGTCAGTTTAGTGGCGCTTCGCCAGACACGTACTGACACCATGTTCAATACTTCATCAGATGTAGGGATAGTGACGATGATTGGTGCTGAGTGTAGGTCCAGCCATCGTACTAGCCAGCAGAGATTTCGCGCTCTAACATTTGCACTGAGTTCAGGCATCTTCATGGTCAGGGCATATGCAGTATGGAACCGGGGGAGATGGTTCGCGGCGGTGCAGATTTTTACCGTTATTGTGAGACAAATATATAGAGGCTATGACCACCAAACAACGATATCTGACTTATCTTTCGTAGGCCTATTTAACGCCAATTACTATCAGCCTGCAACAATTTAACTCAAGAGTCTCAGGTGAGTAGACATTCGGGTTGGACTATTTGCCTATTTGGTTACTTACTTTTGACATACAGAACCATGTTGGATCCCTGGCGTTAGCGGATATCTTGATACCGACACAAGCATCAGAATATACGTAGCGTTTGGCTTGCTAGCTATGGCCGAGATACGTTCGTATGGGAGCTGCTGCTAACACGAGCTTGAACTGACTGGGTGCATGCACATAATTCCAGAAACATTATTACTTCTGCTGTATCGCGTCAGCAAAAGTCGCGGTGGCTGGGGCATCGACAACCGTCTTATGCGTGGTCTCATGAAAGATAATCTGCTGTACTGCGGCAGCGGCTTTGGTTGGTGCTTACAGATGAACGGATACATCTCGCATATTTACTTGCTAAATGTTACAGCCTTTTCTCTCGGCATCATTCTCACAACAAATTTCATTCCAGTGAGTTGATGCATGCATTCGAAGCCGCCCCATTAACGAGAGACGTAGTTTCCAGTTGGACACATGGTTGCAGAGTTTGTCCATTCTCACTTTGGAGGAGGTGAGGTTACTTATTACGCAGCAGGTGTCAGATTGTTGTTCAAGCTCTCTTGGTCACGCGAATGCATAGGGGCTTCTGGAGATCGGACCGTGCCTTTGGCGGCATTGCCACAGATATCTCTCTCTCAACGTGGATGATGGGAGCTCTAGATTTTACGTGACGGTGTGCTCCCTCCGCCAATTCATCATGATCGTGCAGCTGACACAGGAGCGATGAAGAGACAAATTTGCTGCTTGGAGTGTACCTACCCGTAACTTATGGATGTGACCATTGCACAGGCTCTCATACAGGCGAGAGCCACAGATAAATGGACAATATCCACAAACAAGTCAAGTCGAACATGTACTGCAACATGTAGCGTAAATATTTTATCCATGAGACTGCAACACCTCATAATTCAGTGTACTAGGTCTGGCGCGATCATGGCGCAGAGTCCCGGCTCACATGTATGTATAATGTAGCCCATTGGTTGTAGTCCGTCCTCGATAAATAAAACTGCCGCCTCCCACCTTAGAGGTTTGCCCTTGGGTTTCCCTTGCAGTCCATGGACATCTGGACTACTTATGAAGAAGACAATGAAGCAATACACGAGCGCCAGACATGTGCCCGTTTGCAGAATACTATGCACCTCTCTATCGACATCTCCGAAATCGCCCGGTCTCCAACGTTCGATTGTTTATAGTAGACGAAGAAAGATACATAGTCGTTCCTTAAGAAAGACCAATAAGATGATGAGCAGGCGTGAGAAAAATATAGTTTTTTCCGTGTCTATTTTCTAGGACCAGTTGACCTCCAAATCGACCTTTCAGAAGCTCGATACTCCCTTTTCACGATATCATCACGCTGTGACGCAGGCAACTCGGATGGCACAGTGTGTACGGATGGGCGTACCATACTTGTAGGATCTAGACAGGGACTACCATTCTCGAAATGTCTGATGGTCAAATCCCGAAACGGTCCACTTCGGCCAGTCCACTGCAGGTGTTGAACGTCCTGATTGTACGCTGCACCACCCACACCTCTCAATAGAGACCTTTGCGGATCAAAAGACTCAACAATGGTTCCACAGTTTTATCCCGTATATATTCAGCCGACCTCCTCTCGTGGCAGTCTATCAGAGCTTTACTTTCTCCAATCACCAGACTCGCTATTTTTGATCGCTCCATAGACTCGTATTAGTGCGCACTTTTACTTTTTGGACTGGTGCCAATTTAACCTATGATCTTCATAGCATCATGTGTAAATTTGTAGTCCTCATTCGTACTTGCTCAAAGTGCCACCAAAATGAACCGCTTTTCGACGAGAAGGAAAGGCGACTGTCGCATGTCAATAAAAAGAATGAGGTACCGCAATCATCTATGGTCCGAAGCCATGTGGCTCATTGCGTTCCCAACAGCGAAAGTCAACATACATGGCACCCCCTCAAGACTGCTATTCGCGGTGGTGTGTCTTCGGCAGTGAACACCCTATCACTTGTAGCTCCTGTCGGATCACTTGTAAACGAACGTTAGTGACAAGAATTTTCTGTTATGTATGGAGTGTTTCATGTGTTTCATGTTCCGCAGACATGGCAAAACACGCAAGATTCGGGGTGGCTCACCTTCGTATGTTTGCCATAGCTGTATCTCATGCCCTCAGTGGCATTGCCCATGGCAACCGCCTCGTGGCATGGGCACCAGCGTGCTTCGTCTACGGGAGATTGGTTGGTTTGCTGGGTTAATAAGGTCTTCCGCAAAATAACATCCAGCACATGGCGTTTCTATACATATTTGGTACCCATGGCGAAATACTATTACCAGATCATCACTTTCAGACTAACTTTTTTACTCGTCGGCGATTGACCACTTGGCAGGGTTTGAGGGGCCAATAACGTGCTACGCATCATATGGATGTCCGCGGGTTCTCCGGTGGTTGGCCTGCCTTGAGATTATGACCCTTAAGGTGGTCGCGAATATTTTTTTTCTACTGCGTTTGAGGCTGCGTCTTAAATACTGTTGATGTGTCATGACTAGTATGACACCCAGGTACCCACCCTGAAATGTTTGATGCAGTCAACTGATGAGTACATGTAACTCTTCTACCCGTGATGCTGAGCTTATTTCTAGCATCAGGGGTACTGGGGCAATTACAGCTATTACTTTCATATTGATAGCCGGAATTCGTTTTTTTTCGTCTGACCGCTTGTATTACTTGTGGAGCTCATGCTTCTGACTCAGACAACCTCCCTGAGCTTAGCTCCCGACTGTCGCACATTTTTTGATCCAACCAAGGTATCAGAACAAAACAAAAAGAACTGGTCTATCGATATGAAAGTAGCTATAAAGGCATATTACACCTATGGAAGGACCATGTTGATTGGATCATATGCATGAACCCTAACATTGTTCCGTGACCGGGTTCAAGCGGTTACCGACTGAGCAACGTTCCAGAGAACGTGGATGATGACATTACACAGCTCGTAAGATGTACACAGCAGTATGTCTTCTTGCACAAGCCTGGACCGCTGTGCATGTACCATAGACTTGGAGCGGTGTCGATTCGCATAAGCTAGTGCGACCATGATTGCTTCGTGGCAAGTGACTCAAGCTGACTTGCTCGCTGGCTTGAACTTAAACGTGAGTGCGAGTCCTGTTAATGAGAGTTCAAGTCCATCCTGCGGCATAACTGATGCGCTCGTCCCAGTACGCTTATGGTGCAGTTGTTATCCATTATCAATTGCTCTCACTGGTTGATCCATCAAATTGCTGATAGTTGCATTCATATCGCTTTGGGTGAGCTATAGGAGTTGCACTGTCCTTGGCGTATTGACTAATATTTCACTTGGACGTCCAGTCATATGACTACATCCTATGCCTGCCCGACACGGCAAGTACAGATTTACTTGAGCGTCCGAGAGTGCTCTGATCTGTAGTCGATGTAGATCACTTTTCTCGTCGAGTCTCGATGGGGGTTCTGCACATTTCTGTATCTCGCTTGCAGCCACTTGCCATTTGTCTTCCTGATATTGAATTTGCTTGGTGAGTGCCCAGCACTCATCTATAAATGTTGCCTCATAGTGTGATCTCTTTCATAATGGTTTTCAGTGGTCTTACAGCCTGATGTCCCAATCTCTGTATGTGCAACCAAGTTGAAGTGTTGCAGACGATGGAATTCAACCTATCCCGATCATAGCTTTGCCGCACATATAATATCATCAATACCTGTGAGTTTGGTGACACTTCGCCGCGACGACACTTACTAACTCTATGTCCAGATATAGGGATATCGACGGTCGCTTGCACTGAGTGTGGGTAGAGCAATCAACTAACCAACAGTGATTCTGCACTCTAACATTTGCACTGGTTCAGGTATCTTCATTCTCAGAGCATATGCAGTGTGGGAACGGGAGAGATGGACTGCAGTGTACGCGGTCATCAGCACCATTGTGAGACCAATATATGGAGCCCGCGGCCAACTCCAGATCACGATGTCTGATTCTTCTTCTGCAGGGCTATCTAGTAGCAATTACCATCTGCCTGCAGGAATTTAACTTTTCAGTCCCCGGTATGTAGACATTCAAGTTGGACTCTTTGCATGTTTAGTACCTTACCTCTTGCATGCAGAACCATGCTGGATCCCTGGCATGACCGGATATCTGGATACGGAGACAAGCACCACACTATGCGTAGCGTTTGGCTTACTAGCTATCGCCGAGTTACGTTCGTATCGGGAGCTGCTGCTAACACAAGCTTGAACTGATTACGTTCCCGAATCCCATACGTCCATACAATTTCAGAAATATTGACGTTTCTGCTGTATCGCACCATCAAGAGTCATGGAGGGTGGGGGATTGACAATCGTCTTATGGCCAGCCTCTTGCGAGATAATCTGCTGTATTGTGGTTGCGGCTTTGGTTTGTGCCCGCAGATCAATAAATATCTCGCATATTTACTTTCTGACTGTTGCAGCCTTTTCTCTTAGTGTTATTCTCACTGCAATTCTTCTTCCAGTAGGTTTTTGTGTACGTTCGAAGCTGCTCCATTAACAAGAGACGTTGGACACATGCTTGCAGAGTTTGTCCATTCTCACTTTGGAGGAAGTGAGGTTACTTATTACGCAGCAGATGTCAGGTTATTGTTCAAGCTCTCTTGGCCACGCGGATGCACAGGGGCTTCTGGAGATCGGACCGTCTCAATGCTTCCTATGGCATCTCCACAGATGCCTCTCTCTCAACGTGGATGGAAAGAACTCCAGATATTGCATTTATGGTGCACTCCGAGAGCTGAAAGTGGACGACGGACGGACATATACACAAGTCTGTTGGACATAGTAGCCCACTGCATGTACCATCGTTCTTTATGTAATTACCGTATATAGTATCCCGATTACTCCCGAAACGCTCACTTAGTACTTAATACTTGGACGCTCGTCGTCGTTTTCCCTCAGTCTTCTACACGAGACTGAGGGTAGGTTCGTTCATTCATAATTATCTCACTCATACTGATTTAGTATTGTAGACTAATCATGCCTGTGTCTAGGTATTTTGTGAAAGTAAGATCAGATAAGCCCATTAATCAGTGCGCTTACTTACTTACATGCAGTATGGTACCATGTCGCACATGTTGCCATACTGCATGTAAGTGAGTAAGAGGATTTCTATGATGTACATACTACCATCATACAGGACTCGCACACTCCTCCACTATCAGAGTCCTCCCTGGTGATATTGATATAGCAAATTCGACTGGGGACGAACTCCTGGCTTTAATCTATCCTTTTTGTTGAATGCCTTTTGCTTTGGTTTGTCTTCTCAAGCACATCGCATTGTTTCCCTCGACAAGGTGACTTGGTTTGGCTCGAGACTACAATACCAGTATATTGAACTGAAATATATTACCTCGTTCATGTGTTTGTTAAATGAACTCAGTCTGATCAAAAAGTTACATCCTATGGGTCCCCCCAATGCAGATATAGATATAACAACTTGGTGGTGAAATTTTGTAAGTGTCGCGATCATCGCGTGTATGACACCACTGACAGGCTGTTCACCGTCCGTGTTCATCACAAACGGCTTTAGGGACCCGGAATCCAACAAGGTTCTGCCATACTATTACCAACAGCCACATTTAAAAACCACACACAGTGGCGACCTCTATCCGAGCACCACAGACACATTTTTGCTGTGTACTGTATACACAAGCTTTCGAATAAATTTCGTGAAAACCGTGATACACGAGGCACTTCGCTAAGAACAATCGCCCCGAGATAGCGGAAGGGAAAGATGTCAGGGGTATTTACGGACTCACCGGAGGACTTCAGAAGTCAGGCCAATTAAATCAGGTTGTGTAAGTCTCCCTGAGAGAAATGTAACGCAAGAGGCACTTAGTAGGTACCCGCAGCACCAACCGCAAAAAATACGATTAAGCGCAAGGCACATCTTTGAATTAATACCCACGATTGATGTCAATGGCCAGTAGCTACACACCGGTGTTACCGTCAAGAAACAGCTAAGGAGAGCTAAGGATGTAGAACGATTGCGAAGGATGGGAGCCAACGGATGTGTTTTCGATAAACTGGCATTACGTGGATCTCGGATTTCGATCAAATTTAGGAAAGACAGGACACAGCTGACAGGATCTTCTCGCGTTCGGTAAATATTGAACCGAGACTGTCCGCATTGCTAAACCGTGACGGCAGCCGTTATAATAGCTTCAAGTCGAGTCGAGCGGAAAGAACTCACCGGTAAGAGATTTTACACTGCACTTCATCACCATGAGTTGTACCTGTCAGGGTGGAAATCTTGCCAATCTTTGTAAATCCCGGGAAGCGAACAACAGCATTTACACAAAACGGCCCGGGACGCCTGATTCAAAGGACACCTGGCGCAGACGCCTGCAGCTGCAGGCAGGGCGTACGAACTTTGAAGGACTCGGAGAAATCTTATTGCGACATAGCTGTACAATAACTGTACAATGCACATACATCATCCGATGCATGGTACTGAAGGCAAGCTTCAAGTTGTACTGAATCTTGCAAAGACGCTCGCGGCCAAATTTACTAAATACCTCAAACACACGTACTGGTAAGCGTGAGTCATACTTACACAAGCAAAGTGTAGCCGAGACGATTCACGAAAGCGTGGACCCATTCTCGCCTTCGGTCATCTGTGTATGTATTCCAATTTCACCAGTATACAATACTACTTACTCAACGTTTAACAATAGAAACGATCTACCTAAGTCAACCGGAAACCCGAAGTTGGCTACGAAAGGGTGAATAAATGGACATTATAATGGTCCATGATGGGAAAGAAATGTGTCGCAGGAGAGCAGACGTACAGGTGTTAAGATGACACCAGAAAAGAAGGGAAACGAGAACTGACAATAAGGAAAACAGATAAGACAAGCAGATAGTGTGTTTAGAATATATTTGGGATGAATGTTCTGTATTCTCGTCAGTAAACGAGGACGAGAACTAGATGGGTATACACTTACACTGCACTCATTCCAATCGCGAATGCCGCGACGCCCCATGCAAATGATTTTTGCCTTGGCTCCAGATGGAACCTTCCAACCCGTTTGTTTGTTGCAATCTGCCTTTCCTGCACTTCTGGTTCCTTAAACTGGAACGTAAATTCTGTACTCTCATCTTCATCATCCCTCGCGCGCTTTAATGTGTCGGCCTCTATCAATGGCACATCTCTCTCTGCCTTCAACCGCTCAATCAATTCCTTCTGCTCGGCTATGTCCTGAGACATATTTGGGTGCGTAATTTCAATTGTCTCCGCCTCCTCTTCCACAACAGTCTCGTCGGATCCCCCGGGAGTAGTAACCTCGATAATCCGCACAGCTCGCGCAGATGACTTGGGCTTGGGAGATTTGGTCGTTGGCGAAATAGGTGCCGGTGAACGACGTGCCGGCGAACGAGGCGCCGGCGACCTGGGCTTGACGGGTGATCGAGACGGCAGGGAGACTGGGACAGGTGCTGGACTCTTTGTCCGCGCCGATCGGCGCGGAGGAGGTAAGGTGGAAGGCGCAGGATCTGCTACCGGTACAGGAGAAGTTTCCCGCCTGCGTTTCGGGGTCGGAAGTGTGATTGACGGAGCAGGAGTCGGGAGTGTACTACTCGCAGCAGGAGGCGATCTCGGCGTCGCTTTGGGTGTTGTTTTTGTCGAAGAGCGACGATAGGCTGCAGAGGGGTCGGGGGTGGCCTTGGCGACATGAGGAATGACGCCGCCCAAACCATATGTTTGTGCAAATTCAGGAAGGAGAGCAACCTCAGCGCTGACCCATGTTCCGGCAAGACGCACGATAGTAGGTTCCTTAGCGGAGCCGTTATTCCCAGCGAGATCGTAGGTATCCTTTACCCAGACAGTTTCGCGACGTTCATCAGCTTCAGAAGCAGTAGGGAAGGCGGCCCGGAACATAGTAGTCAGACTGATGGCACCCGTATCAAAACGTCTCAAGATGAAAGCATGACCGCCGGGCTAGAAAAGGTTGATCTATCAGCTATTATCAAATTGTATTTAACCGAACATACTGTAGGAATCTTCATGCGCCCCACCTTGGGAGGGGTCAGCTTGTGATAAGGATGAGATAATCGGTATACGTACCAAAACCTCATGGCCATCACGATCAAGCGACTGATATTTAACAGGGGGCAATTTAGAGAGGTCGACTAGGCGAGGGTCAGGATGTAGACAAGCATTATAGAAAAGGACTTACGAGAAGCGATATGAGGATTCTGGTGTTTGAATGGAAGTTCAGGCCGTGGTGGCAATATTGTTGGAGGCATCGTAGACCACGGTGACAATCAAGTATTGACAAGTTAGAAGAGATACAAGTCAAGTCAAGTCAAGACTTGGGAAAACAAACCAGGACCAGCTGCAAATATAAAACGTTCAAACTTGACTGTCACGTTTAAAACGCGCCGTGTGAAAAATCAACACTTCCCATGTGGCTGTGTAAACCTCTAGTTTCGCACTCCGCTTTTGTTCTATGCTCTTGTTCATGAACCATTATATAGTGGTCGTGGACATGGTCACCAGCTTCGATTCTCAGATGCTGACCATCATGCTGGGACACAATGGCGCCCACGCGTACTGTTGTAATCAGCCTATTCACAATCGTGGATACCGAATGCTATGAGTTTCATCCACAAGACAAATGGCCACACCTGGTTACAGGCTTTGGCTGCCTGTAATCACTTGTCGTCATTGCGCGGTCTCAAATCGTTACCAAGTCCTGACCCACGGTGAAGTCTGCGCATTGTGGGCCAGAGGTTGGACAGTGTCAAGTTTGGGATCGGACCCACCCAACGACAACGACTGAGTGGATAATAAATGATATCATTCTGCCTGTAACTACCAACCATCTATCAATAAACCGGAAAGCGAATGAAACATGCACATTCATATACAGAGATAACACATACGTACGACACGCTGATTTTTCCGTTTGTCCCAGTCAACTCATAAAATTTCAGGCCGTCCAACCAGTGCCTCCACAAGGTCCTTAATCTCCGCCCACCAAGCTGTTTTTCCTCTGCGGTTCTTCATATCTGCGTGTTGTACCATCTCCTGGACCGGCACCCATTCAAGAGTGGACCCTTGTATCGTGATAACTGCAGCGCTTTCAGGTGGCGCCTGCTTCACTTTGCCAACTTGTTTCTGCAGGGCATCGTGATGGTCTTCAAGGAATGCCATGCATCGCAGAGATAGACGCGCAGCACGTGCGCGATCCATAGGTGATGGGACCCCGCCCTGCAAGGTGTGTCCAAGGGAGGCGGAACGCGAATCGAAGAGGTTACCGCCTTCTTCCTTGAACATCTTCGTCACAACATCAGTGGTGTAGACTGTCGACGCGCACTCATTGCTGGGAAACCATCTCAGCAAGTTCACTGTTTGAATTTGAGCATTAAAACCAACCGAATGACCATACGACCTTCACTCTTGCCCTTGGCGTCTAGCCCATAGCGGATCTTCAGGAATTTGACGTCCTGGCGAAGGGTATCGAGGTTCATGCCCTGCTCTGGAGTGTAGACAATGCTGGCACCAGTCTGTAGGCGCATTCATCAGATTCATATTCTCCAAATATTACCAATAGATTACTCACTGCCAATGCGCCCATGGTGGCAAGGTAACCACACTTGCCACCTTGCGTCTCAACCACAAACACCCGATTCCTACTTGCACTCGCACTCTGCTTGATCGAGTCGCATGCATCAACAAGCGCATTCAAACTTGTGTCGCTACCCAAGCTGAACTCCGTCATTGGCACGTTATTAGATATCGTGGCTGGGAGATGAGCCATTGGGATGTGGAATGCAGGGTAATACTTCCGCCCGGTCTCAAGGATCAGCAGCGCATTGAATGCCTCAAAACCGCCGATCATCAGAAGTGCGTGGAAGTTATGCTCTTGGAAGCGTGCAGCCACTGCGCCGAGGTCAACATCTGGGAGGGTACGGTTTGTACCGAGCTCAGAACCGCCACGGGACGTCCAGGCATCCACACCGAGCCAGGAAAGCTCGTGGATGTTGTCGTCAAGCAGACCGCGGAAGCCGTTGTGCACTGCAAGTGGGTGATGACCTTGCTTGACACAGTAACGTACTGCAGCTCGGGTGGCCGCATTCATGCCACCAGCAGGGGCACCCATGCTACGTAGAGTGAGACAACAGTCTGTGAAATGTAGTATGCAAGGACGTACTGCATAATTGCAACACGCATTCTCTGTGTGACAAGATATCAGATTGAGCTTGATAGGATATGATAAACTTACTCTGTAATGGGGCAGTTGCTTCTCTTTGAATAGCGTCGAGGTGGCAAAGAAGCCCTCCAAGCTCTGGAAAAACTCGGGGTCACGCATGGACATTGCTTTTGCAAAGTCCTTCGCGCCGATTGCATCAGCTACCGCACGGGTCATCGCGACCGCCTCCATGAGTGGCACACGGATTATTTTGTTCTCCCTTACACCAATCATGTACGAAGGAGTGTTGGGTGTAGCCTCTAAGAGTGCCTTAACGGCCTCCTCGCCTTGTAGTGTCGGCTGGATCGAGCTGCAATGAACAATAATGAATGAACGAGTCACGAAGACCTACCAAAATCCGATCGAAAGCGCAAGGCCTGCCACCACGCTGGGTGTGTCCAAGCGTTGTAACACGCGTATCGAGCCCAAGACGTTCAGTAAGGACATCTTTGACGTATTCTGCGCGAATAGGCTGAAGATCCGCATCGTGTGCACCCTCGGCGACAATGACGATTGTTTTACGCTTGCCAGCTTCCCTGTGCTGTAAAGGAGGTTTGAGACAATAACAGTGATTAAAAGGAATTCGACTTACGCCACGAATGGCTTCGCACAAGTCATCCTCCCAGGTTCCCCCAGGGATAGTTTGGGGCGGGCGTTCAGGGATAAAGATAAAGTCTGCTCCAGAACTAAACTACCATAAGCAATGTATATCGGCAGTAGTCACAACGTACCTAACGCCGGCAAGTAAAGCCAGCCAGCCACAGTGTCTCCCCATCACCTCCAGTACAAATGCACGCGAATGACTTGCAGCAGTTGAATTAATGTTATCGATAGCTTCGCAGATACGGTGTAATGCTGTCGGTGCACCGATAGTCAGGTCTGTCATGCTCATGTCATTGTCAATCGAGCCAACAAGGCCAACGATCTTGAGATGTCCGTGCTTCTCTGCCTGCTCTTCTGTGATCATACCCTGCGTGAGCAGTTGTGACACGAGGGAAGGCCATTCGGAGCGAAATAGGTCGGCACCGGTTAGGGAACCGTCACCTCCACAGACGGCAAGAGCGTCAATTCCCTCTTTGATTAGGTTGTGAGCGGCAGACAGACGACCTTCTGGAGTACGGAAGGCTGCCGATCGAGCTGTCCCGATGAGAGTACCACCCTGCCCGGTAATCATCAGCACACATGCGTTGTTGGGGAACATGCACATACGCACCTCAGCAAACCAGCCTCTGACATCATCCCACCCCACACGAACGATATATCGACCTTTCAATGTGCGACCATGGTGATGATCACCCGTTCCATCTCGTAGAAGGTCGCCATCTCCAAAACGGAGATTCTGCGTGAGATTAGTGGGTACTCCTCGATGAGCACATTTTAATGCAGATGCATCAGCTGGAAGGTCTGCATGGATTGCATGTGCCTGTGTGTTGCCCCTCACAAGCCCCTCATATCCTTCCCGTACGATCCATGTTTCGCAGCCTCTGTCACATAAATGTTGATGGAAATTGAATACGATGAAGACGTGGGAATTAGAACACACCTCAAGATGCCGATCTTGACGATGGCACGGACGACAGCATTCATGCCAGCGCTGTCGCCTCCCGAAGTAAGGACTGCAAGCTTCATTTTGCCTGTGGATTGGGACATCGCGGGCGCAGCAGATGAAGATGGTATTTAAGGTGCTTGGCGGCGATAGTGAAATATTAGGTATGTGGGCCGATCCAGTGTCGTACTATGGCTGTATCAACTAACAGTTAGGGCTATGGCAAGCTAATCCAGGTCACCAACCAACTAAGTACATATCGTATGATATGCGGTCGGACTCAGAACCGACTTGGACGTTTTCGGCTGTCATTTCGGATTAGCCTATTTGGTTTATTTCTCCGATTTATCAAACGTTCGTCGACGTTCAATATTCAATGTTCAATTAATCGGATAGGCATCGTCAAGACTGGCTCTACTGTAGTGCGGGGCTATAAACCTTCTGGACGATTTTCTTTTTGCAGGCTGCCACGGCATCATCCTGGATCGGTCAGGGTATCGCGACGCTCACGCGCACAGCCTGCTCCCTTCAGTGAAAACCTTAACTGCTCAGGCTAGTCTTCTTTGATGTGACTACGAGGAGTCTTCCGTTGTGGTATTGCCATCTCATACTAAGAGCAGCCTGAAGTTGCAGCTGCGCGAGCACAGAACGTGTCATAGCATGCAGTACGAATCGTGGCTGCCTGCAGTACCACTATCCTTTGTCTAATATACTATCAGCGCCATCTCCATCTCTTCTTACGGATGGGTTGGGCTGGTATAATCCTACCTCAGCTGGCTAAAAAAGTGGCGGTGGGCGCGCCTCCTCAGTTGGACTCACACAACAGGTCCTTCCTTCAGGTCCCAAGCGTTTACTAAGTATATCATTCTGAGCGGACTTCCACGATTGGTGAAACTTCATAGATGGCGGTTTGTCTTGCTGCTACGCTAAACGGAATTGCTCCTCATAAAACCGAACGCACTATGGTCACTTGCATCAAAATCGTTTCCAATCAAGGGTGGAAATCAAGTTTGTCGGGCCATGCGTTAGGTTCAACTTGTGCTGCTTCCTTTTTCATCATCGAAAGTGGATTCTCAACACAATTCTAACATGCACCTCCTCTATTCGAAGAGTCGGGCATTCGATAGTGCACTTACTACTTGAACGGAAAGAACACTCCAAAGGTGTTCAATGACAAACCCTGCCCCTTTTCCGTATCCTGCTGAGAGGAGTAAGGTGGCTGCAACGAAACATGAATAACAGTGAGTGTCGATATAGTTGGAGGACAATGGGGAGACGTACAAAGAAGAAGATGCCAACGTTAGGAGTGTTGTGATGGTGGCAAAATACCGTACTTCTGCAGCCGAATCAGAATGACACTCGATCACAGCCCAAGTCCAGCAGCAGATAACGGTAGCTTACTGTTGCGATCGAGTTTCGCTTCATACCTAAACACACGACATCAGTGGTCTCAAGGCAGCCTATTGAACAAAGGGAACAGTGGGGACAATCACATCTGACTTAATATAACCGTCAAAGGTCTTGCAATCTGAATTCCAGCAGTAATGGATAACTACTAGTAGGCTTACTTTCCAGTTTGTACAACCGAAATGGTGTGACGCCTCCGGAGGGGGTCATAATTAGTGCTTGGATACTCATTATGATGATATCTGGGTGATGAACCAGTCAGTACGACGAATTCAGGGTTGTTCAGCAACTCCAGTGGAATCGATGGGAAGAAGGCATGATGTTATGCATTGACATTGGGATCCAGGACTGATTAATCGATTAATGATTTGTAGGCATCTTTGTGGTCAGGGCAAGACGAAAAGCAGTTGAACTTAGGGGCTAGAAGTTAAATACGCGGAGTATGAAAGTGTTTATCGATGTGAAATCGTTTTGTGGGCCGTGAGTGCAATCTTCAAATTCGGCTGACACTTACTATGCGCGGACGACGCCGCGGCCGTCCTTGTTCGTTCGCTCGGACAGTGCAGGGCCTGCAGGCTGCATAGTATCATGGACCGAGTACTAATTATTCGCGAATTTGAAGTCAGCGCGCCTGCAACGTGCATGCCCTCATTTTCGCTTCTTCAGCTGGGATCCGAGCAACAGCGGTCCTTCCTTCTCAGCTTATTTGTAGTTCTCCACATATCCCTCTTCACCCTCTGTTGGTCATGGGAACTGGTGAACTCTCCTTTACAGCGCGGTACGCTCGTCATCTCATCCGCGAGAGCATATCTCGCCAACTTTGTGCTTTCCGTGAGTCCCACGATACAGAACCATCCATTCATCTCCCAGGTCTAGGTGGTACCTGCTCGAACGATGCCTTATTTGGCACCAATAGTGCTTCTGAAGAAGGAGCTCATCTAGATGTCAAATTCTGTATTATTGGTGCCGGAGTAGCTGGGCTGTATATTGCCATGATTCTGAAAGAACTTGGTATACCGTTTGATCTCGTGGAAGCCTCGGACCGCGCTGGGGGACGCTTGTATACTCATAGATTCAGCGAGGCTCCTCATGACTACTATGATGTAGGGGCGATGCGTTGGTCCGAAATTCCGATGATGAAAAAGTAAGCAGGGCATTTTGGTTCTGAACACAATTCTAATATGACATCAGAGCACTTGCTCTATTCGAAGAGTTGAATGTTCCCTTAATTCCTTACTACATGAATGGTAAGAATACTCCGATGATGTTCAACAACATTTTGGGTCCGCCTATAGACGTTTTGGAGTACGACCCATTCAAGTTCAGCGTCACGAATGGCGGTATGGTCCCAGACAAGTATGAGGCCATTCTACTTATACGAGCGGGGCGCTAATATTTGAGGTCAGGTATGTGGCCATTGGAGTACAGAAAATCCTTCAGCAGGCGTCAGCACCCTACCTGCAGCTTTTGAAGGAAGACTTCGAGCAAGGTTTCAAAAAACTCATGGAAGTAGACGACTACTCTATCAGGGAATACCTGCGCGTGTACATGTAAGTCATTGCCCCATAATTTTCCATCGTTCATGTTAAATGATCACTAGGCAGCTTGATTATCACACCAGTAAATGGCTAGAGACAAATATTGCGTACGAGGTGCTTTGACTGCATCGCAAATTGCACTAAAGTTCGTATCAGGCCCAGCGACTTCTTTGACCAAGCTTTTACCGAGTATGTCATTCTGAACTCGGAATTCAACGATCAGAAGGACTATGGATGGAAGTGCATAGACGGCGGCTCATCAGTTGCAATTTCTGCTATGCTGAACAGGATTACTCCCCATAAACCCGAGTATCGCACTACAGCCACTCGCATCGCTTTGAATCGTGTTCATGACAAGGTGGAAGTCAAGCTCGTTACTCTACCGGGTCAATCATCCGTGCGTCAGTATGACTCGGTTTTCAACACCACTCCCTTGGGTTGCTCACAACACATGGACCTCGTTGACGCCGAGCTGCACCCTGCGCAAAGAGATGCCTTGCGTTGTTTGCGATACGATACATCCTGCAAGGTCGCGATAAAGTTCAAGACGCCATGGTGGATCACGCGATGCGGCATAACAGAGGGTGGTACATCGTTCGGTGATATCCCTATCCGCACGTGTTGCTATCCGTCCCACAGCATCCACGATGACCCGAAAAAGCCAGCCGTGCTCATCGCCTCATATACAGTGGGTCAGGATGCCCAACGTATAGGTACTCTGATTAACCGGGACTCACCTTCTGAGGAGTCGCAGCTCAAGGAGGTCGTATTGCGAGACCTTGCATGTTTGCACGCCAGGTCTGGGATTACCTATGACTTTTTGGCAGCGGAGTACATCACACATCATGCATATGACTGGAGAAATAATCCACTCTCTGGTGGGGCATTTGCGATATTTGCTCCAGGGCAGTTCAGTCACCTGTACCCGTACCTCACGCGTCCTGCTGCTGACGGCAAACTGCACTTTGCGGGGGAGGCCTCGAGTGCGCATCATGCATGGGTTGTGGGTGCACTTGAGTCGGCACAACGAGCCGTGATACTCTCGTTGCTGAGATTCGGACGGCGGGACTTGGCAAAGAAGGTGGAAGAACGCTGGGGACCTTCGTCTGAGCTAGATTGGGAAGGACAGGAACCCGCATATGTGCAGGCGATGCTTGGTTGCTTGAAACCAAAGTGCGTAGCCACGACGGAAATCCCAGAGAGCCACAGCGACCCAGATGAGCACCATGGCGTCAAGGATGAAAAGTCTAGTGCTTCCGTCACTAATAGGCCTGACAGTGCCCTCAAGCTATCTGCGCGGTCAGAAGGATGTTGCATAGTATGATAGGTCTTGTTAGAATGTTCGCCCGATCCTCGAGGGGTTGATATAGATGCAATCACCATTATTTTTATGACTGTGGAAAGATTATTGCATCTTCTCCCGATATCCTAATGTCCCCTGTCACTTGCACGATATCAAAACTGTTGTGTTTGAGAATGATCTCATTGAACAGGTACGACCTTATATAATTAGGATAAGTCGTCAAGGTACAAGTCACGATAAGAAGTATATATAAGGTGGTCCAGGGAGATGGAGGTGTAACCTTTGAAATAGCGTCAAGTAGTAGCAGACGTAACCTTAAAAATATTCAATGAGTAAATCTAAGTGTTGTCCTTGTCCATTCAAAAACTCCGAGCGTGCATATGCATCCCTCTCACCATCTCAGACTGTCACATCCACTCCCCCACAAATTCAATAAATACGCGTTAACCATATGGCGTGCACAACTCTCCCCTGGCTTGCAAAATCACGAAGGAGCCGGAGATGCCGATGCCGAGGACAAATTTGACCATAGGCACGCCGAAGCATGTGGAGAAACCTATAATTTAGGCGAAGACCTGAAGGTTGTGGTCAGGTGATGCGAGGGTGGGAGGAAAGGAAATAGACTTACAGCGGCTATGCTCGCGTTTGTTTTGCTGAGATCCGCGAGGGAGTTGCCCACCGCGAAGATTGTGAGACCAATTATTGCATCCGAGAGTCCAAAGACGAAACCAAATGTCTGTGTAGGTTGTTAGTACGATGAGAGATGTGTATATCCAAAGAGATGAAAGGATATGAACGACAGTAGCAAGATGCGGATTGAAGGGAAGAGAAAATATAGAACGGACCTGCAACAATATTGACAGCCACTTCTGTGATTGCCATAATCCATGCGATCACAACCAAGAAGCCCGTACTATACCGCGCCATACGTACAGCAGGGTGGTTTCTAAACAAAAAGGGAGAGGTGATAATGACAATAGATACCAATCCAATGGCTAGAATAACAAGACAGAAGCAAGTGACTTCGACAACAGTCTTTGGGGCAGGATTGCGGTGGGCTGAGACCTCGAAGACGCAAAGTACTTATATAAGTGGGGAAAGGCACGGCACAAGAAACCGATGTTATCATTGCGGTCAGACACGACGAATTACAAGGTCGGTCACGGTGTGTTGTCAGGGTGAGTTTAGTATCGCCTCAGCCATTAATGGGCTGCTTGCAAGCAAGCTGGTCGTCTCTGCTCTGCGGCCCGGGATCAGATCTCGTTGGCGCCGTGTTAAGGTTTGGCACATAGCACTGAGCCAGTCCGTCAGCCACGCAGGGTACCTTCCGGCACAAAAGGTTTGGCACATAGTAGCCAGTCCATCAGCCACGCAGGGTACCTTCCGGTACAAAGGTTCATCCGTCGACCACGCAGCCTGATGCTACATTCGCACAAAAGCCTTGACGCACAGTGGAAAACCGGTAACTTATAGAATGGAGATCCGATTGAACGGTCAATTGTCAACCAACAGATTAAACGCCGCGGTGATGAGAAGCGGTGAGAAAGCCAGTAAACCCTAAATTGGGTTTGTTTCGCAAATGTGCTTGTATCACGCACTCTTCTCGGACTCGCAACTTAATATTTAATCTCCGCACCATTCAACAAAGAAACAACAAGATGACTCGGAAGACTACCGATCTTGAAATAAAATGAAATAGCCCTTTAGCATTCTGTTCGAGTCTCCAGGCGTCTCTGGTCTTCAATCTCTCGAGCCTCCATCTCTCATATTAGTTTCTTCTGTCTCTTTCCCGAGTCCCTGATTGCTCACAGCTCTCGCTATTGTATTCTGCGACTCTCTGATTGCAATAAAATGTGACCGAGTCTTCCGAGTACGGAACTGCCAGGTGCCTCCGCTTGCCTACAAACATGAGACCTATCCTAAGTGTAGACTGATTCATCGTTGTTTAACTTGTTTGACCGAGTTGAATCAGTTCGCGACGCCGGTCAAATCATTCGTGACTCAGCTCTCGAGTCATGGGCTTATGCATGCGAGGCCCCTCTTCGTTTAGGTATATACGAGGCTTACCGACGAAGGTCGGTCTTCCGTCTCTATTCACTTGCCGTCACAGAGCACTGAAATCAATAACAATGCCAGCACATCATCACAAGCCCAGTCTTCTGGATCAATTACAGGGTCAGGAGGGCCAGGGAATATGTCCCAGACCAACGCCAATGGACCGGCTGCATCCCAACAAAGTCTGGCGAAAAAATGCTTTGACTATGTTGAGGACTACAGATGCTTATGGATCACCAAAATCGTCATACTCATCGAAATTATCAGCGCAGAGTCATTCAACACATCCACAAAGGTCTCCACTGTTACAGGACCATATATTTCCATGCTCGATCAAGTCGAGAGTGAACTCACATGAGCTGGAAACAATTCATCTAGGGAACACAGTGAGCGCTCGGTTGAACCAGCGCCTCAACGTGAAAAGACCCCTAATACAGAGAATAGGAGCAGAGAAGGCAGTAACGAGCCAGGAGAATCTGCTCGTAAACGTGTCAAGCTCGACTATTCCTCCGTTGCTCTCTCGGTTAGAACCAAACAGTACAAACCTCTCTCCGCGAACCTTGAAAGGACCAGTGAGATTCTTGCCAACTTGTCGCGAGATCAGAAAGAGGTTCGACGGTACCTCATGTACCATAAATACGGCCCAGAATTCCATGAGTCCAGATGGGCTGAAATCGTCGCTGGCAAATGTATCAACCTCGACGTCATCCATACCATTATCTCCTCTTCTCGAACGGTTGACAAGCAGACGAAAACCCTTGGGGAACTTGAGATCAGGTATGGAGCATCAGAGGCAGCGTCTAAGAAAATTTCCACAGACTCCGACTGATTTTCAGCACGGAACAAAGTGGCAGATGGCATCGGATTCACATTCCCTCATCAGGAGGCCGAGCTCAACAGCTACTTCACCTACATCTCCACATATTTCTCACAAGCCAACTCTTCCGCCCATGGAAGGATAATACGCTCTAATAAAGCCGTATTGAGGTGCAGACGTGCACAGAGCAGAAGTGCTCTGTGAGGGCCAGTGAATAGAGATGGAATACCGACTTTCGTCAGCAAGCCTCGTATATACCTAAACGAAGGGGGGCCTCGCATGCATAAGCCCATAACTCAAGAGCTGAGTCGCGAATGATTTGACCGGTGTCGCGAACTGATTCAACTCGGTCAAACAAGTTAAACCACGAAACATATTTGCAATTGTTCTGTGTTCCAACTCATGAGTGACTGATGTGACTCGAACGCATCAGGAAAAAGGTTGGACACAAGTTGCACACTGCAAGAGTATATATCGCTACATAGCCTTGATAGCACAACAGAGCATCTATAGACCATCCATAGCACTAAATACCGCACTGTAGCGTGCCATGATGCCAATAGTAGCTATGTGGTTTGTCCGGCAACTCATAGTCAATATGGCACCCTATGGTTAATATCAATGGTATCATAGCCTCTCGGATTTGGACAAGCGCTCGAACAACTCCAAATCGATGTACCTATTAAGATAAAATTCTCCTCGCACCTCCGACTCTCGACCAACCCGAGGAATAAGATGGCATGGGCGAAGAACTTGATGAACTGGTACCACCAGTGCGTTAGGACCACGCTGACGTGAAGAGCTAGTGAGGCGGAAGCTGTGTAAATTCTCATCAAAGCTTTGAAGCAGCCGAAACCAATGAATGTATGCCAGGGGGTGTGGAAAATTCCCGAGACGTGATGGAAGCTTGAAAATGACCCTTACTTCACCCACTCTAAGACCTAAGTCACAGGTCAGAGCACTGGCAAGCCCACAACCAATTTACGATGCTCACCAGATATACCTTCACTGCTGTACTCATTCTCATCTTCAATCACCAGCACACTGTCAAAGTGTGCAGGCGCTGGTGGTCTCCTCACATCCGTCACAGGAATCACTGGTGACGCATGGACCTTGAACAGACACTTTCTGTTGTTGATATGGGGTTGTGCTGGAGAGAGAATCTTGAGGTATTTGTAGACGTTGACCTGGTCTTGTGGTGTGAGTTTTCGGTGCGACCAGCTCAGTACATGGATGCGAAGAAATGCTTCAAGGGACGGAATGAAAAGTGAAGCACCATGCTCATTAAGCAAGTGCTGGATCGTCGAATTTGGAAAGGGACACGTCCTGGGGACAAAGTAGCCGCGTGAACCTGTCACCATTGTGAACCGTTGTACCTGACAAGGCAAGTCAATACGAAATTGTCCAGGTCCTGTGCCATCCAAATCCAAATCAGAGCCGCTGGCATCCAAGTCTTGCTCCAGCGAGTTTGAACCTTGATTGACAGGGTGCTGAGAACCCCACCATCGAAGGTAGGCATCTTGGATGTGGATGGACTCTTGTCGCCGTAGCCAGGTAGTCATTTGGATGACATACTGTATCATTTCGACCTTAGGTTTGTCACACCGTCGCAAGCTTGACGAACCGAACCTATTTTTTGTGACAGTCACAGGGAAATCCAGCCGACGAACATAAAAGTGTGACACTTTGTATTAAGCAATTTTCAAGAAAAATATGATGATATTAAGCTATGCTACATGTTAGTGCTCCTCAAATGCATCATATTGCTTGTTTGCAACACGTCTACGCTTTCCCCTCCCAAATGTAGTATCAGGGTCAGTAGAAATGGCAACCTCCTCAAATGTATCACTGGCAGAGTCAACAACCAGCGACCCATCTGCATCAATCCTGTACCCATCAGGTGCACACTTCATGCCAGACGCAACAAACTGCAAGAGGAGCTCCAATGGAGCATCGTCACCTGGTTCCTCTTCGTCATTGATGGTATCTTCAGATACCGACTCAGTAACAACCTCTGTGTCTTGAGTGACAGCCTCCGCATCTTCACTAGCAGGCTGACGGCGTAGTTGGATGTGCTCCCACATGTCTGGAGTGGTTTGTGGCAAGTCTCGAAGCATGCGACGGGCTTCAAGACTTGTCAGACTCTCAAATGACAGGTTGAATGCATTGTCTGTGCCAGCTGTACACAATGAGAAAGCCTGCACCCTGCGTCAGTGGTCAACTTTGCTGAATAGAACTAATCTCACCTTTTGTATGATGTCAGGCTTGTTGATGAGCTTGAAGGCCTCGATGAACCACCGCACAGAGCGATCACGGAGTGTTGGTTTCGTCACATCAAGTCGAAGGTCATCTGGGGTCTTTCCAGCCGTGAGTTGTGATACAGTTTCTGAAACAATATCTCCATGCTGCAGCTCCTTTATAGCCAGCTTGAGGGGTCGTTGAATGCCGATGTCGCAGGGCTGTGCAACACCGGTTGTACCCGCAGGGACAAAACGGTAACGGATCCAAGCGTAGTTGGCATCAAGCCAGGTGCGAAATGCGATAGAGCGATGAACTACCCAGCAATCGAGCTGCAGAATGCATGGTTGATCAAGTGGGACACCTTGCTGCCGTTTCTTTGCCATCCAGAATGGTACCAGAATCCCACTAACATAGGTACACATGGTCTCGAATGTGGCCCAGTATGTATCCGTCTTTGAAAATACAAACTGAAAGTTCATCTCGAGCACTTCGCCATAAGATGGTGCATTTGATGATGGGAGAGAGCGTTTTGTTTTCCCATCGTAAACAATGTGAAAAGGAAGGAGATCACCACCCGCAGATATTCCAGCAAGAAGTGTACAGGCTCGTTTCTCCTCCTGGCCGACGATGGCAACTTGTTTTGAGCCGATCAACTCGTACGTGTTGCTACCTGCAGGCTGGTATATAATATTGGTTTGATCGATATTGATGAGAAACTCTGGGTGCATGATAACATCATCACAAATTGTGAGAGCGAGCCGAAGAAATTGCTCTAGGCAGACATCGTCAATGTTTGGAGGCAGTTTTTGTGCTGCACGAGTTCCTTTGCGCATGGTGTACTGCAGCTGATCATACAGGAATGTCTTCACCCATGAGTCCGAGCATTTGAACACAGAGCCGTCTTTTGCTTGCATGGAGAAAATTTCTGGCAAGTCATGTCGAAGAATTCCGACAATGATACCTCGACAACGAGATGTGCTAAGAGCGATACCAACTTCGCGAAGTGTGCGTAGTTGGTGGATGATTTTCTTGATGGTGTCAGGGTAGGGTGTAAGAATACTTGTTCGTGTGACAATGCTCGATGCCAGGTTGCCCCTCTTCGCACGTTCTACAACTGAATCTTTCCATTTTGGACGTGACCCTGTGCGATCGATCCAACGACCAACTACTTGGGGTGTGAGAGATCGGCAGCGTGAATCAAGTTGTCGTGCATGATAACATATGGCGTGCGGAGACATTGTGAGTCCACCACTGAGACCCGTTGCTTTAAGAATTGTTGGCCAAAAGATAGGGCTCTGCCAGTTAACACGTTGAGCATCAATAGGCCCATGAACTCGTTTTCGACCTGTGTGCGATGATTTCTTTGTGTGATGAAGCTCCTCCTTGATTGAACGATGTGGGCGTGAGAGCTCCACAAGAGATGAAGAGGAGCAAAGGGTAGAGTTGTCTTCAGACTGCGCTAACTGTTAGCATGCATTAGCATTCGTTTCCTACAAGCAAGGTTCTCAGATACGAACATCTTTTGCGCGACAAAGGGTAGAGTTGTTTTCAGACTGCGCTAACTGTTAGCACACATTAGCATTTGTTTCCTACAAGCAAGGTTCTCAGATACGAACCTCTTTTGCACGAGCTCGGTGTGCATGCTGGCGATTCCTATCATTGACACGCTTCTGGTATTTGCGCTCAGCATCCTCGAGTGCAGCAGAGAGCTTGACATTATGGTGCTTCTCCTTACGCTCAAGGTCACGCTGACGAATATTTGCAAGATGATCCTCCCGCACAACAATGCCAAAGTGCTTAAGAAGCCCTGTCTTGGGCTTGGATTGTGATATGCGATAGTCGAGTCTGATTTTTGGCCCGAACTTGAAAGTTGTGACCTGAGGAGGGGGTAAAGTGGGTGCTGGAGATGGGGAGCGTGAGCGGGATGTTGCAAGAGGCGGTAAAGCAGGTGCCGGAGATGGGGAGTGTGAGAAGGATGTTGCAAGAGATGAACAGGGTGATGATGGTGAGTAATCTGATGTATATGCATCATTGTCGTTGTCCTCGGAGAAGTGAGCACGGAGGAGGAAAATGAGCTCTTGCAGGCAAAAAAGGTCCTTTTTCTCGTCTGTGAACAGAGGGGTATCGAAGAGCTGGTGGCGTATGATATTTATCATGGCAATTGCACATGAGTATGCATCTTCTTGGCGGCCACAGGGAAGTACCGTGCCTTTTGAAAATGGCATAAAGCCGTGCTCACCCAGCCACTGTTGAATCAAATCAACATCGGCTCTCGGCCACGGCCAACCCAAAGAATCTCCGTAACATATTGTTCAGCTCTTTGCATCCACCGAGAATACAGACCAGTGTACGCCATCGATATTGATAGGAAAGGTGACGGATGTGAGTGTTCCATCACATAATGCATCACGAAGTTCATGGAGCCTCGCAAATCCCTTGCCATCAAGCATGTATTGAGACCAGCGCTTTGCGTCAAAGTGCAATGTCTTTGCAAACGACAGATCTTCAACAGCCGTCGTCTTCCAGAGCTGAGGGTCGTGCTGAATGCGATGCGAAATCTCACTGATCATGACATCAATGAAGCGGCCTTTCATTGGAGTTGAGTCGAGGAATTCAGCAAGATCTGATGTCTCAAGGAATGCACCAGGGCCTCGCAGCATTGTATCCCATCCAAGTGTCTTCAATGCATGAGATATTTCGTCAACAGCAGTGCTAAGCTCAATATCTGCCCTATCAAGGCCACGGTGCGCCAACCAATTACATGCTACAGACCAGATTTGTTTCGAGGCAACTGCACGGCCTACATCATGCCAATAGGTAAGGACCCAGCATGGCAAATTGCCCGGAAAACGTGGGTCGCACACGGACTTTGCTCCGTCGTGTACAGCCTGTTCGAATGCATCCAGAAGTCGAGATGATAGATGGAGAGGTGGGATGGAAAGTTGGAAGAAGCTGCTAGTGAAATCGGAGGTGTTGCATTCGACAGAGGAGAAAAACTTGCGAAAATCAAGTTCACCAAGGGCAGGATCAAAATCAGGAAGAGTTGTAGAGTCAACAAGAGCCGAGACAGGCAGGCTTGGGAGTGGAATGAAACAGGCAAAGCGAGGGGGTGGTTTGAGGAGCCGATCTTTCTGTTCCTCCGAAATGATGCTCGTAGAAATATCAATGAACTGTAGACTTGTGGGCACGTCCGAAGCGAGGTTGCTGTGAGGAAACATGATGGGTGACATCTAAGACACAAACTGTGGGACACTTACCTAGAAACAAACTGGAATGTGGCTAACTATCGGCTGTCAAAAGAGCAGCCTTCAAGCCAACGCAGAAGTAGTGCGAATCCAAGATTATCCATGTCACAGAGGCATCGCCACCAGAGCAGACATTTGACGCAATCGACGAACCTAAATTAGGTTCGTCACATGTCACAACGGCCAACGAACATGCTACAAATGATTACATAAGGTTGCGGATATTTTCCCACGAACCTAAGGTCGAAATGATACAGTATTTCGGTCCAGGAGGGAGATATGAGCACGGGTATGGGCGTGAGTATCCTAATGAGTATCCCAAGGACCAGGAGGATGGAGGACGGGCTCCTTAGACTCACTCGCAGTCCTCGTTTGCCCTTGGCCATGCACATATTGAGTCCTGCGTTGTCATGTAACTACATATTGAGTTTGCGCATCTAACGTTTCTTGCCGTTCTTGCCATTGACATATTTACCGTGTCCTACCGTAGTCAATACATCTTGTTGTGTCTGAATCAGGCCTTGTTTCGTGAGTGAGGAACAAAATATATTCAAATTGTGCTATGGAAGTATTGAGAGAGAAAAAAAACATATCCGCCATCACTCGCCGACGTCGCAGGCAACATACGGAGATGTTGACATCGTGATCCTCATCACACTCACCGACGTCGTAGGCAACATACGGAGATAGTGACTTCGTGATTCTCATCAGCAACACCATCTGGAGAGGGTGCTGTGGTGAGGCTCAAGAGAACATCCTAGAGACATCACCTCTGCTACGACAGCCTGACTGTATCCTCTCGCAGGAGATCCACGCAACCCTGCAAAACTAGGGGGAGACCTCTGGGAGGAGGGGGTCTCTCAGACCATATATCCCCTACATAAGAATGGGGTCTGACGTACCGTGGGAACATCTTCAAAGTGGTGCCAAGGGTGCGGTCGAAACAGCCCTAGTAGATTAATACTGCGCTATACATGGTTTCACCATTTCAGTAACGCGTTTTCAAGGCTGGGTATGGTCTTGTATCATCACCATACGTACATATAAATCAAATTTGTAGAAGACTATCCCTTCAAGGCGCGTCAGAAAACCAATACGTCAATTTTTTGCACTACTCCAGAATCATCGTCTCTCTACCCAATTCCATCAGTAGAGGGAACCGATTGTAAGTTGTGACTCGCTTTCACAAGCAGAATCCTGCTTTCGTCCATCAACATCTCCGCCACATCAAACAGCCCCTCGCTGAAAACCTCCCGATATGTCAGTGCAGATCCCAGCGGTTCCGTAAACGGGCGTGAGACCACTCTATCCACCTCGCCTCGCACAATTCGACCGCGCCATCCTGATTTATCTACCGCACTATAATTGCAAGCGATGTGCGGATTGAAGTCTCTGATACATAATGGCCGGCGAGGCTCGTCCAATGGGTAGTAAGGGTTTTCATTGATGAACTCTACTGTACGGAAACCATATTGTGGAGGTTGCCAGCACCGACTCTGATGAACCTGGAGCCATGTCGCATGCTGCGGTCCCCACATCGACCAAGGCAACCTGGGACCATTCAGACTCGATTGGCCGTAGGTCCTGGCAAATAAACCTTCGAGTTCCAGAATGGCACTGAGTCGAGCAACAAAGCGGCAGGAACTTGAAAGCGAGTTGTTGGTGTTTATTCCCGAAGTAAGGGAGACAAGGATGGCTATCACTTGGTCGTCCGTAGTTGGATGAAATGAGCATGAAGGTTTCTGGGAGGAGTTTCGAGAATAGGGAAACATGGAACCAGGAGTCGGATTGTCGCTCGTGAACATATCTATGTATGAAAAGCCATCCATGAGAGAAGGTAGGGAGAGCTTCGCGGTGCATTGTGGCGGCTTTGACTTGTTGGCAATGGAATACAATTCCATAGTCCCGGAAGCGACACAGACGAGGAACTTATCCTCTGTAATGAAGGAGAAGTCGCTGACACTGCGGTCGAACAAAAGATTAAACTATCATATCCTTTAATTTCTAGCCAATCTAACTCGTAAGAGTAATTTACCTGGTAGCCCTTCTCGCATTTCCAGTCCCACAATTGCATACAGTCCAAGGTATTGCCCATGTTTCCAGTAACTTCTTGGCATAGCATAATAATGTAGTTCCCGATGATTTGGACCTTCACATAGTCCATGGAATCAAATATTCGGCCACCAATGTTATCCTTGTCGAGTGCTTTCAGGAATGGTTGGGCTGCGTCGGGGTGAGTATCGTTCGTTGTCAACGACCTTAGATGAACATCGTATACGTGACTCTGTCTGCTCACGCAGTCTAGCCTAAGAATGGACCAAAAATAATGTAGAAGCTCACAAGTCTGATGGGCGTGACACTACAATAAGTAGGTCTTGCACAGCACAGAAAGAAACGGTCACCATGGTCGTTATGTCGACAGGGTGACTCCAGTAGTATAGGAAATCAGACGCGGATGGCAGTCGCGCAAAACGGATGCAGTTCTCCCCAGCTGAACTGTATATGCCACCCCAAAACGCATATATCTGTCCTAGCATCGATGAGGGGAGTGTACACTGCAGATTGCATTCCACACGTTGTCACGCATCATCATACAGCCTAAGTCGCTTGCGACGTGTGGCTGGTGATGCATCCATTTCTGAGGATCCAACTGGAATCATTTGGAAGTAATCGAGGTCAATGATGCATTGCAGCATCTCCGAATCATCTACAATTTCTTTCAATGCTTTGCAGGTCTATGATCAGGTGGGTGAGCAGTGATCACAGTGAGATGCATCATTTGTTTAATTACCTTTCGTACCCGCACTAGGTCGTAGGAGTCGAGAAATGTTAGTACATGGCACGAAAGCTCTGTGAGAACTGTACCAGCGTTGTGGTGCTCATTATCCGGTACATCAAAAATTCAAGGGCATAATTGAACCAGTTGCCAAGACCTCTAAACAGAAGAGCGGAATATGTGACTGTTTCGGATCTGTCGTCAGTAGTATTAAATGTATCCAAAGGTCCTACGGCAATGTCTTTGACAGTCACAATGCACCGATCTCCGATAATGCTGTGCACAGTGCCTTGGACGACGACATGCTTACTGGCGGCAGGCAAAGGAGTTTTGGTGAAACGCGGATGTCCTTTAGGATAATAACAGCGAACTCGCATGTTCAGTTGGGGGCCAGCAACATATTGTGAGATATCCATATCAAATCCATTTTCCTGCTTGACTGATAAGGTACTGCGCGAAACTTTACCTGCTATGATGACTGTCGAAAAGGCGCGAGCGCCATTGGGAAGGGGTTGTAAGTCCTATGTAGATAGATGAATGAGCAAAATACGAAGGTGGAGTGAAGTCACCTACATCACTGGCAAAGAGATGAAGGGGATGCACAGATTTGCCTTCATCGTCAATGATAGGACCGACAGTTATCCGCGAATCCAATAGATAGATCCCGTCTTCGGCTGAAGCAGTGCTGGCATCAAATGTAAACACATTTACACAAATATCTCCGATTTCTGGAGTGGCAATGAATCCGTCGTATCGGCAAAAATTCTTTATGTCAATCTGATATCTGCTTCCATTTTGAAGGCCAACAACTCCGTGAAATGAAGCAGAGGTTGCCATAGTAGTGAGGAAAGAACAGTAAATAGGAGACAGAAAGTACTATGAATGCATGAACAACGTACCGTGGGAACAGAGTCACAGTATATTGTGATTTGTCCGCGAGTCGCGGAAGCTTTAGTGACTGTTGCAATTCAACTTTGCTCAGTCGAAAATGTGTAATCGTAACTGGGACACAGACTCGGACTTCAAAGTTTCAACAAGCTCAAGCTTCCAAGCTTCGAGTCTCACACGTGTGTCCCGAATTTTGAAATACGCTCACAAATAAATACCTCCGCACCACTTTGTCTGCTCATACTACCATCGTCGACATTTACTGGCAAGCAGAATCCTGGCACTAGCATTGAGGTTTCAAGAAAGGTAGCCAGTCCAGTCAATACTTCCAACCCCCTGCTTTTCAGGATGCCCGTGTATCAAGTATAAGTAGGTGTATAATGTGATGCTTGGGTCCGTATAAAAGGGCTTTGCGTTCTTGATCAACTTCAGTGACCTGATCACAAAGATTTTTGGGAGGTCAGTGAAAGCGGTACGCTACTGACATCAATACGTGACTTGTTTCTGATTTTCTGACCTCACTTAGAACCACAAACAAACAGCACGCGCTATGATAACAAGGGAAGTTTGGGCCGTGAATTCTTTGTGGACGAGGTTGGAACCATAAACTTGAAACTACTGCACAGCCTTTGTGCTCACCCGTAGTCTCCTGTAGTATTCCTGTGGAAATCTTGCAGTGTGTTCTTTACTTCTTCATGTCTCTGATACACTCATAACGTCCTAGTGTATATATCAAGCTGGGACAGGAGAAGATCAACGAAGAACAAGAAGTCGGTTTTCCTCCGATGGCGTGCGGTCATGCAGGCATCTCTGTCTTTTTCTTCGGCCTTCCCATTCTGTTTTCAACCAGGGGTGGTCTCGTATATGGCGGGGTGTTTCACCAGCCTGTGCTAATTGATACAACGCTGATGCATCAACTGTATGACAAATTTAGCGCAGTGCCTTTTGCATCATCAGAATCGCATGTCATTACCTTATTTCTGTGCACTCGTGACCACAGCTCAGAGAGGCGACAAATGCTGAAGACTTTTGAGGAAGGTACACATTTGAGGGATTTGTACATCCGTGCGTCTGCCTTGAGGCGTTGCAGGGGCAGTGGGAGATGTGAGTCATCTGTTCGGTATATTTGGACTGATGTCAGTTTTCAAGTCTCATTTTGGGTTAAGCTGCAGCGTGTGGCCTTGTTACGAGACCCCACATGAGCTGTTGCGGTCACCAGATTTCGGCATGCGAGGTAGAGAGTTTAATACTCGTTGAGAATTATTGAGACGGCAGGCTTTTCCACCATATTATCATGCCTAACGTTAGACTGATGAACGTCATTATTTACTTATGGAACCTCTGAGCTAATACAAGTATGGCAAGAACATCTAGAGAGTGTCATTGTCATCAACTACCCGAAATCATGAACACCTTTTCGAGCCTATTATGCGGTGTTCAAACATCCCGCGTGATACACAGCCGAACATATTTTGTATTGTCGAACGCGTCCACTTTTTTTACTTTCTTTCATGTGTCAATCTCATATCAATCAAAGCAGGGTCAATTACATCCTCATCATGCCTATTTCGGTGAGAAAAACACTGGAGGGTCCCATATCTACCACGCATGCCTCCTTACGGCAGGTTCACCACTCGCTTGTATCTATCCTCCAAACATGACTGTAGTCTCAAGTGATCCCAGTTGGTGGCCGCTAATCAAATCAAATCAATTTTATAGCTATTTCGTAGGTTCGTGGAGATTCAGTGGAATGATATCGGTGACGTTCTAACCTTGAATGTGATTTTACAGTCGCCTCCTGTGCTGCAGTGATATACGATTGGGGTGAGCAAGATGATATCATTAAAGAAACCTGTTGATCTTCTCATGATATTTTCAGCACTCGTATTCGGACAAGAGGTAGGTTGATGTTATTTGCCGGGGTAACCATCTCATCGATAATGGTTTTATACTAGTTTGAACTGGTCTGGGTGAGCAGAGTCCCATATTAGATAACAACATCCAACCAAGTCTGGGGCAGAGAAAACGTTGGTCTCTCGCGACTCTTCTATATCTCGGTGTACGTGCATTGTGTTATGAGCGCAGTTGGCCAGTTTTGCTTACTTCAAAACATTCTAGGTGCGCTACCTTGGAATGCCATACGCGGTGTATGTTTTTTACGAGACAGCAAGTCAACGCTGTGCTAATAAGACATCTTTCACAATCAGAATTTTCATGCTGCGTATGTCTCATATACACTATGTTTGTTGCTTCTGACTGGCTGTATACAGAAAGTCTTCCGACAGTCTCGGTGACAGATGTAGTGAGTACTCTGCACAAAAGCTTACTATTCTTGTTCAAACAACCACACTCCTGTATAGGGTGAGTGATTTGCTGACCTGCTGATTCAATATAATGACAGCGATAGCTGTGAGTTTGTTTCGAACGTTTATCTTCCGAGGCTCATCGCTCGCTGGGATTTTTCAGGCAACATTATGTACTCTGCACTAACTTGGATGACTGTGGTCGTGAATGCAATGCTGGGAGGTGAGCTACTGAGCTACGATACTTCAAATGATGTTGACTGACCGAAACATCATGCAAGTCATCATTACCACTCGGTTACATGCAATGTATCAGCGATCCATAAATATGCTTGCCTTTCTCGTCTCAATCCTACTGGCTATCACGATCACCTGCGGAGTGATTGGCGCGATAGGAGACAGATACACTGTGGGAGGTAAGCTGAAATTATGGTTCGAAAGGACTTAAGTGCACCAGGCTCATCAGACATACAGAGCAGTTTCGTCCTTCTCCGGCACCTATCAGTGCACTTATGACTATGAGGGAGACGCCGGACTTTGGACTCCTTGGCGTGGATACTCTACACTGT
>JABBWI010000198.1:0-121658 GCA_016647755.1 Suillus subluteus | reverse complement strand
TGCAGACCGTTACGAGATACGGATTGGTATGGCCTGCAGTCTCTGAATGTACAATTTTTACGCAGTTTGCGAGTAGGAAATTGTATTACCCTGCAAGCTCAAGTTAGTATTGCCACATTGTTCCTTAGTTGGTGACGTATGCATAACCAGAAGTCCGACGGACAAGATCACAATGTGACACAATAGTGTCATTAATGTGCGGCTGGAATATAATTGAGACGGTTCGGCAAGATGCATAGTATAGTCGCATGAATGTTGAAGATCCGGGCTGTTTTTTTTGACAAGCGTGTTAGGTACGATCCATATACAAGTGAAGGGTCGAGACAAACAACAAAGGGAGACATATAATGTCTCCGGAAGCGACATGTGACCTCGTGATCGGCTTAGCTGTCAGAGTACTTGATGCCGAGCAACCTAAGACGACCCTTGCATTAGCACACTTCCTTTGATCACTTACCTTGAAGGCCGTCGTTCATAGACCTGGTGCAGGTACCAGACGACATAAGTCACATCCGCGGCATTCGGACGCTCCGTAATTGAACCGCACCAGCCGTTTCGTAGTATGAGACTCCGAAATGCAAGCGATACGTTGTTGTCGGCAGGAGGAGCTATAGTAGGGGGTCCATGCTGTTCGGCGAACCGTGCAACCTATAGAACTCACGGAATTAGCCATAGACAAAATCATCCCACTCATACCTGTTTTCCGTGAGAGATAGTAGTGATTCCTTCGAATCCCTCCCGTGGGTTACTTAAGTAGACTGATCAACTTGGGTGCACCTGGCTTATAATTCTTGATTTGAGGCGGCTACCTTCTCCGAGTCATGGGACTATTTTCGTGGTATTTTCATCTTCTATTCCCAGTGGGGAAAGGGCTGGATGATCGGGTTTTTGGGGTGCATGTGTTCAACTTCCAATGTTGAGCGCTGATTCCCTTGCATAGAGCGGACATTCCTAAGGGGTGGGGCTGTATCACAAGGGTACAAAGGGCACTTTGATTGTGCGCGAGAGTCTCGGAGTTCTTGTTGGTCGAATTTGTTGCCACCATCATGATGAGTCGCGGCCTCCGCTGCAACGTCGGCCGCTACCAGTATAGTTCCAGCCCTGCAGTTACTAATTATCCGCTGCCAATCCAATTTAGAGTTAATATCTATTGTACGTACCCTCTGAGACATACAGGTGATCTAAGTTCTTGTATAAGTCACGTACAGCAAACGTACAGCACAAGATCTTATTCTTATCACATTCGCAAGACTTTGTGCAGTATGGAGGGACTCGACTGAGCGATGAGACCACTAGTGAACTTGCGATCTGTGCCGTATTACAGATAATTTTGAAGGAATGTCCGCGGTTTAGTCGTATTGCTGGCTTTGAAGTTTGAAAGAAGAGGCAGACGGTAGCCGAGATACGATCTTTCCCCCGGTCCGCGCCCAGTACCACATTCAAGCTTCACTCAGTCTCAAGTAGACTGCACCGCACGGTGGTCTGTGCTTCTCTTTTTTTCATAGCAGGACGTGGTCCCTCCCTGAGCTGGAAGGAACTTCATCCCACGCCAATCACTAGCCTACACTGCCAGCGTGTTGATACTTGTTACTGGCTTATTACTCCTCTGCAGCAACATATTCAGTCTCCTCCCACTCACACAACTGCCTGTACTTGCCTCAGATCCGTCATTCAAACTATTCTTCAGTTGTAATAGGACTTCTCTGTTGGATTCGTAGCCCTAGGGCCCTGCATTCGTTTCTGCTCCAGAGTGAGAAATCATGGGTGCATGCATGTCAACAGGGGGGATGGTGGATGTCTCGGATGAGGATAAGCGGAGGCACAGAGAAGCGGAGAAATATCTCAAGGAAGTGAGTCTGCGACAGAATGATGCTGGCCTTCGCTCGTCGTTCTGCACCTGTCACTGGTAATAACTTGATATTGACCATATCTACCATATAGGCCAGGGCCAAGATGACTTCCCAGGTCAAAGTACGTTCGACACCCAAGTTCCTGTATGTCATTCACCTTCATCTATGATACCTAGGTTCTTCTCCTAGGGTCTGGCGACTCGGGAAAATCGACAGTTCTCAAGGTAAGTTACCTCTCCCAGTCCACTTGCTGTCAGTTCACGAGGCTTCTTTTGTAGCAAATGCGACTGATTCATCGGGTACCCTTCTCAGCAGCAGAAATTGAGACTTATCGTCAACTAGTGTTCAATAACCTAACGACGGGCATGAATTACGTGTTTGAGGCCATGGAGGACATGGAGCTCGAAATTGCGGAGGAGGCCCTACCACACGTGGAACTCATTCAGAATGCCAGGGATATCCGTGAACAAGAGCCTTTTCCTATGTCATACTACGAGCCCTTGAGAGATCTTTGGGCTGACAGCGGGATCCAACAAGCGTACAGCAGAGGGAACGAGGCTGCTCTTCCTGAAAAGTGAGCCTCGTGTTGTGTGCCTTGCTTCCTTCGAGACCTTACAACTCCCACTACAGCCTGTCATACTTTTTCTCCTCGCTGGACAGATTATTCGACCCATCATATCATCCAACTGAACAAGATATCGTCCAGTGCCGAGCTCGCACTATCGGAATAACCGAGACCACTTTCCATCTTAAAGACCACGAAATGCTTATGGTCGACGTCGGTGGTCAGAAGAGCGAGCGGAGAAAGTGGATTCACTGTTTCCAGGATGTCACCAGCATTCTATTTCTGGTCAGTCTAAGTGGGTACGACCAATGCCTTGTCGAGGATCGGGATGCGGTGAGTTACCTTGCACCTCGTGATCCATCTGAAGACGAACCATTGGCTTCTTATTCTAGAACCAAATGCAAGACGCTATGACAATATGGGACTCAATATGCCATTCGCAATGGTTCAAGCAGACATCGATAGTGCGTTAGGTTATTCTCGTGATTTTGAAAGCCTTTCACGCGTGTTGCCGCATCAGATTCTCTTCTTAAACAAGGATGACCTCTTCCAAAAGAAGATCTCCAACTCTGATATCAAAAATTTCTTCCCGGCAAGTGACTCACCTCCGATTGGCTGTTCCTACTCAATGTACTTCAGGATTACGAGGGTGAAGCAGGGACGCAAAAGCTGGACGAGATTACTTCCGGCGACGTTTCACGCGGCTCGCTCACAAAGCTGGACGTTCTAAAGAACGCGAAATCTACATCCAGTACGTTCCTTCTCTATTTCCTGAGATGCAGCCTTAACGCCAGAAAGTGTAACAACTGCAACTGATACGGAAATGTTGAGAGTAGTGATGGCCGCTGTCGAAGGTCAGTTACTAAGCGGATATCTTTAGGATCGAGTTCTAATTACTTGCTTTCCAGAGTAAGTTCCTCTTTCTATTGATCCTTCCCTACCCGCCAGTGATGTCGTCCAACCGTACGCTCATCCATTTCCCACCATTCTTCCCTTTTCTCTCATAGCATCGTTCTTCGATCCAATCTCCAAATCGCGGCGCTAATTTGATGTTTCTTTTTTTGCTCTTCATCTTATGATTTATCCATGTCATCGTCGACGTTCGCATCTCGCTATCGTGCTCCAAAACATACTGCTATCGCCGGGACACAATCTTGCATACAACCTTAAATTTCCTCTGCAATCTTACCAATCTCTGCCGTAACCGTCCGATTCTGTGGGCTTCTTTTACGTTGTTCGAAAATCAACAATATTAGTGCTGTCATAAGCAAAAACGTGAGTTAGCCCCCCTCCGGCTAGGATAAATTTTTCGCAGGAACGCTGATTCGGACCCCCTTGTCGTCAGATCCGTGAAATCATGCTTTGAAGATTGGCACCCCAATTGGAGCCTAAATGGTAACTAGGCCGCAGGCACGATGTACCAGTACCCCAAGAAGCGGAACCTATTTGTGGCAACATACCATCTAAAACAGGAAGACACCCTGCTCGCCTCGACGACTGGTTAGCATTTATTTTACTCATTACAGAGCAGTGTGCCTCCACCCATCGTCCTTCACACATGTCGTATGTCCCCTTTTGACATTTCTCCCAGAGCTAAACTGTTACACAAGCCGCATCTGTGTATTACGATACTGGGCCATGTGATGTTTACTTTGCTTATGATATTTATTTTCTTCATCGAACGCTGTTTGCGCCTTGGTTTAGTTCGATGTATTTTTTCATTCGCTTCTTCTTGCACTTGCTGACAGCTTTGTATCGTTCTTTATGATATTTTGACTTTCAATCTGTATCGCTACAAGGCAAGAATAATGACAAAGTGGGTCGACTCCCCCTGATAGACTAGTCTGGAGAGCGCCGCGCAAGTGCTCAAGATCCGCTCATACATTGTACAAGCTTCGTACCGAACTGGATATTTGATCAATAACTTTGATCCGAACAGTACTTGCACCCTCCACGTGCGTTCGAAGTTTGATTGTCTTCGAAGTAGCGGAAGGACTGCGGAGGAAATGGTTAATTCTGACTCGGGAACCGCCGACTTGCGCGGGCTAAACCTTCCTGCCGCATATATTCCGAGCCCCATTTGCTAGTAGCAGTAGCAGCTTGTGCGGCATAGGCGGATTTCTGGGAAATACGATCGAGTAAGCGCGGAATTAATGGATGAGTTCGTAGCTTAGTTCCGACATCACCACGATCATTTTCGAGGTGCCATGTGATGTTTCTTGGGATATGAAATGGCTCTGAGCCATATCATCAGAAGATGATGCCATCCATTGGCCACTTGATGCGAAGATCTATCAGTAGTTCCTATGCTTAAGTCGACCAATGATTCCTGGACCCTACGCCACCAGTGCGCCACCCCAAGGTTGAGGCTTGAAGTTTTTCTCAGGGACGTGAATTCACTCACGGGAATGCCAAAATGAGCCCCGAGTTCGTTTTGATGGTTAGCATGTAACTCCTTTCTGTCCGTGCGATTCAGCTTGTGACTAGTACTACTAGAGTACTAGAGTAATTATGGCCAGTGTCGTCATACCCCTGTTTCAGATATAGTTGGATATAGTGAGCGTGCGCGACGTCGGGTTAATGAGTGACCGAACCGACCTGCTATAGCCTGCTATTAGAGCCGTGACCAATACAAATTAGAAATACCTCCACAATAAGCGGCAGAGAATTTGAGATCGTAACGCAATACACGAAACGTGCTGATAGATTTGTGGAAAATACAAATTGGAGAAATTTAGACGCGGTGCAGACCGCGAAACCCGTCGAACTCACAGCAGGCTCGTAAATACGCCATGGGTAGCGGTGCCTGTTAAAGATCGTTTGAGGCGCAGTCCGCAGCTATGTAGATGCTACCCTTGCGTTGTAAGTATAAGGGGATATTCTGAGATCTAAAAATTGGCGCTGGCAGAAGATGAGTTCCTTCCAATTTCAATATGTGCGAACAGCCATACCAGATTCTTTTCATCAGGCCGAGTCCCTCTCCAGGGCCAACGGTCCACTCGGTGCCAGTGTGATTGTCAGCGGTGGTACTGAGACGGCTGGCGACAAAACTGTATATAATGTTGACTAAAGCAGCAACCACGCTGGGAAAGTCTTCCAGGCGTATTTTCAGCACTTCTGTAGGCAGTGCAGGCGGGCCACTAAGATGACACACGGTGCAGCGCGTTCAAAGTCGAGAATTTTGAATAATCTCCCTAGAGTGAGAGGTGCCACGATTAGTCGACAAGCCCGGATGCATGCTGGTGAAGATAAATAGGAGGGTCTGTCTTATTCATAGGTCATCTGCAGACACTGCAGAGAACGAAATTGGAACTCTCGATATTCGAAAATGTCGCTCCATCCTGAATCAGATTCCTGTTGATCGTCGACGTGCTACTAATCAAGTCAATCGAAGTGGAATCTGAATAGAAGAGTCTGTCCTTTTCACCGGTCGACTGCAAACACCACAGGAGCGAGATTGCACTAGGGTGGAAGAGCATATACAGAAAGCATACTGGTAAAACAATTAAGCATGCTAAAGTGCGTGGAGGAGTCGTGGACTGGACAAAACGCGTAAAGAATGCACGTGACCGAATAGTGACTAACTTGGGATTATGATTGTCCTAGGCTTCGATCAATTGCGTACTGAACCTAGTATTAAACGGTAGTACTACATAGTACATCTAGCCACTAAGTGCCTCTCGTCTACACCGCTTGACTCGTAATGACTTTCGGTGAGGTTGTACACTACGTGACCCAGCCTACAGACTGGCCTGAACCAGTGCGCGGTATTGCTTCCTTGTTGTCACCGTACTGTCCCGACAGGCCAAGTAACGAGGACTTACCAGCGCGCGTCGTCCTCGACGTTCTCAGAGCCAGAGCCTCTCGTTTCCAATGAAGCACCTGCACCGGGATCATACACTGCAAAGGATTTTCAGGTCTTGATTCACTCCACAGCTGCAGGGTTAAGCGCACTTGCTGAGCTTCCTCACTACGGCGGCGAGAGGTCTACCGTTCCCCTTTGGTCTCAGCTTCTCCATGCATTGGCAAACACGCTGTCTCCAGATGTTCTAATTATGTAAGTACTGAGTGACATGTTCGCCACGCATTGAACCAAGATCTGAATGTCCCTGCAGCGAAGATGCACCGTTCATCATGCCACGGGCTCAGAACGTGGCGAGTCAGCCGTCAAATCTCATTGACGGACACGCGACTCTTCTTGCTGCACATGCCATCTTTTCTACGCCTAGAACTCATTCAGACAGATCCACCACCAGCTCACAATATGAGGACTCGGAAGACATGGATGAATCAATGTATTCCGCAGACTCTGACTCGTGCGATGGTTCAATTGACTCACTCGACCTTCCCTTGCAAGCGCACATGCTTCCGGGTCGAGGCAGACGCCTTTCCGCTGTGGTACCAGTCTTACTAGTCGCCGACTCCCGTAATATCGTTCCCCTACTTTGCAGTGCCCTTTACCAGAGACATGTGTGGGAGATCCGTCAGCCTGTGGTAGGTCTGTGCTGTTCCAGCACAGGTACGATTGTGACGGCCATCTTCGGGTGGCTCGACTCCGATCAGTCAGAAGAAGGCCGCATGGCAAGTCCGAAATCAATGCATATTTTTCCACGCTGACCCTTCCTGAAGCCTACAGCCCACCTCGCTTTAGCAGCAGATGTCCACCTAGATCCCTCGATGGGGGTGTTTGACTTCACTGACACCCGTTCTGCCATCAGCCTCGCGCAATTCGTTTTGGGGTTGCGGACTCATTTTGAAGATATCAAGGGCGCCATATCGATAGAAGCAGTCGATTCTCTGACTCCGTTGCACTGGAGATCCGATTACCCGACTTTGAAACTCAGTTTTGGGACAATCGAACGAACGAGTGGCGTCCTGGACCCACCAGATACACGTGCCGACGAGTTCTAGGCACGAATTTTTATTTTGAATGGCAAGTCAGAATATTAATGGTTATTTAGCGAGGGCATCATCGTCATCTAGTCCTCGTACTCCATCCCCGACCTTGGATACTGCGGTTGTATCATATGAAACGATGAGTTCTCCCTTGCTTCGTACTATCGTCGAGGATGAGCAAGTTGATGGCGCAAATATCAGGTCAATAATTTAACTCATGTCACGCTTGTCAATACACAACTAACTCGAAGCTTTAGGCTGCCCGAAGAGACCCGCGCGACGAACGTGAAAGGACGGTAAGTTCACTGTAGTTCCTCTTTTCGTGATCTTATCTTGCCTGCAGTGGAAGAAGGTCGCGACCATCGTCCTTGAAGAACTCATCAAAGAGGACCAGTGCATCGCCACAACCGCCATCTGAGGGTAGAACTTCGACCTCATCGCGTGCACCCAGCCCATATCCAAACTCGCAGTATGGAGCTCGCTTCTTGGCTGACTAACGTTCACTGACCGTTTCTTGTCTCCAGATTTGCCGCTTTGTCTGATACCGGCCTTAAAGACAGCGTTTTCAATATCCAATTGGCTGTTTGAACGCCATGCGTTCACAGTTGGTCGGATCCCACTCCACTCTGAGGAACAGGCGAACAAGACCGGAATTAATGCAATGGTTAAAATATATGATGAAATGACGGCGGTTTACCTGGTCGGACGACATGAAAACCATAGTAAGTCGGCATTATGGCCTTTACTACTGCTCCTCATCACGTTGCGCGCAGCTCTCGAATGCCGAGGTAGATAGCTTGGTATCAACCATGAGATCAGAGCTATGCGACAGGAATGGCGATCCCAACTGTCAGTCCAGTACAATCGATGCTCCCTCGTCAGAGGATGTCAAGTTCATTTCATGCCGGATTTCGGCACTGTTTGCACGCTGTAAAAGGTGCTCGCCGGTGTGATGATGTCGCAAAGTTGCACGGCGCCAACGAAGCCGATCGGCGTCACGAATGGGATGCTCTGCTTCTCAACTTCTTCCAACCTGTTCTCGGCCAACGGGATGTTTGTGCGTGGTTCATATGCCAGGCCATCTTCATTCTAACTATTCGTCTAGGCTAGAGCGAGAGCTGAACTTCGCTCGTAATCTCGTTGCCGATGACTCTTCCTTTGCGACACGAGCCGTCAAGATCGCTGTCGAATACCAGAACCTCTGTTATGAACAATCCCAGTGTGTCCCTCTCACCGCAGAGACCTCTGGCTGTTGGAAGCAGGCTGTAGCAGCGCGGGAATCAAGGAAACCAATTTTCTGACGATATTATGTGTCGTGCCCTGAAGAGCAATTTTCCTGAAGTGATTGCATATCACTCCTCTAAGGATCCGGTCACTGGAAAATGTGATGCCATCCTTGTTATTCCATGTTCCGGCGTCACTACTGCGATCCTCCGGCGCATATCTAATATCGACGAGCAAGAAAAGCTTTTGAGATCTTTCGTCCTAGTCCAGGGTCCAAAGCCGGAGAAGCTTGACGCGAGTACGGGGGAAACTTCATACCAGGTTGCAAAAACCGTCGGTCACAGCCGAAGGACCACATCCGGCAAATCACTTCAGGTCCCCTCCTCATCTCGTGTATCAGAATCCATAAAACTCGATCGAGCCCAGTTGCACAATCCGTTTCTTTATCATCCTGATGGCAATCGAGCGACGCATATAAAAGAAACATTACCTTCCCAGGATACATCCCGTGACGCACCTAGTACACAGGACCTACTACTGCCAGTGTTGTTGGCCGAGTATAAGAAGAGGGACGAGTCCGCAATTTCGACAGCCATGAACCAGATGAAAACGTACCTGGTTTCGGCGGTTACCTTCATTTCTGAGTTCGGCATCACAGAACAGCCTGTCTTTGGACTGGTAGTTAATGGCGCGCTTGGTGCAATTACAATGGCATGGAAGAAAACGATGTATGTGTTGCCTCTGTTCACCATTTCCGAAGGAGCTCACCAGTCGGACGTAGCGAATATACGTCATGGAACGCAATGTCCGACACTATGACATCAGGGACCCTCTTCAGGCACTTCAGTTCGTGTCTATTCTACCGCGCCTCGCGCGTCACGGCCTGGGCCTCCGCCGTCTACTAGAGAGGCAGGTCGCGGCCATAGATGTGGACCAGCCTCAATCCAAGCCGTGGTCCAAGTTGGCCCAATGGCAGGAAGACGAAAGATTGGCGACAGCTAAGCGGACAGAATCGGAGAAAGCGGTTGCAGAAGATCACATATGAGGCAGTGCGGAGAGGAAATAGAAATTGGAATATTGTTGAAATATGTACGGCACAAGTGGAGTGTGATAGTCTTTTTTTGTACTCATTTACCAATGTTTTGCTTCGCACTTGGAATATCACCTGGCCAGTGCAAGTACTGTTTGTCAGCTGCAGCGCTCTGCTGCACTTATAGTCGAGTCCCGTACAGGATCAATCGACATGTATATCAGGCGCTGCTCGGTCCTCGCTCAAGCTCAAGTTCCATCCGGAAGTAGTTATCTGGTCTTCGAATTCTGATTTGAACCTCCCTCGAAACTCAGTCGATTCTCAAATGATGGCCGCCGTCGCTACTAATCCCCCGCTAATGCAGCCTGAGTCTGAAAATCGACGGATACAACAAAGATAGTAGGTGGTGTATAGATCTCACGACTGACGGCCTTCACAAGCAGGTGAGATTCGAACTGGTCTACTGCACATTCTCGGCCGGTGACTAAAAACACATCTTCGAATACTCTTGTCAGCTCTGTGAGCCGTGCTGCTGGCATAGATAGCAGGCATGCTGCATGGCGGCATGGACTGTTCAGCAATGTCTTTATAATCCGAACGACTCCACATCGCGCGGCTGTGCGTTCATTCATGGAAAAATGGAACGGCCGGGATATATACCCCATCCGCACGTAGATCTCTCCGGATCCATTCTTGGCCCCATTCGGATTTTGAAATCTGTCTTGTCTGCGATATGGATTGTTGCCGGGCGATTGCTGTCCCCTTCGGTCGTCAATCGAAATGTCAGAGATCTCGGGTCCTGCAGCTGCTGCTCTGGCATCGCTACGCCCTGACAACGTAATCTTCCTTCAGTCACTCCCTAAGGCAGAACTTCATGCTCATCTTAACGGATCTATACCTGTCAAAACCATACTGGAACTTGCGCAGCAATACCCGCCTTCTGGTGCACATGCAGCTGAGGTCGCAGACACTATCGAGAAACTCGGATCTGAAGTTGACTTTAATGAAATATCTGACTTTTTCTTTCTCATGTCGGTTATCTATGCTCTGACATCAACTCCGGAAGCAGTCGCGACCGTTACTCGTGCAGTCCTCCAGTCGTTCCTGAACCCCGCAGATGATGGCGCGGAAAGCCCTCAGTGCGCGTACCTTGAACTACGGAGTACACCTCGCGCGACAGCACACATGACGCGGGAGAGGTACCTCATAACTGTGCTTGATGAAATAGAGATATATCCTGCTACTCAGGCCGCCCTGATCGTGTCCGTCGATCGTCGCATGAATGACTTGGACCTTGCAGAATGCGTTAGTCTTGCCATCGAGATGAAGAACAGGGGCAGAAGAGTTGTAGGCATTGATGTATGTGGAGATCCACGCAATGGCGACATGCGATCTTTCACCCATCACCTATCAAGAGCCAAGGGTGCCGGCCTTGGGTTGACCGTGCACATCGCGGAGGTTTGTGATGTTCACTCTGGTGTATGCGACTCAACGATGATGTTCGGATTTGTAGCACACAGCGAATACAACTGAGGATTCTCTGGCACTCCTTAGTTGTCGTCCGGATCGACTCGGACACGCGACATTCCTTTCAGATGAACTTAAGGCTTTGTTCTTTGCGGATATCCCGCAGCCTGTGACGGAATGCAGCTCATTGTCTGAATGTGCAACGGGCACAACAGACCCTCACACAACCGCCGGACTCAGAAATCCCTCTCACCCTCTCCACCTCAGATTTCAAAATCTCAAAGAGGGTTATTTTCTGCGCTTCGTTTCCGATAGCACTGAGTCCGAGGAAGCGAAAGTGCAGATGTCCTTCTTGGCCGATGCAGAGAAATTTTCCGAGCGAGCTGCGATTAAGGATATTGAAGAGATGATCAAACAAGCAGAGTCGCCCAATAACATGCGCGCGAATGGACAGTACAAGCCATGCATCGAGATATGCCTGAGCTCCAATCTTTTGTAGGACCATGCATTGACTCTGCGAGCCATCAAATCCAATCTTTTTTTAGAGGCAAATCTGTCGCATCCCTCGACGCGCATCACATTAACTATTATCTAAAGAACGACCATCCTATCGTTATCTGTGTAAGCACGCTATCTTACGCGTCATAGGCTCTTGCGTCTGACATTTTGCATTATCGACAGACCGACGACACACTCCCTTTCAGAACGTCTTGCCTTGGAGAGTACTCTTTGCTTCTAGCGCAGCCTCCGCTAGGCCTTGGCTTGAGCAGAGATGATGTATCTAGAATCGCGCGGATGGGCATGGATGCTGCATTTTTGAGACCTCGTGATTGAACTAGATTTCAGTCTCGAGTATGACGTCGAGTTTAGATGGGATGGATCCTGGCTCTAGAATACTGGTCGTATCACAAAGCAGGACGGCACATCGCCTGACCTGTGAAGAAGAAAGTACTTGTACGATACTTGTGAAGTAGAACAAAGTGCCACCGGCCTTCCACTTTCAATTTCTAGAGGACTTCGCTTTACCAGGTGATATCGCTGATGGACCTATCACTTCCCTAGATGTGCTCATCAGCACAAGAAGCGAGAATGATATGTTTAATGCATGATCATTCCACTCGTGGATTGTTCGAAGTTTCGGTGTTCTAGGAGTGAAGAAACATCGCAAAATAATACGACTGCACAGCAGATAGTTGCCATGAAATAGAATGCGACATTAGATTCTTCGTTCGCCCGTTACTGCCAGCGTATGGCCAGTCACGTACGACTCAAGCAGTGAAGCAAGGCTGAACAAACCATCAGTTAGCTAAGGTACCGAGATAGAGGCTGAAACGTACAAAAGCATACCTGCGGCCGCCTCGTCAATGGCACCTTTCTGCAACGAGGAATATCCACGAAATCATCAATGTTTTGAGCAGCATCGTGTTGCTTTGCTCCGAGAATGCCTAGTGCAACCTTCTTGATCAATGGTTGCACTGTCCTGCCCAACAACCAAAAAAAATGAGGCAGCGGCCACTGCCACGGATGTGGCCCTACACGACTTATATTATAAATGGGTAAAAAAAAAAAAGGTTAGCACGTTCCACTTGTGCCGTACATCCAATCTCTATTTCCTCTCCGCACAGCCTCACCTGCGATCTTGTGCGATTGCTTGCTCCGATTCTGTCCGCTTAGCCGCCTCATCTCCCTGCCGTTGAGCCAACTTGGACCACGGTTTAGATTGAAGTTGGTTCACATCTATGGTCGCGAGCTGCTTCTCTAGTAGACGGCGGAGGCCCAGGCCGTGACGCGCGAGGCGCGGTAGAATAGACACGAACTGAAGTGCCTGAAGAGGGTCCCTGATATCATAGTGTCGGACATTGCGTTCCATCACGTAGATTCGCTACATCACTGATGAGCTCCTTCGGAAATGGTGAACAGGGGGGCACATACATTGTTTCTCTTCCATGCCATCGTAATTGCACCAAGCGCGCCATTAACAACCAGTCCAAAGACGGGCTGGTCTGTGATGCCGAACTCGGAAAGGAAGGTAACCGCCGAAACCAGGTAAGTCTTCATCTGGTTCATGGCCGTCGAAATTGCGGACTCGTCCCTCTTTTTGTACTCGGCCAACAACACTGGCAGTAGTAGGTCCTGTCCAATAGGTTCGTCACAAGATGTATCCTGGGAAGGTGTTGTTTCTTTTTTCTGCGTCGCTTGATTGCCATCAGGATGATAAAGAAACAGATTGTGTAACTGGGCTCGATCGGGTTTTATGGATTCTGATACACGAGATGAGGAGGGAACCTGAAGTGATTTGCCGGGTGTGGTCTTTTGGCTGTGACCGACGGTCTTTTCGATCTGGTAAGAAGCTTCCTCCATACTCGCGTCAAGCTTCTCCGGCTTTGGACCCTGGACTAGCATGAAAGATTTCTGAAGCTTTTCCTGCTCGTCGATATTAGATATGCGCCGGAGCATCGCATTAGCGACGCCGGAACATGGAATGACGAGGATGGCATCACATTGTCCAGTGATCGGATCCTTGGAGGAGTGATCTGCAATCACTTCGGCAAATTTTCCCTTCGTGTCGCGACCCTCAATATCGTCAGAAAATTGGTTTGCTTGATCTCGCGCTGCTGCAGTCTGCTTCCAACTGCCAGAGATCTCTGCGGTGCGACGGACACACAGGTGTTGTTCAAGACAGAGCATCGTGTATTCACCAGCGACGTCGATGGCCCGTGTCGCAAAGGAAGGGTCATCGACAACAAGATTACGAACGAGGTTTAGCTGTCGCTCTAGCCTAGACGAATAGTTAGATTGAAGATGGCCTGACATATGAACCACGCACAATACATCCCGTTGGCCGAGAACAGGTTGGAAGAAGTTGAGAAGCAGAGCATCCCATTCGTGACGCCGATCGGCTTCATTGGCGCCGTGCAACTTTGCGACATCATCACACCGGCGAGCACCTTTTACAGCGTGCAACAGTGCCGAAATCCGGCATGAAATAAACTCGACATCCTCCGACGAGGGAGCATCAATTGTGCTGGACTGACAATTTGGATCGCCATTCCTTTCGCATAGCTCTGATCTCATGGTTGATACAGAGCTATCTACCTCGGCATTCGAGAGCTGCGCGCGACGTGATGAGGAGCAGTAGTAAAGGTAATACTGCAGACTCACTATGGTTTTAATGTCGTCAGACCAAGTAAACGCCGTCATTTGATCGTATATTTTGATCATTGCGTTAATTCCGGTCTTATTCGCCAGTTCTTCAGACCTAACTGGGATCCGACCGACTGTGAACGCATGGCGTTCAAACAGCCAATTGGATATTGTCACACCATCCTTAAGGCAACTATCAGACAAAGTGGTCAATCTGCATGCGAGAAACGGTCATTGAACGCTGGTCAGCTAAGAAGCGGGCTCCATACCGCGAGTTTGGATATGGGCTGGGTGCACGCGATGAGGTCGAAGTCCTAACCTCAGATAGCAGTTGTGGCGATGCACTGGTCCTCTTTAATGAGTTCTTCAAGGACGATGGTTGCGACCCTCTTCCTCTGCAGGCAAAATAAGATCACGAATGGAGTAACTACAGCGAACTTACCGTCCTTTCACGTTCGTCGCGCGGGTCTCTTCGGGCAGCCTAAAACTTCGAGTTAGTTGTGTATTGACAAGCGTGATATAGGTCGAATCATTGACCGGATATCTGCGCCATCAACTTGCTCATCCTCGACGATGGTACGAAGCAAGGGAGAACTCATCGTTTCATATGATACAACCGCAGTATCCAAGGTCAGGGACGGTGTACGAGGACTAGATGACGATGATCCCTCGCTAAACAACCATTAATATTCTGACTTGCCATTCAAAATAAAACCTCGTACCTAGAACTCGTCTGCACGTGTACCTGGTGGGTCCAGGACGCCACTCGTTCGTCCAATTGTCCCCCAAACTGAGTTTCAAAGTCGGGTGCATCGGATCTCCAGTGCAACGGAGTCAGAGAATCGACTGCTTCTATCGATATGGCGCCCTTGATATCTTCAAAATGAGTCCGCAACCCCAAAACGAATTGCGCGAGGCTGATGGCAGAACGGGTGTCAGTGAAGTTAAACACCCCCATCGAGGGACCTAGGCGGATATCTGCTGCTAAAGCGAGGTGGACTGTAGGCTTCAGGAAGGGTCAGCGTGGAAAAATACGCATCGATTTCGGACTTACCATACGGCCTTCCTCTGACTGATCGGAGTCGAGCCATCCAAAGATGGCCGTGGCAATCGTACCAGTACTGGAACAGCACAGGCCGACAACAGGCTGACGGATCCCCCACACATGTCTCTGGTAAAGGGCACTGCAAAGTAGGGGAACGATATTACGGGAGTCTGTGACTAGTAAGACTGGCACCACAGCGGAAATGCGTCTGCCTCGACCCGGAAGCATATGCGCTTGCAAGGGCAGGTCGAATGAGTCAACTGAACCATCGCACAAGTCAGAGCCTGCGGAATACATCGATTCATCCTTGTCTTCGGAGTCAGAGTCTCGTGAGCTGGTGGTAGATCTGTCTGAATGAGTTCTATGCATAGATAAGATGGCATGTGCAGCAAGAAGAGTCGCGTGTCCGTCAATGAGATTTGACGGCTGGCTCGCCACGTTCTGAGCCCGTGGCATGATGAACGGTGCATCTTCGCTGTAGGGATATTCAGATCTTGTTCATTGCGTGACGAAGATGCCACTTAGTACTTACAGAATTAGAACATCTGGGGACAGCGTGTTTGCCAATGCATGGAGAAGCTGAGACCAAAGGGGAACAGTAGACCTCTCGCCACCGTAGTGAGGAAGCTCAGCAAGTGCGCTTAACCCTGCAGCTGTGGAGTGGATCAAGACCTGAAAATCCTTTGCAGTGTATGATCCCGATGCAGGTGCTTCACTGGAAACAAGTGGCTCTGGTAACGTCAAGGACGATGCGCTGGCAAGATGCTCGTTACTTGGCCTGTCTGGACAGTGGAACGGCGACAACAAGGAAGCAATACCACGGACTGGTTCAGGCCAGTCTGTAGGCTGGGTCACGTAATGTACAACCTCGCCGAAAGCCATTATAAGTCGAGCGGTATAGACCGGGGAAACACCTTGCGGCTAGATACACTACGTAGTACTACCGTTTAATACTAGGTTTAGTATGCAATTGATCGAAGGACTTAATGATGGTCTCAAGTTAGTCACTATTCGGTCACGTGCATTCTATACACGTTTTGTCCACACACTTATTGTCATTGAGGCCTGAGGCGCGTTTAATTGTTTTACCAGTATGCTCTGTGTATATGCTCTTCCGCCGCTTCAATCTGGCCCTGATGTGCCTTACAAATCCACCATCTGCAGTGTTTGCAGACCAGACCGCCCATGAAAAGGACAGATCCTGCTATCTAATAGCTTCTACTTAAGTTGGTTCGATTTTGAACACGTTGAAGATAATCAGGAATCTGAAAGTTCAGGATGGAGCATTTTTGAACATCCAGAGTTCCAAATTCTTGTCTGCGCTGTCTGCAGACGACCTATCTTCAGCAGCAGCATGATCCACGACTTGTCGACCAATCATGTCTGGGCTGCAAGTGATATGGAGGCATTCAGCTGTTGTTCGATCGAATGAGGTATGTTGTGACCACTCATTGGACTCTTACAATGGTGTACAAGTTTGACGTGTTGCAGAACTGTGACATTTATCACCCCCTCGGATTCCGTTCGTAGCCATCGAGAGTGGGCACCAGTATCAAGATTTCATATGCAACTTCCAGCCAAGCTCCGAGTGAGGCTGAGTGAAGCGACAAGGTGTCTCTTGGTTTCCGTGAGGGTATATTAGTCGGTGAGTGTGCAGGTGCAAGGTGGCCCAGTAGTGAAAGGTTCGTGTGCAAGGACAAGTTAAAGATTCAGGTACATCACTCCCCCCTTTGTCCCTGCACCTCACTACTAAAGGTAACTGAATGAATCGTACACCCCAGTAGGAGTCCGAGGAAACGAAAATGGATGTCTTTCTGGGCCGATGCAGAGAAAATTTCCGAGCGAGTGCGATCAAGGATATTGAGGAGATGATCAAACAAGCCCGATAATGCGCGCGCGGGCAGACACTGCCAGCCGTGCATCGAGATATACCTGAGCTCCAATCTTTCGTAGGACCATGCATTGATTCTGCGAGCCATCAGATCCAATCTTTCTTCTAAACGCAAATCTGTCACATCCCTAGACGCAGATCTTATTCGCTATTATCTGAAGAATGATCATCCTATCGTTATCTGTGTAAGCATGCTATCCGACGTGTCATAGGCTCTTTCGTCTGACATTTCGCATTATCGACAGACCGACGACACACTCCCTTTCAGAACATCTTGCCTTGGATTGTACTCTTTGCTTCTAGCGCAGCCTCCGCTAGGCCTCGGCTTGAGCAGAGATGATGTCGCTAGAGTCGCGTGGATGAGCATGGATACTGCATTTTTGAGACCTCGTGATTGAACTAGATTTCAGTCTCGGGTACGATGTCGATTTAGGTGGGATGGGTCCCAACTCTAGAATATTGGTCGTATCACAAAGCAGGACGGCAGATAACTCAACCTGTGAAGAAAGTACCTGCACGATACCTGTGAAATGGAACAGAAGCGCCAACGGCTTTTACTTTCAATTCTAGAAGACTTCGTGATATCGCTAGCTCGATGTGCTTGTCGGCACGAGAATCGAAGATGACACGTTTAATGCATGGTTATTCTGCTCGTGAATTGTTTGATTGAAGTTTCGATGTTCTAGCAATGTCGAACGATAATATAACTGCACAGCAGATATTTGGGCATGAAATAAAATGCGACATCAGATTCCTCGTCCGCCCGTCACCTCCAGTGTATGGCCAGTCACGTACGACGCAAGCGGTGAAGCAAGGCTGAACAAACCGTCAGTTAGCTATGGTACCGAGATAGAGGCTGAAACGTACAAAAGCATCCCTGCGGCTGCCTCATCAGGCGTGGCACCTCTCTGCAGAGGAATATCCACGAACGCTTTAACGTCCTGAGTAGCAGCGCGTTGCCTTGCTCCAGGAATGCCCAGTGCAACCTTCTGACCGTCAATCTCAATGGTTGCACCATCCTCTTTTGCCGCGGTCAACCTGTATTCTGTTAGGTGCAATAACGGGAAAATTCGGTACGTCATACCGAGTGTGCACGAGGCCATATGCAATGGTATTCGCACGAACACCAAATGGTCCCCACTCCTTTGCGATAGTCTTAGTGAGGCCTACAACTGCAGATTTTGCAGCAGCGTAATTTGCTTGGCCAACATTTCCATGCAGACCGGACGTCGAAGAGACGTTGATGATGGAACGGTTTTCCGCCGCATTGCTCTAGGAGTTTGTTATTGCACGGGAATAACCGGACTGAGTGCACTTGAACGTACTTTGACTCGGAAATAAGGTGCAGCAGCACGAATGAGGCGGAATGGTGCACGGACGTGGATTTTCATGATGATGTCGTATGTCTCGTCTGGCATGGTGTGAATCATCTTGTCGTGTGTGAAACCAGCTACATCATATATCAGAACATAAGGTACTTCAGGACCACCGCGAGAGCGCTGACCATTGTTTACGATGTGATTAATTTTGCCATACTGCCTGGAGTGCGATCAGAAATGAGGACTCGTATGGCGCAACAGCACTGACTTTACAGTTGCGTCCACAATTTGTTGTGGGAAGTCGTCTGCGCCAACATCTCCTGCGACATATATTGCGTCGCCACCTGCAGCCTTGATCTCGTCCACTACAGCCGCAGCCCTCTTGGCGTCAATACTAAGCAGAATAACGGGTTAGACTTTGTAGGGTCTGGAATGTATTTGGGACACACTCGCTAACCACAACCTTGGCACCTTCCTTTGCAAACAGCAGTGCTGCGCTGCGCCCGATACCCTACAAATCCATGCGTTCATCAATGTTATCTCCACTTCAATCACAAAACTCTTTACCTGTCCGCCACCTAATCGTACGTGGCCACATCAGTGTCTAGCACCACAAGCATCGTGCAATATAACATAAACTAACCAGTGATGATAGCTACCTCTCCTGAGAGAAGCCCGCGTCCGTGTGCATTGCTGAGGTGACCAGACACCTGTGCGAGACGGGTTGCCATAAGTATATCGTTCGGACGTCAGTGAGTATGCTACGTCAACAATTGCTTACAAGCTGCGAACCGAACTCGAGTTTCTTATCATCCGGCTCGGCTATAGTCATTGCCGAAACCAGCAACTCGTGAAATCCGGGGTATGCGCTAACATGTATTCACGTTCGCGAGAGTTTGGAAGCCTGAGTTCATCACCGACGTGGTACTTTGGAATCGTGGTGCAGATTTCACATGTCCCCCAATTGCCGGAACACGCTAGTCAAAATTATCGTCAGCGGCAACTTAACGATCTATGGAGCACTGGGAGGGTCATGATCCTCCTAAGTATAATCACCGGAAGCACGCTAGAGTAAGAGCAAGATGCGACGTTAGCAAGCCTGATGCTCTGAAATATAATCTACGTCAATGTCAAGGTTCCAAGTTACAACTATCAGTAACACAACAATGCACCTCTGCCGTAGTAAACCGTGCCACCTGAACAACACTTTCGTACAACACTCGAGCTAAATATCTGCTATTACATGCATATATTATGCGTGCGCAATCGTACAACATCGTACACGCGTCAAAACATGGCCTGGGTGTTTGCCCTTGCATTGATATTAACAATATCATAGCTAATCCGAGTCTCCTTGTCGTCTCCGTTTAGACGGGCGTTGCTGGGGAATCGCGGATGCAGACACAGAAATCTTGGCTGAACTAGGATTGGCCGCTCCTCTTTGCGCGTGCCTCGCAGCTCTCGCGGAAGACCCATTGACAAGACCCATGAAGAGCGCGTCTGCATCGGCCTTAGGATCCCATATGCCATCCATTTCCACATTAGCAAGTCTGCCAAGGTGGCGCTCTGCCTTTAACAATAGAGCCTCTCGTTCCTCCTCCGTCTCAGCATCTACGCGCAGGGCTCTCAGAGCCCGTGCGACATACTGACAGGCGGTGTACTTTCGCATACTATTTTCATGTTCTGAGGCCGGCGTTGCGCGAGGAGTAGGGAGATGAATAACTTCGTCAAGTTCTTCGCGGATGTCCTCGAGTTGCTCGTCTCGTCGTTTGAGGTTACGTTGGAGCCTTGCAACCTCCTTCTCCTGTGCTTCCAAGGCGGACTTGAGTCGTGCAATCTCATCTTCAGCGTGATCCAATTCGCTTGCGAAAACAACTGGAATCTCATCGAATTCCTCTTCTATTCCAGCATCGATTCCAGCAAGTGTAATGGCTGTGGGTGCTGGATTAACATCTGGAAACACCGGTGGTTGAGGCTGAACCTCTTTGACGGGTGAGTTATTCACATCAAGTGATGGAAGGCACTCTGCTACGGAGGTAGGTGGTGACGATAGAATACTGGGTGCCTCTTCGTATAATACATCTTGTATGGTAGCGCGAGAGCCTTGGGGAATGACAGACGAATAGTGAATAGGAGTTTCAGGTGTTGGATTGGGCTCCACCAGGTGGGTTCTTTTTTCATATGCACCTCGGCTGGTAGAAAGTGGAAGTTTGATCGTCAAGCCGGTAGGAGCATTTTGGGGTAGTTGCAGTGGATTTTGAACGGTAGAAGGGTGGGCCGGGGATAGAGGTTCGAGGTTCGGGGCAGGGGCAGAAATGGTTTGCGAGGGACCTGATTCTTGATTATTCTTGGCTCGCGCACGTCCAGGCACGGACTTGCGTGCTATACGACGAAGGTTTTTTTCGGTGGTACTCCTCCATAGCTTGCCGGAAACTGGTAGTTTTAAAGGAGAGGCGTCCACCTGCTGCACGAGCCCCTCGATCTGTTCAACCGTCAGCTGAAGCACTTCAGCCGACTTTTCAATTTGAAATTGGCGTTTTCGTGGACATGGTTTGGCCCTTGAACGTGCACATGGCATACAACGCAACGAACCCTTTTGCGATGAAGGGTAGCAATTGCGTGATTGTGACACGCACGCTGCACACTGCAAATGAGCTGTGAGCTGAGAAAATAAGTTGGGAGGGGGTTCATACCGGAGGTTGTTTTTCAACCCAATCCACGATGACATGCAGCGGCCATATCATTTGCCAGGCCTCGCGAAGTTTTGCCATCAGCTCCGAGTTATCTGTGACTATTTCTGTCCTATCTTCCAATAGTTCATCGACCTCTCGTTCCTCGTCGACTCCCATTACATCCATGTTTTCAGCGTAATATTCAGTTTTGGGCATAAGAAAATTATCTGGCAGTGATCAGTGTCGATGTGGAATATGTGCGAGGTGAAGGTTTTGTGTCACGTGTACATTTTGAATTCTTCGGTTAACTCTATTAGTAGTAGTAATTTACTACTACCATTTCACAATTTTCAGTTTAGCTTCAAGTTGCCAGCAGCCAGCTCGCATTTTCAAAGCTACTGATTCCATTTGGAAACAAAACACAGTTGCCGCAGAACGTTTTCACAAGCAACTTATACCGGGCCAAACGGCCAAGTATTTGGAATACTCTACATACTTGCAATTCATCCGAAGTCTAAGGAAAACTATTGCAAGACTGTCCTACAATCCAGCCCCTCTGCGTTGTGGCGGCGGCTGGAAAGACTTTCATTCACTTCATGGTAGCTGACTCTGGTGCGCATGTTGCCCTACACCAGTTGAACTCATCCTGGAAGGCATTATTCTTATCTTCAACGGACAGCGCGCAGTGAGGATAATGCGCCTTTAAGGCATATCTCGCGTGAAGCCGCGGTGGTATTGGTGAGGTACACTAGCATTTTCTTGGAACAGGTCACAGATGTACCGTGCAGAATTTTGCGACGTCTGCGTGCACGACCCTGTAGCATAAACAGCGCAATGGTTGCGAGCCAAACCAATCCATCAAGAAACGTGTTTTCTTTTCGGTCTGGACTTCAGTTACATGTTTCGTATCCTCCAAGGAAGTCAATAACGACATCACATGTGGCAGACCGGTCCGCCAGTCTTAAGAAAAAGGCGTCGATACATCTGGTCCGTGTCCAATTTTCTCTATTACATCGATAGATATTTCAGACAATTATGATAAGGTTAACATAAAAGGAATCCCTCAGCTCCAGCAGCTCACTTGTGTTGCGACAACGGACATGTTGCAAAGGCACCTGAATGGTTGGTACGCGTTTACATAAAATAATATAACGGTGCCAGATATTCTGTGCAGAATTCTGAAATGTCAGTGGTACACGACCCATAGCATAAAGGGCGCAATCTAGGATCACCGGTATAAGTCAAGGCCTCCCATTATCCGTATGCATATCATCATAGTGATTTCGCTGTGCCATGTTCATCCCCAATATTCCTACCAAGGATTCGCCTGATTCGTTTGAATTTTGGTGGAAGATGACCACCAGCGCATTCCTGGTTCTTGCGGGGGGCGTCTTCGCTGGGTGGGTCGCTCATTGAGTCTGGCAGATGTTGATCCAATTGACCTCAACAGATTATCAATTGGTCTCATGGGGCTTGACGAACTTCATCTCCGTGTGTTAGCCACCTCGTCAGAAGAAGAGACCGAACGGACAAATGCACAGACTGGTGCGTGCAGTATCTGACAGGTGTCACCCAACTTTCAGCTGACAATGTTCAGTGTTGAACCTCATGCAAAGAGGTCGCCATTGGATGCTGGTGGTAAGTCTATACTTGCTCTCTATTCTTCTCACTCTCAAGCTCGTTCAAGGTGCTTCTTCTCAGCAATGTGGTTCGTATCATTGAGTATATATGATTTCGTTTCGCGTCATGAGGGTCGCGTTTTAGATCATCAACGAGAGCTTGCCAATCTTTCTTGACAGCGCGGTGAGCACATTATCCGGCATATAGCCCCTTTCGGTCCAGATTAGATAGCCTTATCAACAATCAGATTGGAGGAGGTTTGATTGCTATAGTAATTTCAGCGACTGCCATTGGTAAGTAGCAAATTTCACGCATCAGGTCCAACTGATCGGACCGTCTTCAGTTATATTTGGGTACGCGTGCCATTCGTTTTGAGTACCATGAATCATGAATACTAATGAAACCTTCCTTTCTTGACGGACAGAGAGTAAGTACAATATGTCATGCACTGTGGAGTTATTTTTGTACCTACTTGCCAAAAGGATCATACCTCAAGCAATTTGCGCGAGACACGGTCTCGCCATTGGTGCACGATGTGCGCCATTTGTTCTCCATCTGATGTACCTCTTTGGTGTGTACACAGTTTTGACTACCAGGAGTTTGCAAGTGACCTCTCCCCGGGAACAGCACCCGTCGCATATCCAATTGCAAAAATTCTCGATCGTGCCTTAGGAGTTCACGATGCGCACACCTACAAGAAAGCTGAACTTAAATCTTTTCTCCAATTCCACCGCACTGGACAAGAGCCTTTGCGCGATGACGAGATTGGCATTCTCAATGGCGTCCTGGAGCTCAGCAGTAAGAACGTGGAGATGATCATGACTCCCATTCATGTCAGTATTTCTATCAATTCCTTTTTTGGGCGCTCAGCACTTACGGCGGGTGTTCATCATTGCAGGATGTTGTCATGTTGAGCTCGGATACAATTCTGGACCACTCCACTATTGACGCTATGTATTTGAATAACTGCTTTTGTCTTCACAGAAGCGCACTAACACCTCCTCAGCCTTGCCAGCGGCTACTCCCGGTTTCCCGTGCACAAGCCAGGAAATCCGCTCGCATTTGAGGGCCTACTTTTGATCAAGAAGGTGCATCTGACGCCACACTTCGTCTAAATAGCTTGTTGACAATTGCGTGACAGTTGCTGATGTACGACCCCGCACGAGGACTCCCAGTCTCGCACTTTCCTTTGTCCATCTTACCTGAGACCCTGCCATCGATCAACTGTTTCCAAGCGCTCGACTATTTGTGCGTTCTCCCTGTGTGTTTCTATTCATGCGAGTAAGGTGATGATGGAAGCGATTTTTTAGCCAAACAGGGCGTGCGCATTTGTTATTGATCAGTCGGACACCTGGTTCGCCTGGCGGCGGAATTGGTGTGATTACTCTAGAAGGTAAAACCAATCATGTGCAATTATCGCTGCCTAATAGTTTTTATGTTTCGGTCTAGATGTTATCGAGGTATGGTATTCACTTAGCTTTCCTATGTATATGACATGACGTTTCTCCCAGGAAATGATTTCGGAGGAGATCGTCGATGAAACTGATCAGTACGAGGACAATCAGAGTAAGCGGCATGCTAAGCGTATGATTGATGCTACTGTTATGAGAGAGTGCGTCCGTATCTCGCTATTTGGGCTCGATCATGATTCCCTCCTTCTATCTAGCATTGTTGAACTGGAGAGAAGTGCATTCACGCGGACATCCACTATCGAATCTACGCAGGTGACTTCTGTGAACATTGAGACCGTGCCCCTCCTTCCTGGGTCAAGCCAAGACGACTGTCCTCAGGCTTATCGTTATGTTTATAATTCAATCGGCGAATCAGAACACTAGAAAGCATCGATATCCAGGATGCTGTATCCCATTTATAGCAATATTTGCTGGGCATCGTCGTGTATTCAAATGCTCATCAATCAAGCTCTTGGCGTCTGGCTTTCTTTTCTCGGGGACCTGATTATGATTGATATGTGTCCGCGTAACTTGCTTCTGAGACAAATGCGACCAGGCCCTCACGAAGGTTTTGGAAGTGTGGTATTCTGTTATCGAGGCACTCTGCTTGCCCCTTCCACCAGCTTCTCTCATAGCAAGTCCGGCATCAAGATGAGCATCCTCGTTACCAGCGGTACTCTCGTATCATAATACCTGTACGTTGGATCACATTCGATTGATGTTTACATCATCTTCCTAACTGTCAAACTCACTCTGTCCTTAGCTCGCACACGTTCTTCTAGCCTCCGGCTCCATTAAAATTTTTCGTTTGATGGTGAATCCCGACAGTTTTGATCAGTTTGTCAAGAATCTAAGTTGGCAAGTGCACGTTTCGCGGATATATTTTATGTTTCTGAGACGACCCTCGCGAGGCATGGAGGCGAATTCTTTTTCATGGACAGACTATCACATAAAGAGGAGGTTTCGGTGCAATGAATGAGCCTAGTTAAGATGGACTTCCGAGGATCTATTCACCACAAAAAAAATTGTCAGCAGGTTTCGAACCACTGGCAACTCCAAGACAAACAGATTTTGACTCTGTTGTTGTAACCACTTGGCTAAGACCAGTTAGATGGACGTCCAAGGAAACCATCCAAGAATGATTGTCAAGGTGTTCCAAGAGAAACGGATTTCAATTCTGTCGTGGAAATCACTTGACTAAGACGAGTTAAGACGAGCTACCGAAGTTCCGAGGAAACCATCCAGGAGTCAAAGTGTGATGCAATAGAAAGAAAAAAACTTGTCGTCAGCAGGTTTCGAACCTGTGCAGTCACAAGATATACAGATTTTGACTCTGTTGCTCAAGCGCTCACCGCTAGACTAGTAGACTAGTAGTAATTGGATAATGATGCATGCTTCGATGTCCTTACATAAATAGGACTCACAAAGCCCCTTATAATGCACGTGACTAGCCTTCTCAGCCGGCGGTATTATAAAGCTCGTTTATCTTTTTCCGACAAACAGGCGAACTGAATGAATTGAGCAGTCCTTTTGTTTGCTCAGTCATTTTGTTTGCTCAGGGTTTGAAGTCGTTCGAAGGAATCAAGAATGGTCCGAATGATAACAGATTACCAGACACCGGAAATAGATCGCTTTACAAAGGGACAGACTAATTGGAGCAAAATATGTCCTAGCCCCAACCGCGCCGACCTTCTCATTCTGTTTAGGATAATACTACTGAGCCTATGGATCTAGTGGGAGTACAGGTCCTGTCGCACGACTGCAACTACGAAACGAGATCGGCCAGCTGCGTCCAGTAACCATAACCCACTGGCAGGACGGTAGTTTACAGTTGGGGGAAGGCTAGTGGGGGTAGGAAGCTTCAGACCTCAAGTCTCGCACATCGAAACCCTGAACCCACTTACCGAGGAACCCGTTTCGGCCATTTCCGGACCGAGCAGGAAGTTTTGGTGTCTCCGTGCTGGATTGATATTAGTGAGTCGAGGACTGGCGCTGACACCGCTACCGATTTCGGTTGTGTCTTGGTTAACTCTGCTGCCATTTATGCAAGTTCCTAAAAGTTACTAGCCTGCCAGCCCGCGCAATGGTTGCTCGTTTGGCAAGCCAAACCAGTCCATCAAGAAACGTATTTTCTATTCGGCCTGAACTCCAGTTGCATCTTACGTATCCTCCAAGGAAGTCAATAATCATGGCATCATATGTGGCAGACCGGTCTGCCAGTCTTAAAAAAAAGACGTCGGTACGTCTGGTGAGTGTCCAGTTTTCTATATTGATAAATACTTAAGACATAAGGTTAACATAGAAAGAATCCCTCAACCCCAGCAGCTCACAGCCTCTCTTTGTGTGACGACAACGCAAAGCCTTGCGCCCGAATGGTTGGTACACATTTACATAAAAGCGATAGGAACGGCGTCGGATATTCTATGCAGAATTTTAAAATGTCAACGTTACATGACCCACCGAGCATAAAGGACGCGATCTAGGATCACCGGTATAAGTCAAGGCCTCCCATTATTTGTATACATATCATCATAGTGGTTTCGCTGTGCCATGTTCATCCCCAATATTCCTACCAAGGATTCGCCTGATTCGTTTGAATTTTGGTGGAAGATGACCACCAGCGCATTCCTGGTTCTTGCGGGGGGCGTCTTCGCTGGGTGGGTCGCTCATCGAGTCTAGCAGATGTTGATCCAATTGATCTCAGCAGATTATCAATTGGTCTCATGGGGCTTGACGAACTTCATCTCCGTGTGTTAGCCACCTCGTCAGAAGAAGAGACCGAACGGACAAATGCACAGACTGGTGCGTGCAGTATCTGACAGGTGTCACCCAACTCTCAGCTGAGAATGTTCAGTGTTGAACCTCATGCAAAGAGGTCGCCATTGGGTGCTGGTGGTAAGTCTATACTTGCTCTCTATTCTTCTCACTCTCAAGCTTGTTCAAGGTGCTTCTTCTCGGCAATGTGGTTCGTCTCATCGAATATATATGATTTCGTTTCGCGTCATGAGGGTCGCATTTTAGATCATCAACGAGAGCTTGCCAATCTTTCTTGACAGCGCGGTGAGCACATTTTCGGCATATAGCCCCTTTCGGTCCAGATTAGAGAGCCTTATCGACAATCAGATTGGAGGAGGTTTGATTGCTATAGTAATTTCAGCGACTGCCATTGGTGAGTAGCAAGATTTACGTATCAGATCCAACTGACCGGACCGTCTTTAGTTATATTTGGGTACGCGTGCCATTCGTTGGGTATCGTGAATCATGAATACTAATGAAGCCTTCCTTTCTTGACGGACAGAGAGTAAGTACAATATGTTGTGCACTGTGGAGTTGTTTTTGTACCTACTTACTAAAAGGATCATACCTCAAGCAGTCTGCGCGAGACACGGTCTCGCCATCGGTGCACGATGTGCACCATTTGTTCTCCTTCTGATGTACCTCTTTGGTGTGTACGCAGTTTTGAATACCAGGAGTTTGCAAGTGACCTCTCCCCGGGAACAGCACCCGTCGCATATCCAATTGCAAAAATTCTCGATCGTGCCTTAGGAGTTCACGATGCGCACACCTACAAGAAAGCTGAACTTAAATCTTTTCTCCAATTCCACCGCACTGGACAAGAGCCTTTGCGCGATGACGAGATTGGCATTCTCAATGGCGTCCTGGAGCTCAGCAGTAAGAACGTGGAGATGATCATGACTCCCATTCGTGTCAGTATTGCTGATAATCCTTTTGTTGGGCGCTCAGCACTTACGGCGGGTGTTCATCATTGCAGGATGTTGTCATGTTGAGCTCGGATACAATTCTGGACCACTCCACTATTGACGCTATGTATTTGAATAACTGCTTTTGTCTTCCCAGAAGCGCACTCACACCTCCTCAGCCTTGCCAGCGGCTACTCTCGGTTTCCCGTGCACAAGCCAGGAAATCCGCTCGCATTTGAGGGCCTCCTTTTGATCAAGAAGGTGCATCTGACGCCACACTTCGCCTGAATAGCTTGTTGACAATTGTGTGACAGTTGCTGATGTATGACCCCGCACGAGGACTCCCAGTCTCGCACTTTCCCTTGTCCATCTTACCTGAGGCTCTGCCATCAATTAACTGTTTCCAAGCGCTCGACTATTTGTACGCTCTCACTGCGTGTTTCTATTCATGCGAGTAAGGTGATGATGGAAGCGATTTTCTAGCCGAACAGGGCGTGCGCATTTGTTATTGATCAGTCGGACACCTGGTTCACCTGGCGGCGGAATTGGTGTGATTACTCTAGAAGGTAAAACAAATCATGTGCACTTGTCGCTGCCTAACAGTTTTCATGTTTCGGTCTAGATGTTATCGAGGTATGGTATTCACTTAGCTTTCCTATGTATATGACATGACGTTTCTCCCAGGAAATGATTTCAGAGGAGATCGTCGATGAAACTGATCAGTACGAGGACAATCAGAGTAAGCGGCATGCTAAGCGTATGATCGATGCTACTGTTATGAGAGAGTGCGTCTGTATTTCGCTATTTGGGCTCGATCATAATTCCCTCCTTCTATCTAGCATTGTTGAACTGGAGAGATGTGTATTGACGCAGACATCCACTATCGAACCTACGATAACTTCTGTAAACATTGAGACCGTGCCCCTCCTTCCTAGGTCAAGCCAGGACGACTATCCTAAGGCTTATCATTATGTTTATAATTCAATCGGCGAATCAGCACACTAGAATCTCAATCTCCAGGACGTTATGTATCCCATCTATGTCGAAAAGCAACATTTGCTGGGTATCGCTCTGTATTCTAATGTTGAAATGTTCATCAATCAAGTTCTTGGTATCTGGCTTTCTTTTCCCGGGGACCTGATTATGATTGACATGTGTCTGCGTAACTCGCTTCTGAGACAGAGGCAACAATATGGTATGTCGTCAATAATTTAATTTTGGTCCGTTGGTCGTTTGAGAGGAGATGAGTGTACAAGAGAGACTCGAGCATCGCACACCTCTTGAATTTGAAAGTGCCGCGTTGTTGACGCTTGTTAGGATCACAAGCTGTTGTCTGCACTACACGGTAAGAAGTTAGTTGAACCTGTGTTTAAGCTGCCCCTTTTTATACTCGGTATATATAAAATTTGTGTGCTGTACCGTTTTGAATAAAGACTGAGTACTGAGTTAGGACAAGATCCGTAGGTTAAGCGTAAACAAGGACGAAGCGCTAATGTTGAGTTGTCCGGCAGCCGCCGAGCGGATGGCCTTAGGTTCATTGGGAGTTTAACCTGAGGCTCAAAGTGTTTGGTCTGTCGGCCATAAGCGATTTATCCTGGGAACAACGCCAAACAAGGGCTGCGCTCCATAGGTAATATCTGCACAGAGCATCCTTGAATCATCCTTGGACAGTTTCTCTATACACTGTCAGTGCAATAATCATTTGATTAACAGGTACTTCTGGTCGATGCACTATACAGCCAAAAGCAACATATCCCGCAAACAACGTCCCGCGCAAACTTGGGGCAAAATAGCTAAGTTGAAGGAAAAATTCCACCAAGTCCGAACTCAAATCTAGCTGACTACTAAAGTACTAATACTTGAGCTTGAGTACTTGCTAACTTAGTAATTGTCGAGCTTGTCTTCCCTTTTGTTTTCGTATTCTTTAAATTTTATATCTTTACTTTTTATCACTAACTCTACCAGCCTTCTGCAATTTCCTGGTCTTTCCACATACACCTCCCGCACCCTTACTGTCGTTTCCCGTGGTTCCATTACCTGTCTCTTCGGACTCTGCCACGTCCTCTTGCAGCCGTACACGACCCCGACACGACCCCTGCCTTTCTAGCAACTGCTGATTCCATCTCCCATCCTTTATCGTAAGTTTTTCGTCTCCTTCTCCCTTTTGATACTTATGAATACGCCTTTTGCAGCTCTTGTCGCAGTGCACCCTCATACTCGCTCCCTTCGCACATCCTGCGATGTCTCTTGCATATGTAAGTCTTTCTCTTATTTCTCTGTCTTTTTATTTTACTGATCTCATCACATTCAGTTTAGTCACATTATACAACACAACCCTCGACTCTTCTCAGCCTTCTTGTGCCGTCTAGCGCTATCTCTCGCATCGTCATTCTCGCGCCCTCTCTCGCAGCTTCTTGTATCGTCTGGGGTTGTTCCGCCATATCTCGCAGCTTTCTCCATTATCTCGTGCCTCCTCATACTGTCTAGCGCCTTCTTGTGTTGCCACTGCTGTTATTGTCTTACTGTAGTTCTATTAACTATGCATTGTATCTCAACATTGAATGATATTTTTTTTGTTTTATTGCTCGTGAAATTATCATGCCAGAAATAAATTACCCGTACGATTCCAGTCTCAGCATAAGGACCAATGCTACCCAGCAAGCAGTACTGCGCTAATCTCGGCCTGAGGACCAACACCACTTAATCCTATCAAGCTGATCTTCATGTGCGGAGGTTCGCTGAGGCAGATACATAGGCTCTGCTGGGACTTGCACTAATTCTGTAACTATGAAAATTCCCAGTACATAGCTCATTAATCCTCAAGTTCTGGTACAGCCAATAATCAGGTTTCTATCGCCCACGTCCCCAGGATAAAAATAGTATTGCAACCTGCGGCTAAAGTTGAAAATGTCCTCAGGTTCAAACTGCATTGCCCGTGGGACAAACACCGCGATAAACCGAGCTTGAGTGTCACAACAAACGTCGCACTTCAGATTCAATAGTACTGAGGCGCACGGATTCTTTTTGCACTCAGGTCAAGTCTGAAATTATCCTGTGTACAACTATTATAGTTTAACCCCAGGTGCATCCAACCGTCTTGGTGTGTAGTACTGCTATTGATATTTTATCTAGATTTATCGGAAGTCTGCACCTCAAGTCTGTTAATTCCGATCAGATTAAGTTCTGTGGCCTCCGAACGCCATCCCTGACTTCCAACGGTAGTGGAGGAGGGCTCTTGTCGAACACGATTGGTTTCCCATCTTCCGAAACCTCCAGTTCGGGCCTTTTCGGTCACAATCATATGACACCTTAGTATTTGTTAGAGGCTTGTCAAGTTGTCTTTGTGTATGTTATTCAGTTGAATTCTCGCCGAGCTCCTTTTTTTTTCCCGTTATGTATACTTCGGTGGGTCACTCCTACATGGCGTCTTGAGCTCTCTGTTATGGGGTGTTCAAAAGTTTCGCGTTGACATCTCTATCGATATCTAGGCTGTTCAGTGCCTGGGTCTTACCGCAACAATTGAAAGTAAATAGTTCTTTATTCTGCCTCGGCATCGACATAAAACAGAGGCGCACTCAAACTACATAGTACACATTGATCAGAACGATATGACTCGGTCTGCCACTTTCAATTCTTCCAGCCTCGTTGAAGCCTTATCGATGGACACTTCTTCGGTCGGTGGCTCTTCCAATGCGATTGATTCGGACGACTTAAAATCAAAAGGGAGTTCACTAGGGCTCCGTGAAAAACTAACCATGACGAGTTTTTTTACTGGTTTTTGACAACAGTCAAAAAGTGCGTTTTTCCCGGTCATTTGACTCTTTTTTCGCTACTATAATGCAAAGGCCCACTGTACAGGCCCTCGCGAAGGTTTTGGAAGTGTGGTATTCTGTTGTTGAGGCGCCCTGTCTGCCCCTTCCACCAGCATCTCTCATAGCAAGCCCAGCAATCGAGGGGCACCAAGATGAGCATCCTCATTCAACCAGCAGTAGTCTCGTCTCTGCAACAGGGTCACGGTATTTATCGTTTGGAGGCATTGATGTCAGGGCGAAGATGTTGAAGGGAACTGCGTCTGATGAGAGTTGAATTGATATTGCCATCCTGGAGGGACTGGATGAGAGTGTACACACAAATCGTCAAAAGCTTTAGGGAATGGACCAATTCCTGTCAATTTCCGAGTCGAAGCGAAGATCAACCGAGTACCCGAGTTATCGGGTCACACTTGGTTAACATGCTAACCATATAAAAAATTCATTCATTCCCTCAGGCTGTACGACTCCGAGCTAGCTCAGCCTCGGTTGCCAGAGTGCCTGGTCAAAAAGTCCGAACATATATATAACCACAGAACTTGCACCGAACCATGCCGTACTTCACAAAGGACCTCGAAGACTACCATGAACAAAAACATTTCTCGGCTCCCATATTCAAGTGCTACCCCAGCAAGATCCCGTAGCTATGGTGCGGCCCTGCCACCGGCCTGATTAGCTAGCCACCTCCCGCTACATACCAACGCACCCAACCAAGACCCTTCCCATTCTTCCATTATCCTGCCGTTGCCCTACACATCTAACCAAGACCTTCCTCGTGCTTGCGCTAATCCGGTGCTGCCGCCAGACCTACCAGTCTCCCGATTCCCACTTCGACCTCCTGCACCTTCCTGTCGCCTTCAACCTCCTGCACTTCCACAGCCCCCGTGCTCCGAGGGCAACATCCTGCAACCTCTCGCCGGCCTGACACGTCAACACAGACCCTTCCTCGCCCCTTCCATGAACCTGGTGTTGCACACCTGACCACGACCTTTCTCGTGCTACCGCTAACCTGGCACAGTTTCCCGTTGCTCACTTCGACCTCCCCCACCTTCTTGTTATTCTCGGCGCCTCGCACGGCCGCCTGTGATATCTCGTTCTTTCCCTGGTTCCGCACTCTTCATCTCGTTCACTTCATACTACCCATACCTATATATTCTTCATGCATCGCACATCATATGGTTAGACTTCTTTGAATATGATATTGAGCATTGACTGGAGTTAACGTTGAGTGTCGAGTTCTTGCTCGGATGAACTGATACATGGCACTAAGCATTATGTTCGCTGGTAAGCTACTCTTTCCTGACACAAACAAAAAAGCAATGTTGCCGGAACATTGCAGTTCGATCCGGTTTTGACGGGTAACAAGTAAGTAATTGATGTATACGCACTGGGCAGCTTTCGAATTTAAAATCTCTCCACACACAGTCCATACACCAGTCAGCTAGCTGCTAATGCTACGTCTGACCCACAAGACGAATCCCCAACCCAAAGACTCCCAGCTAGTTGTCAAAATTTCAAATGTTCAAACGTGCCTTGCTGGCTCACCTCGACGCTATTGTTTGAAAGTAAGCAAGTGTCTGTTTTGGAGTCAGGTACCTGCTGTAATAACATATTTGAAGTATGTAGCCTATCCATAGCGGTGATCATGCCCATGCATCATGATCTGGCTATGACCTTCGTTAGTAAGCTAGGCCGTTGACATGTCAGGCTGTCGCAACAAATTTATTGTCATTGGGACATGGATCGATCTAATTGAAGCGATTGCTGCATATGTAGCTTTATCCGACATCAAGACGATGAAGAGCTGACCTAGCGGGAACGCCTTTGGTGCCACAGTGAAGAGTGGCAGTCACCCCGATTCGACTGCCTACATACATGCGGATGCAATTAATGTCCATCGATCAATCTGTTTGGAGGCTTGGCGCCCACTAAGTTAGATCTATCATCTGATACGCATAGCCTTGTTTTTGAAGGTGGTTTCTTTATGGGCCTCGCTAACAATCGTGCGAGAAATGAACTGAGTTCATCCTAGCTCAGCCTAGCTCATCCTGCCAGTACGTCACGTCGTCACCGCGTTATGATCGGATGTTGTCTGAGACAATATTAATTCCCGATAGGCTCATGATATACTACCACGGACAAGTCGAATGGCGCGTCAACCTCTCAAGGACGTGGTCCAGACTGGTTACGAGTCCAGATAGTCACGCCGAAGTTGACATTGACTCAAGCGTTCCGGCCAATCTGTCGCTTGATCGTGTAATGTTGCAAATATCGCTCTTACCCGTGCACCGTGATCCCTATCACGATCGTCCGATTCATTATCGATACACAGCATTGACATAGCGGCTTCTTCTTCCCTTATCCATGCGATTCAAAATTTGCTGTGATCAATCAAGTTTTTGATTCGAGAAACGGACACCTAAACTAATCACTATAAAGGTGATGGACAGCAGTATCTCTGCACGCACTCAAATACACCCCATCCCGATATGACCGTAGTTTTAGATTATCCCTCTTTGTGGCCGTTCATCAGTTATAATTCTCTTATCAACCATTTTATAGGTTCGTAGAGAGCAATTGCGATGCCAACGGTGACATCTCAATATATTTGACTATTGCTTCGCAGCTGCGAGCTCTACTGTGGTGGTATACGATTGGGGTGAGCGAGATAATACGTTCTGAGGGATCATTGATATGTTATACAGTATTCAAGCGTTAACATTCGGACAAGAGGTAAGTTGATGTTATGACCTGCAGGCTGCGTGTCTCACTAAGAATGCTTTAACAGTTCGAACTCATCTTAGTGAGCAAAGTCCTGTATCAGAACCAAACAAGCTAATGGAGACGACTCGGGGCAGAGCCAACGTTGGTCTTTCATGACTGTTCTTTATATTTGTGTACGTTATTGCCACGAGCGGAGTTGGCATGTTGTGTTGACTTCAACATATGCTAGGTGCGCTACATCGGAATACTATTTTCTGTGTACGTTTACAAGCCTATCTGCATAACACTGCAATGTGCTAATAAGTCATATCTTGCAACCAGCATTAACATCCTGTGTATATGTCCTCAAATGTGTTCGCTCCTTCTGACTAGCAGCATGCAGCGATTCTCCCTGTCTCGATTACCGATGTAGTGCGTATTCTGCACCGATGCCTGCCACTCCCATTTAACTACTGACTATGCTCCTATATAGGAGTGAGTGATATTCTCTGCTAGCTCGTGTCCTCAAGAAAATGACTCCAACAGCTGTGAGTTCATTTGAAGTATTTATTCCACCACCAAGTAACTGGGTCTTCAGGCACAATGATTTGGTACATAGGGATATGGACGCCTGTCATCGTGAATGGCTTGCTGGGCGGTGAGCTCACCCGCGGCTTCCTTACTGATATTGACTTTATTGAAATATCATTCAAAGTCACCATGATTGCTCGGATAAATGCCATGTATCATGGATCCAAAAAGTTGCTCATCTTTCTTGTTGTAACCTTGCTGGCTTGCACGATCGCCTCCGGAGTTATGGTGGTAATTGAAAACCTGGATTTTTCAGCGCGCAAGTTTTAATTGTTGATGAAAGCCTTGAACACATGGACATTTACCAGAGGAGGCCATCCTTTCCGGCTTCCATGTCTGCATTAACTACATGGACGCGAACATGACAAATCTGACTTACGAGAATATGATATCCACCGCTGCATGGGAGGTCCTCGCCTTGTTTCTTACAGTCTGGGTTGTTATAAAACACTTCCGTGAAGTGCGGCAATCGCGGACAGGATCGACCATTGGGGACTGTTTTACAATGTTAATACAGAGTCACGTGTTTTACTTTCTAGCGTGAGTTCGGTGATTTGGATGTCATCATTTTGTTTCACTGAAGTTCCGCATTTGCTAGCTTTGCTACTGTGGCTTCTTTGAGAATTGGCTCACTTTATCCAAGTATCATGGTGCGCCGACCTGTGACTGGCATCTGCAGCTGACCACTCTCTCATCATTTCTCTGCAGGACTCGTTGTCCATGGGAAGTGATATCTACTCTGGCATTTGGGCAATTGCCGAGGTATTGCAGATGTTTGTGCTGGGACCGCGTTTGATCCTCAGCATTCGAGAATATCACGCTAAGCTCGTGGCCAGGGCCGATGGGGGAACACACATGATGTCCATCAGTACTTTCCAGGCTGGTGGAAATCCGTTGACTGGCAGATGTGTGTAGCACATACAACGATCCAAATGATCAACCATGGTACTGTGCGGGGAGCATGCACATTTATTTGTTTCGTTGTGATATTTAGCCTCGTCGCATTATGTATTCGGTGTTTCGAAGTGATTTGGAGGATAGGACTTCTCATACTTTCTGCCACCTGGGACACGGAGTGCCACATCTTGCTGTAGACCAGCTTACCATTATGTTTCGTTGTCGTATTAATGTTTTATAGTAATATGTAGTCAAGGAGTCAATGGCCCTTATCATTGAAATTTGCTATAAAGCACTGGCAAGCGAGTACTCTACAAAGAAGCGGTTGCGAAGTACTTCAGTTGGGACACGTTATCTCACGGGTGGAAACCAAGGAGCCACTACTGCATGACATTCAAGGCAGGGACATTTACGACTTGGATCCTGTCGGGATTGTTGTGAAGTTGCGAAAGTTCTGCAAAGTCGCTCGCGACGCAAAGTATCGCTGTGCGTGGATTGATACGTGCTGCATCGACCAGTATAACAACATCGAACTCCAACAACTCCGTCACGGTGTTCAATGTTCATCTAGTATCACTGCTCAGCGCTCACCGTCGTCTACCTATCAGATGTTCCTTCTTCGTCGGAATCTGGCGTGCTCGCAAACAGCATTTGGAACATGCAAGGATGGACCGTTCAGGAGTTCCTCGCTCCTAAAATTCTTCTCTTCAACCAAGCAGATTGGACCCTATATCTCGACGAGACAACGACCGCTCCCGCAACCACAGGGAGTCTGTCGCTATCACGCAGGAGTTGGAACGTTCAACTGGCATAAATGCGCGGGAGCTCGTCGCCTTCCGCCTGGTGATACGAGATGCCCGAGAGAAACCGCAATGGGCATCAACGCATGTCACCACGTTGCAAGAAGACATCGCGTATTCGCTGTTTGGGATCTTCGGCGTCACCTTCCTGTAATCTACAAAGAAAAAAGATAGAACACCCTCGGACGTCTCTTACAGGATATCATAGCAAAAAGGTCGAACGCAATGCTGCTAAGAAATGGCTCGCATGCATCTGAAAGACAGAATCGATTAAATGTAATCTAAGATAAGATAACAAATGTACGATTTTTGCGCGAGATTTTTGAAAACAGGTTGCTTGTCACTTGACCATGGTGCATGGTGCGCCCAGTTTACTTCGTCCACCATAACCCCTAACGCATTGGCATTCAGTCCTCCCGTATCGAGCTACTCAATGCTCAGTGACGGTCCCAGACCTTATGAACTGCGAACAATACTTGTCAACTTCGAAGCACAAGGAACAACAGACGGCAACGTCACCTACGGCCTCAAGTTGAGATGTAAACTCGTATGTGCCACATTCTTAGCGCTGGCCCACTGTCATCGCTGATAAGCACAAAAGCCTGTCGCAGGTTACTGCGGTGCGGCCGGAACATTGCTCACGCCAAGCATGCTGTACCGCTGAACTTCTTGATGTATGCTCGAGCCTCCATCAAGACAATACGTTTATCGAAAAGCTTGGTGATACATGAAATGCTTGCAGTAACCCAATCAACTTTGTATTTCCTTCTGTGAGTTTCTTACGAAAGATCTCCTTATGACGTCCGAATGCAACACAGCGATCTTTCCTTTCGATATCAAGTATAAAGCTTAAGGACGAGGATACAGTGAAGAAGTTACGACCGATGAAGCCCGCGTGCCATAGACGGTAAGCTATGCCGTCTGATGCAAGAAAATTGACACCAGTCTCGAGACCCCATCCGGCGAGTCCGTATGAATGGACATTGCGGGTGAGAGGCGTTGCTGTTGCGGGAATAAAGCCAGAAACGGCGATCGATGCTATAACTGACAGAGTGTCACCACAGATAGCTCCTTGTCTTACATATCTAGCTTACTGCAGTGAAGCATCCAGATAATGAACTAATGATGGTGGGTTAACAACACGAATGTTACACTAATGGTAGACACGATAAATATAGCGTACCGGTATGATACAAATCGTGAAGTTGCGACCCCAGATCACGTATAGTCTCCAAGTCTGAAAGGCAAACATTCATTTTTGTGTTGTGATTGAGCCTGGACCCGAAACTCACTAGGAGTAATTCTTGAGCGAATGTCTAGAAATAATAGGTATCAGTCAAACGACATTGGAGATGCTGATGCCTTCGCCACTGAGACTGACGACATATACAAAGAAGCCACCGACAAACAGTTCGTTGCCACCAGGGATTTTGGAGTTGTATTTCGTTGTCTTGTTTTATTGCAATTTTCATGCAAAAGATGAACATTCAAGGTGTCATTCGCGTTAAGAAAATTATTACAAAGTAAATGAGTACAAGTTGGTAGCTCATCTACGAACAAACTGATCCGAGAATATCCAGGAAATGGCAACTCCATAGTCTGTCTATGGTAGACTTCTGGGGCTTGTTCGCGTCGAGATCTGGGTCCAGTCTAGGGCTATCATGATGGCAACTGACATTTAGTGGAGTTTGAACAATCTGTGAGGTTGGCGGCGGCTGACTGCCCGCCCTCTCCCCTATTCACATGCCTTTTATGCTCATATAGCTTGCATGTGCTCCATTGCTTCGTGCGTGCGGCAGTCAACAACCAGCCGCCAGATCGACGTGAGTCGTAGTTGTAATCCAGCACAGATAGGTAGAGAACTTATGGTGGTTTGTGCCGTAGCGTAGAAAAGGACGTATCGAGTTATGTTTGCGGGAAAAAAAGAGGTAAGGAGATAACACATGTGGCGTTGGGCGGGCACTAGCAAATGCACCTATTCTTCCCACATATCCTAGTTAGTAAGGTGGCCTTACCGTAATGTTCTGGCCACTTAATAAAGCCTTTGTACCTTCCTACGGAGCACCGGCGGTGCGCACCAGCAGTTTCCTTGTACTTAGAATATTTTACTCTACAGTCTTTTTCCCACCGCTTGCGTCATCACCCTTTTGGGTAATATCACAGCGCACAACTTCGCACGATGCCGCCACACTCGCGCTCATCATCGTTGACGACGAGCTCGTATAAGGTGAGTTTCTTTTTATTTTATTTCATTTTACATATATATCTCTCACTACAGAACTACATATAGGCTTTACTTTAGGAGGCTCCTACGTTCGTACTCTGTGCATACAGGTACATCAACCGAAAATCAACAAAGTGCGTGGGAATAATCCTACCTTCAGCGTTCCACCACGCACCCTCACCTCCAAGCTGCCTATCCTCCCTCCTGTCCCCCATGACACGCAATGCTGTGGGCGGTGTATCACAGAAATGCCCTGTTCATGCGGGCGGCAAAAAGACCGGGACTTTGCATACAGAAACTTCGCGCATCCCTCCTCAAGAGTAAGTCCATCTCTCTAATTTCTGTCATCTAATATATGTCCATTGATTGTACTGTGAACTCCCTTTGACAGTGCGCAAGCAATTATTGACCTCTGAAACCCAGCAATGCAGCCCCAATTCATCGCCACCCCCACTATCAGACGACTTCTCTCCTTACGATGACTTCCCTCCTTATGACGACTTCCCTCCTTACGACGACTTCTCTCCTTACTTAAACGGACATCGACTCCATGATTCCTCCTCCCAGCGAGGAAGGACATATATTCTTGTATCTAGTAACAACTATCGACAGGCTACAAGTCTTCCCTATTGGACTCAGTGTGCGCATTCCTTTTTTTTGACCGCCGATGGTCTGTTTCATTCCTCGACTCCAGCTCCAACTGAGCTTTCTCTGTGAGCTTTCGAGAGCGTTTGGGACGGTGTGTTTCAGTTGGCAGTACATCAGCGGCAGTTCTCTTCCTGAGGGTCAATGCAGGAGTGACCTCATCATTGAGGGGTGTAAGCATGGGAGTAATAGTGTGCGCCTGTGATGGGCTCGTTTCCAGGGCAGTTTGAGTATCTGAGTGGAGCGCTAATGAACCAGGGCACATCAGCATGACTGTATTAAATATAAATAATGATTTACATACCCTGATAAAGAGCACGAAGCTCCGGGTCCACCAGATCATCTGTAATTGAGCTGCGGGCGGGCTCAGCGTTGTCATCGCTGTGCGGCGGGGCTGGTTGGACATTGTGAGGCAAGTTTGCCAAAGATAGCGCCGAGGCTGCATTGTCATCTGGAGCGGTGAAATCAGGCTGACTATTATCAGGGACAGGGTATGATAATGGAGATATATCAGCTGTTGTAGCATGGGGGGGTGTATGAGCACGAGTAGGGGGAGCTACTGTATTAGAAGGAGGTGGTTCAAGCGGTACGGGTGGCTCGAGCTCGGGAGTTAATGTCTCCCCATTTTTTATGCGCCGTGCACGCTCTTTAACTTCTTCTTGGTCAATCACCACAAAACGGCAATGGCGAAGTCTGATTGCCTCAACCACGTTTTCAAGGCTTTTGATACCTCCCTTTAAGTCCAAAGGGTTTGCCCATTGGGGGTGGTTCCACCCCACAAGCTTGACGAAGTAGGTAGAAACGAGCTTCTCGTACTTTGTGAACTCCATTGAGGCAGATGGGTTGTTTGTGACCTCGCCTGCAATATATCAGCCGTCAGTATAAATTGTGGAAGGGAAAACTTACATAGCGACAAGCGGAGACCTGTTCTGATAGCAGCCTTGGCATTCGTGACACGCTCCCGATGATTAGTGGCAGAGTCTAGATTCACGTCAAAAAAATAAATTGAAATGAATGAGAATGATTACTTACTTAAAATGAGGCCGTTGGCTAGAATGGTACTCTCGAAATCTGTCGCTAATTGGGCGACGTCCTTGCGTAAGTACAACCAAACAAATTGTTCCGCTGCCAAACTTGTGAAGAAGGCTTTTGGCGCCATAGAAAAATCGGAAACGCCTCGAACCATCACGACAATGGCTTCTACGCCAACACGTTGTTTCAGAGCTTCGAACTAGGCCCCAAATTCACGGTCAATACTAAACACTGAACCTTAAAAAACATCGCCATCACTCACCTCTTCCTTCACGTACTGGAAGCTACGAGCACATTCAGTAGCACGAGAACGAGCGGTTATATTCGGCGGGCGATCTCGAGCACCCTTTTTGACTTCATCGAAGTCCAAAATGAGCCTGGTCTTTTGCTCAGCGGTAAGCTGATGGTACTCAGTAGTTTCCTTGACCAAATCCGCAATGTTGGACTTCTCATACATGTCTTTGTCTAGAATATAAGTCGTTAGCAATGAATATACATGGTTCGTAGATTGACTTACTGGCATTGGTTCTGATGCCCTGGAAATGCATAAATGCATGCCATGCACTGGTTTTGTTGCACTTGCGGTGGTGAACTACAGAACCAAGGGTGAAACGCTCGAGGTAATGGCGACGAGGCTGCTTGAATTTGCAAGCCAAATCGGTAGCCTTTGAGTTCATATAGTTCAGGACAGCTTGAATCTCCTGGTCCTCGTCAAGTCGTTTGGTGCATCGCCATTCAGTCAGTTGTTGGCGGACTTCCTTCAATACTTTGATGTATGGACCACGTGTTCGAGCAATAAATCGGCGAGGGTTGTATGAGCGGCTTGTTGGAAATGCCATTGAGGGAAGGCTGATGCGCAAGTGCAAAAACTAAAACTGAGAAAACAATGGTTATTCTGCCATTTAAATGTAAGATACATAATGGGTGGCAATATACAAACCAAACTATGGAAGCCGTACATTACGATCTTTCAACATAGCTTGTCTGATGGCATCGGCATGGTCCAAAGAGATGTTAGTGTCCTGCTGCAATACCGTAACCCATCGCTTCACAAGGTAGTTCTGACAGATCGAAATGCAAATGTTGTGAAAATTGTCCGGGTAACCAAGGTTCTCCAACACTGCCTCTGTTTCATCCCCAAATGGTGTGATTGCGGACACATCAGCATAGAGAGGCTCTGTGATAAAGCGAGGAGGGGTCCGCTGTAGGGATTCATTTCTGGCTGGGCTTGTAGAGACTGTTTTTACCTTACCTTATGTTGGCACTTTTGTAGCTTACATAAGAAAGTTATCTTTTCACCAGTTATCAGTATGAGTCTGAGTCTTCAGTAGTTTTTCATGATATTTCCTCTCCTCTGAGCCTTGAGCCTAGTCCAGAAACCCTTTAGGGTCGAATAGCAGCTAGGTTCTGCAAGACCCAACATTGTTCAGACTCACCATCTGAATAGTTGAACCTTCACCGCGTAGGCGACGTAGTAGATGAAAAAATCCCCTTTGATGGGAGGGCAGAGATTGGCGTTACGGGGGGGTATCTTGTATGTGAATGAGGGCGTTGGGAGTCAGACTCGCTACTAGAAGATGAGTAGACAGTGATGGTGCGTGACAACTGTGATGACTTCGAGCTCTCATCATCAGTATGTGTCATAGTGGTTGAAGTACCCTAGGTGAGAAATTAGGCCATATCGGTTGAATACAAATGTAAAAGTACCTTGCGCACACCCCTAACCCGCGCACCTCCAACCCTGGCAGCAGGCACATCCCTTCGACCTTGCACCAAACCAATTTGATGCGGCTTCCATTTGATAGTATTGTTATCGAAGGATGGTGCGTGTGACAAGACATAATCACTGGAACTCAACAGCCGTTCCAGGGAGCCTGCAGGACGACCAGGAAAGATGAAGTGTGCAGAGGTTGGCACAATTGGGTGGGGAATGAGGGGCATGATGGGGTCTTCTGTTTGGGCCTTTCCCTTTGTAGGGGTCTGAGCCATCGTGGAATTACCCCACTTGTGCCGAGTGCGGGTGTCTGCAAATGCATTTGCAAGCGGAGTAGCATAGTCGGAAAGAAAGAGTTGGGTGATCTGAGCAACCACTGCATGGAGCTCATGGTGCTCTTCAAGGACTTTAGGGTTGATGTATACATTAGCTTTGAGTGTTTCAGGTGCAATGTTCACGTTTGGAGACGTAGCACCAGGGTGATGCAATACAATGGTATATCCACCTGTCAACCTGTCTAGAACGGTGCACTACATGTGCTATGAGCGTGTTTGATGATTCAGAAATTGAAAGGACTTACCAGATCAAATATACAATGCAAAATGCGCTCAGTGTGTAAAGTTCGAGAACACCAATTACCAATCTTCTCCTGCGTTAGACTTGGCTGAGTCTTTGAGACGCCAGTGCGGTAGTGATCCGAAGTCAATTGGTAGAAGCCGTTGTCGTGGTCGAGATGGCTGCCATCGTTGTGGAGCCCATGTGTCAGTAAAGACAACAGCGCTGATTCCCACCGATCTTCACATCCAGCAATACCATTGAGAACTTGAGGACGCTGAATGAGAGCTTTGAATTCATCGAAGCCATTGACAGTAGGGGATCTATGCAGCAAAGTGGTTTTCCAATGAGGAAGACTTGACTTCGACATGGTGGGTGGGTGAAAGTGAGGCTCACTCAATAGTAATTATGTACTTCGAAATGCGACGTAATGAACACTGCTGCAACCACATTTCATTGCATTCAAATTCAACGTTCAACTCTTCAACGTTTCAACCATTTAATATAACAATTATATCGAGTATCTCACACAGTTCAACATTATAGCACAATGAATACCATGTTTTGCACTGTCTAAAATTCTAGCGTCGTTAAATCAACTAATGTAGTAGAGCAGTATTCAAATTTCTCCTATCACAACTTGAAACACACGACATGGGCTCGAAGTCATTGATGACGGTCAAATGACCACAAACTAAATGACATTCCTTGAATGCACCGCCGCTTGGTATCACAGTGAGAATGAACAGCAAACTCATGAAATTCAACAGTGACAAAATACAGCAAGTAGTCTAATGGCAGAGAAGTACAACTACTCTGCAAATTCCAAGTCAACGCGATGATGATTGAGTCCTTCCATGTAAGCATGAACGTCCTGCAGCTGCCGGCTTAATGCATCTTCATCTCCCTCGCCTTCGTCTGCTTCATCTGCCAGCCATGTTGTGCACCTTCGAGTGCAGACGTAACCTCGCACTGCCGACCTTCACGAGTGCCAGGAGACATGGGACCGCTGTATCCAGGGAGCCGTAGAATCTGATCAATACACCAAAGGTGTCGTCCGTTAGCTGACCGCAGCCATTGCCACCGACGCTGTAAATGAGCTGCAAGCGGTGGATTGTCCAGCTCAAGTTGCGCAATGGCTCGTGGATAATCCAATGTGTCGTCCTGAATCTTTGTGCACAACTGCCCAACCTCAACATTCAGCCTGCGGATCTCTTCCTTAGCTCGCTGGTGCGCAAGGTGTTGTGTGGAAGCATGTCGGTAGGAGGGATGAGCCCAGCGCTTTGTTTGGATCTCAGTACCTGTTTCGCGGAGCAGGTCAAATTCTGCTAAGAATGAGTAGTCGACTATTTGTTCCCACTGTAATGGGGGGCGAGGAGGGTTCAGCTGGCTTGTGTACTTATTATAACGAGTTAGTGCATTTCGAATCGCAGTGGCTCGGCTCTTGAGAGCGGTTGATATCTGAGTACGAAGTTTGTATCCTTATGGACAGCAGTTAGAAATAAATAAATAAATAAAACAGTATTAGATCCCATACCTAGACCGCTCATCTGGAGCTTGGTCAATTCGAGAAGTCGCATGACAACAAGCCATTCGACATCGTCGACAGCCTTGTGATGAAGATGGTTGGTGATGCACGACTGGGCTTTCACACGTTCAGGATGATCCGGACCCCATCGTGCATCCAGGGCCATCTGCCGCTCGTAATCAATGACAACATCAACCTTCTGATCACGTTTGGTCGCAGCATGAGTATGACGCCGCCGTACATTGCCAGCATCCTTGAGAGAGTAATTCGGACGTAAATCGAGTTGACCGAACTGTATGCGAGCCTGTTCATATGCGAGCCTTAAAATTTTAGTCAGCTTATGAATATCTGAAGCGAAGAGAGCTTACTGCGCCTCTTCATACTCGTTTAATGCTTTTACGTAGTCTATTTCAACGCTGGATTCATCCTTCTTCATTGCAAGACGCTGTAAGAAAAGACGTTCGTCTTCGAGGTCGCCGTTGAAGTCAGGATCGAGAGTTGGATTTGAAGCGTGAAAATTAGCAAGAAAAGTGGTAGTCGTAGATATCGATGTTAAGGCTTGGACGTAATTATTGAATATGAAGTCAGCTAAATTTATGATTAGATCATTCAACATTCAATGAGGACAAAGGGTGGACTTACATAATGCAGCGTACCTGTCCATATCAGCAAAATGGAAGTGTTCGTCGAGGGCTTGGTGTCGGTGGAACTCGGTGGTGTTGCGTATTTCGGAAGCCAATGCATTGGACTCGGAGAAGACTCGTTCGCACGTTTCAAAATCTTCCAGCCCAGCACCAAGTTTGTGCTTGGAGTGGTGCTGAAGCTGACAGAGACGATTATGGGCGTGTCCATGAAAAGCGGGGACAACCCCTTGCACATTGAGCCTCTTGGCACTGTCTCCAAGTGTGCTGCACAGCAGGATCTTCTCAAAGGCACATTTAATGTCATACCCATACAAGATATTGCTCCCAAAAACGTCCATCAGCTTCTTAACCGAAGCGATGGGGTATTTCATTCTGCAGAATATTAACAGTCAGCACATCAAATGGGAAGCAAAGGAACTAAGATACAGCTCGCTGCTTCGCACCATATCACAGATGGTGAGTAGGAAGCCATGTCGGCACACGGTAATGAAAATGCCTGATTTCTTGAATATTGCGAACATTTTCTTCTGAGATTCGGGTGCAGCATTGCGCCAACGGTCCACACACACAGTATGTGGCTCTGCAGAATCAACAGAATCAGGCTCATCAACCCATGGATCATCAGGGTCTCGTGCAGGGCACTGGTCCCTTGCTTGGCGTGCGCGAGCTGAATGGACTTCATCTTTGAACGCATCAACGTACGATTCATTTAGCCATATCGATGATGTTCCTATTCGAGTGTCCAAGCGTTCCTGACCACCGCGTATGGCAGGATCGACCAATTTGGCCGAATTATTGCCGTCGCAAGCACACAGGATGGAAAATTCTAGAGGGGGTTCATCTGTCAGCTTATACTGGCATGTGGGACACGAGTTTAGCATCCGCCAGTTATCCGAATCGTGGCCTAGAACCTTGTCCAGGCAGTGGTCTATGCGCCGATGGAGTTCGAGATATACATCATAACTGATGCGAAGCTGCTCGGCAAGGTGTCTGCAATAGTATACCTAATTTTATGTAACATAACATCAGAGCAAATGCGAGATGATGCCGTGAAACTTACACCATGGAGAAAACATAGCATCTTCGCTTCCGCATGAATACTGAAGCGCGGGGTTACTCGGTGGCTTTGCCTGTACACGTCCAGCGTGCGAATGGTAATGGCGACGGTCGGTCGAATGGGTGAGCTGCCTATACAGCCATAGCGGAGTAATGAGACATTGATGAAAGGGGAAACATGTTTGAATGTGCGCAAACGTCGGTCTGAGGTTCCATTAGAGATGCAAAAGCTCGATTGAACAAGAAGGCCTTACCAAAGATATCAACAACCTCAATGGTAAACTGATCGGTCTCATTGACTGAGGAAGGAGGCTCCAAAGGTTCCAGAGGATCATGCATATAATTGAGAAGGGCATCCATGAGCGCCTCATACTGTGAGGCCCAGTCTGATGCTAGTAGGGTGATACGGCCACTACGGTCACGGGTATCCAACCTCTGTCTACTAAGAAAGGGTGGTTTTGAGCGCTTGTGAGTGTGACAGAAACACTGGACTTACTTCGCTGTCGATGTTGTAAGTTCTTCTAGTTCCCGGTAGATCGTTACTTCATCTCCCGCATGACTGACAGAAAATCCTTCCTCACCGGGAGGAGGAATCATGGAGTCAATGTCCATGGAGTAAAAAGAGAAGTCATCTGATAGTGTGGGTGGGGATGAATTAGGGCCGTGTTGCTGGGTTTCAGAGGTCAATAATCGCTCACGCTGTCCTGCATGAATTGGGAATCATGCATGGACATGACTACTAGGTATCCCCCTAAAAGACAAAGTCTGTTAGCTTAGTCCTCAGACTAGTCAACCCATACCTTGGTATCAAACCTTGGTCCAATATTTTCAGTTTTCCCTCAGTGATTCATGAATCTACCATGTTTTGAAGAAAAGTCATATGTGAGATGGGAATCACATAATGACCTAGTTGATAGGAGAAGCAATTTGAAGGTTAAGGTATTGCCTTTCCTTTGGCTTATTCACTTTGGCTAGAGAAACCCATAGAGAAAAGTTCAAAGCCTAACAAAAACCTATCTAAAAAGCCCGCATATTGTGTACTATTATTTGTTCCATTATTTCTGAGTAGTTTTCTCTAGTGTTTCTTTACTTTACTTTTCTATTAGGATGCTCTGACTGATCAGATGCTTCACAAAAATATACCTACAGGGTATGATGTCATAATGATGTCATAGGACTTCACACACACTCCTGCAGGTATTCTGTTGAAAGATATGATGTCATAGTGATGTCATAATGATGTCATCAATTCCAGAATGTTCCATGGAATTTGCTAGAACATTCCAATGACTCATAATGACTCATAGTGACTCAGAGTGACTCAGGATGATGTCATTATCCCACCATGAATATTCTGGAATGTTCTTTTGCACCTGCTAGAACATTCTGCTCCAGTTTTTGGAATATTCTTCTCACATTCTGAAGTCATTACATCACCTTTTTACTTACATAATATTCCCACACAAAATGTATATAAGGAGAGCCCATTCTCCCCCCAAAAAAATAGATCTCCCACTTGTGGCTTTCAAGATCTCCCACTTGAACCAATTGAACTCTCACCTAAGAAGCTTCAGTCTGAACAAATTGCTGCTTACAAAGCCCATTTCCTTTGTAAGAACTGTCCAGACAAGTGCAGGGAAAGTGTTTCCCTTGAGATTACGTAAGTTTCTCGCGATAGAAACCCAGTTTTGTGAGACCAGTGTTCTCACCACGTATTGTTTACTGACCAACACGAGCTTTGGTCATCGTTGTCATTTGTGAGACCAGTATTCTCACCAGGAATTTGTATATTGGCCAATACGAGCTTTGGTCATTGTTTGTTTCTTATTTGTCATTGTTGTTATTTGTGAGACCAGCGTTCTCACCAGGTATTTGTATATTGACCAACACGAGCTTTGGTCATCATAGTCACATTTGAGACCAGCTTCTCAATAGTTTATCGTATATCCAGGAAACCAGTTCAAGTGTCTAGACGGTATTTCCTAGACAAAGTTTATAGTTTCAATCAGAAATAGTAAAGCTCCGGCTAAGTTAATCTAATTGATTGGTTTAGCGAGCCTCCCAAGAACTCACACGTTATCTACCACGAAAGAAGAAAAGTCGTAGACCGTGTTAATCGAGGACTGGCAAGAAGTCTTATCCAGTGTAATTGTGGTGTCATTACATTCTTGCACGTATTTATATAAGACCCTCGGTTATTAAGACAGCGCTTCTCTACATCCCAGTGAAACCCTATACAAATGGTAGATGAGGCGAAGGGTTGGTCTTTCTGCTTTTCCCAAATTATTCCTAGTTCGTTAGATAGGTCATCAATGTCTGTTAAGCAGTAGCCGAAGTGCTTATCATGGTCAGATCTCGGGGAAGTGTCTGATAAGTCTTTTAAGGGCCATGTGCAGTCCTCATTGAACACTTCTGTTGATCCATCATCGAACATGTGTCCTCCGAACCATAGTCTGCCGCCGGACTGCTGCATGCCCTTATCTGCAAGGACTCTGTGCCATTCGAGTCATTTGCGATTGTACTCTGCTAAAAATTCCCGCAGGATGCGAATGAAGAGGTGGTCATCTACCCACTTATCTAGAGGTCCGATACCATGATGCCTAAAAATTTCTGCCCCGGCATCTGCTACATGCCCGTAAGCTCCCGCTGAAGGAGCTGCTCCGAATGCCATGCAGGTGTCCATGCAGAACTCTGAGTCTGATACTCGGACTACTGCTGCTGGCCATTGTGATGGGTGTAGCGGGAGGGTCCTGTATGCTTTGGCCATGTCCCGAGTTGCTACTTCAGATCCTGGAGGGAGTCTCGCAATTAAGAGGTAAATGATTGAGAACTTGCCCCATGTGGTGGGGAAGCGATTGGAGTCAATAAACAAATTTACAGAAGGGTTGGGGTGGGTATGCGTGGTGGAATGTGGGAAGGAGAAATTTTGGACTAATCTATATTTGCCTGGCTTGTCCGGCTTGGGTATTATGGATAGAGGCGAAGATTGAAAAGGCCCTATGAGGTGTTCAAGAGTTAAGGAATGGAAGGGACCTATGTATCTTTCTTTCTGGAGTTCTTTCTGGATTACTGCATTGAATTTGGTATTGTATTCGTTAATGGATGGTTTGTTTGGGGGGGTTTGTACAAGCGTAATTAGGGGAAAGTCTAGCATAAAACCAGCACGGAAACCTTCTGGGATCTTTGAGAAACGGTCAAGAGCATTAGCATTGCATAGCTCTTGCTCCCAAACTGCAACTCTGTAAGGGGTTAGCGGGTTAAGCTTTCTGCACCCGAGAACAGTGTTGAGCTCTGTGTTCAGAGGAGCCGCACCCAGAGCAAAAGTGTTTGTAGCTGTGGTTAGGGACATTGCAGCCTTCGTTGCATTGCCAGCCTGTGCAGAGTTGACGGCCGTCTTTTGACCATAGAGCTTTCCTGATGCGCTCGGAGAAGGCGTCATGGAGGTTGTCCCACGTTTTGGGTAGGGCACATTCAACTGTGCGGTGGGGGGCACATCCAAGGCAAATGGCACAGCATGGGAAGGTGGAGGGAGAGTTATTGTGGTCTCGAAAGGAGCGTGGCTTCTTTTTGTAGTCACCTGAGTTTGCGCTGGGCGAGAGTGGTCTCTTTTGCCCGCTGAAGGAGCGCATTCCTGGGTTTTGATTAACCACAGGGATGGCCTGATGAGCGCGGTGATTGGGATGCACGTGATGGCATGGTGGTAGGTGGGTGCATGATGGCCAGTGTGACGCGTGATGGTCAGATGGGTGAGTTTGCCAGTTGAGTGTGATGTCGACCAGCAATGTTTTGGTAACGATTAGCAAACAAAATGCATGATGTGAGTATTTGGTGGGGTTTGTGTGGGATGGGGAGAAGAGGAGAGGCGTTAGTGTTCTGCAGTGTGTTCAGTGAGACATACTTCTTCCTACCTGTTTGAGCGCAGCTAGAGCCTGGTCTCGGTCTATGTTGAAAATTTCCTCTCTAGCTTCAAGGATGAGCTCATGATTGAGTTCAGCTATGGACCAGCCATGTGGGCTGCCTGCGGTTAGGTGCCACATTCTGCGTTGCTGGCTCTGATACAGCAGGAGAGCGCGCTGTTTCAGGGGATTAGTAGCGTGACGCCACCGATGATTCTGAAGCGCCATCCAAAAAGCGATGTGCATATTGATGTGGTCTTCAGGCCATTCTTGCTGTTGCATGGCAATGATTATGTGAAGTGCCGCTTCATTGAGTTCCTCCCAAGAGAGGTTCTCATCTTTGGTTATGGCTACCTTTGAGTTGTGTGTCTCGTCTGCATTGACCCACATCTGTTGGCCATCAGTTCTGGGGAGCAAGATCATTCCTCGTGCCTCTGTTGAGAGAACGTTCTTCTTGGCTTCGTTTAGTCCTTTATTGGTGAAATAGTAGAGTTTGCAGTAGTCTCCAGCTTTGAGCTTTCGGACAGCATAGTTGGACGGGATAACGATAGGCGTGGTGGGGATCTTGTTTGCTGAGACAGGTATGAACTTGGACTTGTTCTTCTTGTGCTCCTCTTTGCGGGCAGTGGTTAACTCGTCTTCGAGTGCTTGTTGGTGCTCTTGTTCTTGTTCGGCAGCAAGACATTGGGCTTCGTGAGTCTGTCTCAACTCCGTTTCTACTTGGTCGGCCCACACATCTTTAGCTGTGTCGTTGTCCAAGGTCCAGATGGTTTCTAGGGCTTCTGCCGCTAGGTCATCATTGGCTATACCTCTGTTCATTAGATGGGCCCTAGCATCTTCAAATTCTTCCATTGTGAAATCAGGTCGGACGGCATCATTAGGATTGTCAAGCATGAGGGGTGAATGCTTATTTAATGAGCAGAAAAAGAGAGCTAGGGCTGCTATTGTCTATGGTGATTAGGTGTTGATGTGGACGAGAACAAAGAGAGTTACTGTCACACCGCTTACTCACACGTAGACTAACTTCTATGTTAGCCTCATTCCTCGGCTAACTTAGAAAACCCTCAATCTCCAGGATGGTATGTATCCCATCTATGTTGAAAAGTAACATTTGCTGGGTATAGCTCTGTATTCTCATGTTGAAATGCTCATCAAATTGTCAATCAAGCTCTTGCATCTGGCTTTCTCTTCTTGAGGACCTGATTATGATTGACATGTGTCTACGTAACTCGCTTCTGAGACAAAGGTGACAATATGGTATGTCATTAATAATTTTGGTCTGTTGGTCGTTTGAGAGGAGATGAGTGTACAAGAGAGACTTGAGCATCGCACACCTCTTGAATTGCAAGTGTTACGTTGTTCTGGGTAAAGGCCTTCATGGACCTATCTAACTCCAGACCAGCCTGGGCGTTCGTGACCGACGCCATCATTAACACCTTGAAACCAGGTGGAATTAGAGACCAGTCAGACATAAAATCCTTCCTTACTGCCTGGGACCCGCCCACCCGCGGCCAAAAAGCTAGCTGACTACCAAAAACCATAACGAACATGTTGAAGTCAGCACGCAAACACAACGTGAGCTTTGTGCCTATCAAACTATCAGCACAACTCAAAGGCCAGATGCCTGCATGGTGCCACCTCAGCACCCAACCTAAAATGTACCATAAAACGAAAGACAAATGCCTTCAATCTATTCACAAAGTTGAGTCAATTAAAGACCTAAAAAAGACAATGGAGAGACTAACCAACACTGGTACCCACGATGCAAAGGCAACCTGCATCTGCAATGCCTGCATCAAAAACAGACTGGCTGGATGTAAAAACCCTGATAAATGCGCTAGGACGGCCCAACACATCCTTGACAATCTAAACCCGCTGTTTAACCCAAATACATTACCTAGGAAGGACGACTTAACCCTCACACATAGATGACTGGAGAAAAACTCACAAATGAGAACGAGACAATGGGGCGAGATCCTCTTCGACCCTTTGGTCACATCTAAAAAACATCTGTCAGAATGTTTCCACATTTTCACTAAGCCAGACAGACTCATCCAAATCCCAGCATATCGCCTTCATATACCGAGGACAGGCCGAAATACAATGGAAGAACAACTGACCATATACACCAACGGATCCTGCACTAACAACGGAAAACAGAACACCACCTGTGGGGGTGGAATATGGATAAGCGAAAACAACCCACTGAACAAGGCAATTAGTATACTGGGTGACAAACACTCAAACCAGGTTGGAGAAATAATGGCAGTACTAGTGGCCCTACAATCCATTAACCCGTTGACCTCACTAAAGATAATCACCGATTCAAAATATGTCATTAACAGACTAACAATGCACCTAAAACACTGGGAAGACATAGGATGGATCGGCATCAACAACGCACACATATTCCAAGCCACCGCATATCACCTATGAAGATGCCCAGCACCCACTACATTCCAGTGGACTAAAGGGCATGAGGGCCTCATTGGCAATGAACGAGCAGACCAATTAGCACTTACTGGCGCACTAAGACCAACCACTGACATCATTGACACATATGTGCCAAGAAATTTCGACACTCAAGGTGCTAAACTAGAAATGATAACTCAAAAATTAGCATACAAAGCCATAATGAACAAAACCCACCTTGCATATAAAAGAACCACTCTATCCTTGCTCGACGTCTCCAGATTCGCAGTACAGACGGTGTCATCGTCTCTGGAAACAGACGCCACAATCTGGTGAAGCTGCAGACATAAGGACATCTCAAAGAAAATACAAACGTTCCTGTACAAAACCCTTAATGCTGCGTACCAAATAGGTAGCTTCTGGACATCGATCCCCTTGTATGAACATAGGGCAATCTGCCAAAACTGCCCCAGTGAAACTGAATCCATGGAACACATCTTGACCCAATATAGTGACCCTACCGGGAAAATTATCTGGGACTTAGCAAATAAAATATGGCCATCATGACACAGACCTTGGCTGGATCCTAACATAGGCATCATCCTTGGATGCGGAACCATCACCATCCCAAGCACCCCCCAAAACGACAACGTGCCCCGCCGCCATGATGCCGCAATAAAGAAGGGTGCCTGTGCCTCCTACGAATTCTAATATCAGAATCAGCTTACTTAATCTGGACCTTAAGATGCGAAAGGTTGATACAAGAAACGACTCACTTGGAAGAACAAATCAAGAAAAGGTGGATAAATGTTATAGACCGCCATTTCCAATTAGATTGTGTGATGGCCAGCAAAACTAGAAGAGATACAAAAACAATGATAAGAGTAAGATCAACGTGGTCTGACGTCATAAACGACGCACAACAAAACCAAACCCATGACGACTGGGTGACTAACCCTGAGGTTTTAGTGGGTATCATGCTGCCCAGGCCCTCACAGACTGTGGAAACCAGGCAGAATTAGAGTCCCACACTACTTCACAATGTGAAGTGTGCGTAAGAGCATTTTTCCTCGGACGATATTTACTAGTAGATATTGCTATAAGTGTTTACATAGGGCCAGACGGTGTCAGTTGCTGTGTAATAGACTTGCTTTTCCAAAAAAAAAAAAAAGAGTTATGTTGTTGACGCTTGTTAGGATCACAAGCTGCTATTGGTATTTTATTTTCGCAGTTAAAAGATCCGAGTCTCCTGTTTGAAGGGAGGATCAGAACCGGAGAATCGAGTTATTGGGATAACAAAAAACGTTAACCGCTCACAAAAAGTTAATTATTCGTATGTATTTACTTCTATTTATTCTAGGTATACTCAGAGGTTGGGCATTGGGCGTTCAATGTTCAACTTTGAGCTCTCCTATTTAGTAATTGTGGTGCTACGTAGGGTCATTAACATTCATGAAAATTACTATATATAAAGCAATTGGTGAGTACTCAGTCTTGGAGTTATGTGGTAGCTTATCAATGAAAAAGCAATGTCATCGGAACATGAACCAGCTTTGACAGGCAACAAGTAGGGCAGCTCTCGAATTTAAAATCTCTCCACACACAGCCCGCACACCAGTCAGCTAGCTGCTAATGCTATACGTCTGGCCCACAAAACGAGTCCCTAACCAGACTCTGGGCCAGCTAGCTAGTCAAAATTTCAAGTGTTTGGCATTTGTGCCTTGGTGACTCACCTTGCTATCCGACTCATCAAGACGATGAAGCTTAAGAGCTGACCTAGCAGGAACACCTTTGCTGCCACAGCAGTCACCTTGATTCTACTGCTTACATACATGTGGTGTCCATGCTTGCCACCTGCTAAGTTAGATCTGTCACATCTGCTATGCCACATAGCCTTGTTTTTGAAGGTACTTTCCTGATACCCCAGGCCCACCAACAATCATGTGAGAAATGACATTGTGAGCTGAGTTCATCCTGCCGGCATGTCACCACGTTATGATCGGACAATATTAATTCCTGATAGTCACTAGCTATAGGCCTCTATAGGCTCGTGATATACTGTGATATACCACAGACAAGTCAGATGGCGTGTCAACCTCTCAAATACGTGGTCCAGACTGGTTACGAGTCTAAACAGTTACGCCGAAGTCGACATTGACTCAGGCCTTCCGACCAATCTGTCGCTTAACCGTGTGAAACTGCAAATGTCGCTCTTACCCATGCACCATGATCCCCATCAAAATGACATCCAGTTCATTGTCGATACACAGCATTGACATAATGGCATCTCCCCTTATCTACATGATTTTATCCATCAACGTCAACAGGTGCTGTGATCAATCAAAATTTTGATTCGAGAAATGGACACCCAAACTAATCACTATAAAGGTGATGGACGGTGATATCTCTGCACACACTCAAATACATCCCATCCCGATATGACTGTAGTATCAGATGATCCTTCTTTGTGGTCATTCATCAGTTATAACTCTTTTATCAACTATTTCTTAGGTTCGTAAAGAGCAATTGTGATGCCAATGGTGATATCTCAATATATTCGACTATCGCTTCACAGCTGCAAGCTCTACTGTGGTGGTATATGATTGGGGTGAGTGATATTACATTCCAAGGGATCATCGATATGTTATACAGTATTCAAGCATTAACATTCGGGCAAGAGGTAAGTTGATGTTATGACCCGCAGGCTGTGCATCTCACTAAGAATGCTTTAACAGTTTGAACTCGTCTTAGTGAGCAAAGTCCTGTATCAGAACCAAATAGGCTGATGCAGTTGACTCAGGGCAGAGCCAACGTTGGTCTTTCATGACTGTTCTTTATATTTGTGTACATTATTGCTACGAGTGGAGTTGGCATGTTGTGCTGATTTCAACATATGCTAGGTGCACTACATTGGAATACTATTTTCTGTGTACATTTACAAGCCTATCTGCATAACACTGCAATGTGCTAATAAGTCATATTTCGCAATCAGCATGAACATCCTGTGTACATGTCCTCAAATATGCTCACTCCTTCTGACTGGCAGCATGCAGCGATTCTCCCTGTCTCAATTGCCGATGTAGTGCGTATTCTGCACTGATGCCTGCCACTCCCATTTAACTACTGACTATGCTCCTATATAGGAGTGAGTTATATTCTCTGCTAGCTTGTGTCCTCAAGAAAATGACTTCAACAGCTGTGAGTTCATTTGAAGTATTTATTCCACCACCAAGTAACTGGGTCTTCAGGCATTATGATTTGGTACATAGGGTCATGGACCCCTGTCATCATAAATGGCTTGCTGGGCGGTGAGCTCACCCGCAGCTCCCTTACTGATATTGACTTTATTGAAATATCATTCAAAGTCACCATGATTGCTCGGATAAATGCCATGTATCATGGATCCAAAAGTTGCTCATCTTTCTTGTTGTAACCTTGCTGGCTTGCATGATCACCTCCGGAGTTATGGTAGTAATTGAAAACCTGGGTGTTTCAGCACGCAAGTTTTGATTATTGTCTTGAACACAAGGGACTAATGGACATTTACCAGAGGAGGCCGTCCTTTCCGGCTTCCATGTCTGCATTACCTACATGGACACGAACATGACAAATCTGACTTATGAGAATATGATATCCACCGCTGTGTGGGAGGTCCTTGTCTTGTTTCTTACAGTCTGGATTGTTATAAAACATTTCCATGAACTGTGACATTTGTGGACAGGGTCAACCCTTGGGGACTATTTAACGATGTTAATACAGAGTCACATGTTTTACTTTCTAGCGTGAGTTCGGTGATTTGGATGTCATCATTTTGTTTCACTGAAGTTCCGCATTTGCTAGCTTTGCTACTGTGGCTTCTTTGAGAATTGGCTCACTTTATCCAAGTATCATGGTGCGCCGACCTGTGACTGGCATCTGCAGCTGACCACTCTCTCATCATTTCTCTGCAGGACTCGTTGTCCATGGGAAGTGATATCTACTCTGGCATTTGGGCAATTGCCGAGGTATTGCAGATGTTTGTGCTGGGACCGCGTTTGATCCTCAGCATTCGAGAATATCACGCTAAGCTCGTGGCCAGGGCCGATGGGGGAACACACATGATGTCCATCAGTACTTTCCAGGCTGGTGGAAATCCGTTGACTGGCAGATGTGTGTAGCACATACAACGATCCAAATGATCAACTATGGTACTGTGTGGGGAGTGTGCATATTTATTTGTTTCATTGTAATATTTAGCCTTGTCGAGCTATGTATTTTGTGTTCCAAAGTGATTTGGATGATATAACTTCTCCTACTTTCTGCCACCTGGGAACGGAGTCCCCTCTATGGAGTGGCTGATCAATGTTTGAAGCTCCACAAGTCCACTTAATTACAAGGCCCAAGCAGAAACAGATGCCAGCGCATCCTGTAATAATGGCTAACTTGCGCTGCAGTCACTATGTATGACAGACAAGCTAAGTGGTTGCACATCTTGCTACCAGCTCACCATTGTGTTTCACTGTTGTATTAATGTTTTATAGCAATGATTATGCGGTCAAGGAGTCAATGGCCCTTATCATTGAGAATAGTGAGTACCAAATTTTAGAGTTGTATGAGCCTTGTGGCAAGGAGTTGAATAGATCGATCGATGGTCTGAGAGACCTGAGTTATTCACGTTTGTTGGGGGATTCAGTGTGTCTTGGAGATAGGAAGATGGAAGAAATATATGACTAGCAGCTCCCCCGAACGATGGAGTAGAATTAACAGTTTATTAGTCGATGATGCGAATGGATTTGGCTTCGAGCTGAGAAGGGCGGAAGAAGGTTGTAGAAGGGGATATGTTGGAATGGTGTGTGTTGAAGACAAAGTAGCAGCCAATGATGTAACATTTGATGGGGAGAGTCAATGCATAGTTCCGATTGGAGCTAGTCGACCTGAGGGCTAAGCTGTTCAACTGTGAGTGTGCATTTAGTGTCATGTATATCGAAAAGGCCAGACTGCTCATCGTGTCACCTTTTCCTCTTACAAGCTCCCTTTTGGGCTTGGTACACGTTCACGCATAACATTGTACGTTAATCTAGTCCCTTATCAGTGTTGATATACCTGGCTAGACGAAATGGGAACTCAAAGAATGTGCAAGGGAATTGACACGATTATCTGAGTATCTTGAGCTCTGTATGATAGATCTAATAATCAATAATTCATTGAATCAAGAATATAGATTCAGATTATCTAATTAAGACTGGCCTCTCGTGGTATGCACTTTCACGCCATCTTGATAGGATCATCTCAATGTCGAAAACACCGAGCTATTTGATTCCAGTCAGTAACTTGTATTCATGCCCAGTGCTCTAGAAGTTGAACAACCGCAACATAATTCTACTGTCACATATCCCTCTCCAATCTCCCTCTCCTTTCCTCGCACCTATTGAGACTCGGCAACTGTGTTGCAGGTATGAGGTATACTAGGAGTTCGTCCTCCAGGGTGGTTTGTGCCATTGGCAAGCTGAGCTGTGTGTCATCAAGACATGGCATCCACTGAGGTGCGCTCTGGTGACATCATCGTGTACTCAGGGCGAGAAGTGAGGAAGAACTTGCTGTTATGACTCGGAGGAGCTGAAAGGGGAGAGGTATTATGACGGAGAACCCTAACCATTCTACGATGGAGCGAATGTAACCACAACTAGTTCAACAGCCTGCATGAACTGAGAAGGCAACATGGTCTTCTTTAGTAGACGAGCTATGGGAAGGGAGAGTGCAAAGGTGGGAACAGAGGACCTTGGGAGAGTACTTTGCTGGAGACCATATTTGACTGGGCTTCGATTGAATCGCCAACTTCAAAGTATGTGTCCAAAGTTTTTTTGATCATGTGCAGCTGTCAACACCACGTCAAGACTCAAGTGCACTCTTTACTTGACCTGAAATTTGAAAACTCAGCACTAGCTATGATACTTGTACATGCATAACCAGCTACTGGAAAGCTATGCTGCATCAGCTTCTCCCACCAACCACATCTGCCACTCCCACTTTGCATGAGGTGCGGCAGGTCTATATAACGCGGTGTGACATGCACATCTAATGATGTGATGACTATCCCGAATCTGTCTCGAGTTCCTTCCAAAGTTGAGAGTATGAAACATATCAATACAATAGACGCCTGGCAGGTTATGTGTTTACACCGTGCAGTTTCTCACCCTCCACCTCTGCTCTATTTAAGGTTGGTAGAGGTGTTGGTTTGGTGGCTAAAACCCACTCAGATTCAAACACACCACACAATCTCAGGCGATGTTCTCCAAAAACCCAAAGGCTGGAAGAACCAGGCAACCAAAGGCAAGAAGGCAGACATCCACATTTCACTACCGTGTATCTAATCTAACATAGAATGGCCCACATACTAAACAACCATCTGCTGAAGATAAGCAGTCCCAGAATGATAATGTGGTCCAGCTGCTGGGTGCCACTATATCAGCAATCAATGCTACCAAAGACCTTGTGCCTATCGATCTGGCGAAAGGCATCCTTGGAACAATTGCGAATATTTTGACTATTGCGCAGGTGCGTTGGCCTAACTCCCAGAAAGATTAGTGAAGACCTATGTTTATACAGTCAGTGATCAAGAACAAGTCCGATTTCCAAGTGATAGCCAACAAGTGCAAGACCATCAGGGAAATCCTTGAAAGAGTGACCAAAGGTGCTACCAAAGACGATCTGCAAGGATACTTGGGGCATGCATTAACTCAGCTCAACAAGTGAGCCGAACCAATGTTGCCATCGCCAGAATCTGATGACACTGTCCAGGTCAGTAAGCCGCATCAATAGCAACATAGAGTCATTGAAGGAGGGATTTTTGCACCGGCTCCTCTCTGTCACCATTGATCGCGACCGGATTACTAGATGGGAGAAAGACTTGGATCAAGCCCTCGTACTATTCAGAGTGAGTTTCTTGAACTATACCTGAGTTTCTCCTGCTAAGTAATAGCCTTAGACGGAAGTGATCACTGGCATCGCGATCAGGGTGGAGAAACTGTCTTTGGGACCCGGGGACGACGCTCGTGGGATCAATGACACCCAGTAAGTTGTCATTTCGGCAAGCAATGTATGGTCTTAACCATAATCAGGTATCACCCACCCACACCTCCATCACGGCCTTCCATGTTTTATGGCCGTGGAGATCTCGTCGCAGAGCTTACCAACCTTGGACATATTGCAGTAACATATCTCCGTATTATACGGGTGAACGGACATGCATAATATCCTGTATGATACGGGCCAGTGGACCATGGGCCGATGGTAGATATGTCCTTGACTGTGACGGATGGGCCGGGAGTGTTATTATTCCCGATGGAGACGGGTGGGCCCAGGTGGGGAATATGTGAAGTAGATGGGTGGGCCGATGGACGTGAATTTTCAATAGACAGATTGGCCGAGGTAGTTGGATATTATGTAGGTGGGTGTACCAAGGTAGATATGTATCAAATAGCCGGGTACATCAAGGGTGCTTGTTATCACAGACGGGTGGGCCCAGATATATATCATATTAGACAGGTGGGCCGACAGATTAATATTATTTTGTAGATGGGTGGGCCGACATATTGGTATTATGTTGTAGACGGGTGGGCCGAGGGAGCGGTGAAAAATTTATTATATATGGGTGGGCCGACAGTAGACATGTATTGCATAGACGGGTAGGCTGACGTGGGGGTATATAATATGGACGGGTGGGCCCAGGAGAATGATAATTGTAGACATGGAGCTCAGCTAGTTGTATATCATCCAAATCAAAGGAGGTAATAATTCAAAGTCATCTAATGATGTGGTATGGCATGGAGCTTTGCAAAGGGGTGAAGTGGAAACTCGAGCGAAGGGTACCAAGTTCCGAGACCCAGGTCTCGACAAATGAATGTGATGTCTAGCACACTTCCGATCGTCTGGTATTTCATTGAGCAATGGATGATAATAGATCTTTGAAAGCCAACATCATCCAAGCCTACCAAATGCCAAATGCCAAGTTCCGACTACTGAAAATCGAGTGAAGCGTACCGATATCCAAGCCCTGACTATCGAATCCCGAAAATCGACCATCAAGTCCCGACTATCGAGTCCCGACTACTGAGTCTTGAAACCCGAGTCCCGAAGCCTGAGATGTGAGTCCTGAAACCCAACGCCCGACCATTGAATCCCAACAATCAAGTATTGAGTCCCAACCAACGAGTCCCAAATTGAGTCCCAAATTGAGTCCCGACACCCGACACCCGACACCTGAGATTCGAGACTCGAGTTCCGACTATGGAGTCCCGGGTATCGAAAATTGAGTGAGGTGTACCAAGATCTGAGGCCCGGGTCTCGACAAACGAATATCTGACATCCAACAGACCTCCAATCATCTGGTATTTCATTGAGCAATAGATGATAATAGATAATAGATCTTTGAAAGCTAAGATCATCCAAGGCTCCCTTATCTGATCCTCTCTATCTCCACCCCCTTTAACACCAAAGTGCGGACATTCAGGATTCAGCTTCTGATCTCACAAGATCAATTCAATCATGGATGTTTCTTCCACTTCCAATGATGAAATAACCCTCTGGCGCACTTGGGCCCTGACTGTCACTCATGTGGCATGTGATTACATGGAACAGAAATTCAATGCAGAGAAGACAGGAGGAGACCCAGTTATACCTTCTCCGAAACTAGACACTGATCTGGTGATGGCTTGTGATCAATTGGTTCATCAGCTCATAAAGGCATATAAAAATCCCAGTGAGTCTTACTGCAGGTTTGGAAATTTCATTTTATCAGTCAAATTGCTTCAACACAGTTCGGATGCCAATTGATATTGCAAGATATAGCAAATTGATCTCCCCGAAGGACACGGGGCATAATGAAGAGAGAGAGGCAAAGTTGCTTGAGAGGTGTCCTCCTGGCCATGAGGGCACAAAGTTGATTGACATACCTGCGACAATTCTTGATGCATCCGGTGTCATCATCGCATGGTACCTCCCAGATGCCTTGACTGATGCCACCCAGGTGTGTTATATATATTGTTACTGGATGGATATTGAACATCAAATGGTACGTACAGAAGGAAATTTGGGCGGCCTCTGATTTGCTAGCTCCCATGCTCGAAAAAAGCATCAAGCTTGATGGGATTTGGCGTACTAATCAACAGTGGTTCACACCAAGCTCGGAAAATGATGTTCTAACTCCCGGATGCGTTAATTTATTTCCGGCGTGGTTTCAACAGGGGCACGAGGTAGGATCTGATGAGATGGCAATCTCGGTAGTGAAACTCACCAATCCCATAGAATCAGTCCAATCTGGAGGTATCTGCATCATTGAAGGGACCATCCTCCGAGAACATCCTGAAAGCCATTGCGAGGCCAGCAGCCATTGCCACAGCGGCACTCAGGGTGATGCATCCTGAGCAGTACTGGGCAGGGTTGCAAGCCTTTGCGAGCCTCGGAGAAAAGGCATGAAGCAAGGAACTGCCGAAGATGTCAGAGACTCTCCAGTACTGGGCAACGGTGTTTAACAGCCTCACCGTCATATGCAATCGGGAAACCCCGAATCACCGAGACCACTCATCGATTCCCGAATGCTTCGATATTCTCACTAGCGTTGGGAATTATTCTAATGCTCGGATGAGTATGCCAAGCCTTCAGCTGGAGTTCATGTACGATCCTGGGTGCATGATTGCGTTTTCGGGAAGGATTGTCAGACATGGGGTTCATGCAGTGGAAGGGGATCGGATTGCCTGGGCATGGTATATGAGGGATGCTGTTCATATTTATGCCGGGATTCCGTCATGTGGATGGGCAAGGTTGGATTGGAAGAAGTAGAAAAGGTAGTGACCCATGTTAGTACCCACCTTCAAATACATGATACTAGATATCAGGCACTCTATCCTCGAGATACGGGTTTCGGGTCTCCGGGTTTCGGGTTTCGGGACTCGATATTCGGGACTCGGTAGTCGGTAGTCGGTAGTCGGTAGTCGGTAGTCGGTGCTCGGTGCTCGGTACTCGATAGTTGGTATTTGATAGTCAGTACTTTCGAGTTTTGAATTTTGTTTTGTTTCCAATCATTAGTCTTGAGTGCTGAGTGCCGAATTCTGGGTGTCGGGACTCGATATTTGGGACTCGGGACTCGGTGCTCAGTAGTCGGTGCTCGGTAGTCGGTGCTTGGTGCTTGGTACTCAGTGCTCGGTACTCGGTGCTCGGTAGTCGGTAGTCGGTAGTCAGTGCTTGGTGCTTGGTGCTTGGTGCTTGGTAGTCGGTAGTCGGTAGTCGGTGCTCGGTGCTCGGTGCTTGGTAGTCGGTATTCGGTAGTCAGTACTTTCGAGTTTCGAATTTTGTTTTGTTGTTTCCAATCATTAGTCTCGAGTGCTGAGTGCCGAATTCCGGGTGTCAGGACTCGATATTCGGGACTCGGGACTCGGTGCTCGGTAGTTGGTGCTCGGTGCTCGGTAGTTGGTAGTCAGTGCTCGGTGCTCGGCAGTCGGTGCTCGGTGCTCGGTATTCAGTAGTCAGTACTTTCGAGTTTCAAATTTTTTGTTGTTTCCAATCATTAGTCTCGAGTGCCGAGTGCCGAATTCTGGGTGTGGTACTCAGTGCTCGGTGCTCGTGGGTGTCGGGTGTCGGGTGTCAGGTGTCAGGTGTTGGGTGTCGGGTGTCAGGTGTCAGCACTCGGTGCTCCGTGCTCGGGACTCCGTGCTACTCGGGACTCGGTACTGTTCAGGTGTCGATATTTGGGAATCGAGACTCGATTGTCAGGACTCAGGTTTCAAGACTTGGTAGTCGGGACTCGATGGTTGATAGTGGAGACAAAACTCACAACTCATAGCAATGTTCAAGGTTCAAGTTTCGAGTCTCGAACCTTAGGCTTCAGGCTTCGGGTCTCAATATTTGGGCCTCGATATTTGGGACTCTATGTTCAGGACTCGATATTTGGTATGCGGGACTCGGCATATAGCAATAGGTCAGATATTTGAAAGTCATTATGTAATTTTCAGTGCTGATTGCATCATGTACAGAATTTAGACTTCAACATTGTGAACTGAAGCATTAGAACTACTCTGGTCCCCTTGGTTTCAATTTGGTTAGGACGGTGGTGTACATCTGAATCTCTGCCATCTTTTCACGGATGCCAGCTTGTTGATCCTCAATCACTGTCAGGAGGCATTCCCTCATCCACTTCAGTGCCTTCAGTGTTGCAACCGAGCTTTCATCCACCTGCTCGGGAATAACAAGATGTTCATCCTCAATGCCAGACTAGAAAGGATTAGTCATCACTCAAGGAAATTCTGTAAAGTCTTACTAGCCAATGCTGGTAGTGACAGACACAATTAGCGAATACCTGATCCCATGGCCATAATTCGTTCAGGATGGCAGTTGGTCCAGTCCACCATTGAGCACCATAGGTGGATACAATGCAGGAGGGATCCCCCAGATCTGCAACATCTTGAAACTGGCATAGGTGGGATGAAAAGATGTGGTCTGGAACCATGTTCCAGGTGAGCTCAGGAATCAACTGAAGAATATGAGCAACCGGGCTCAGAACAACCAAAATGATGTTCCTTGCAGCTGAGTACTGCAGGATGGGAGTCACAAAAGTCTGTTGGAAATGTCAGCATTTACCACCACAGTCATCAGTCTCTTACAGCTATCTCCCATTGCAGCCCGGCTTTAAAGTGCATGATCCGAGCAGCAGAAGGCTCCTCAGTGTGGGCAGCCTCCATCTGATATTGAGAGATGGACGCTCGGATGCGAGATGCAGCCATTGACATTGTAGCTGCAATATCTGCCTGAGTGAGTGTGAGGGGTTGGAACCCATTGCCAGAAGTCTGAGAATCAGAAGGGGATGTGGGAGGAGTATGCAATACAGACATGGTGAATGCAGGATTTTGAAGCTGGAAATGACAATGACAATGGCAGTTGGTTCGGAAGTGAAGATATGAGCCACTGGTTGATTGATAAAAAATTTCAAACTCCGACATGGGTCGACCCGGCCAATTCCCAGGACTAAAATGTTTGGGTCGAAGTAGCTGTTTCATATCTTTGGCAAAAAAATTCATTCATCTCGAGCCTCTATAAACCCGCTCTTCAGGTCTTGAAATGCTGCCTGGGCATCCTGTGCAAGCAATGAATACATTTGGGATTGCCTTCCCGAGTAGCATGCATGACCCGGAAGGTGTTTCACCAATGATTCGCACATCCTGTCACCCCATTGGGTTGCTTTCCACAAGAAAAAGTTACATGTCCAATCCATCTCCAATTGGACCAACATCATTTCTTCCTTCCATCGATCCCTTAGTGCCTTTGCCCGGAGCCAGTGAACTCGGTAAACTTTGGATGGGTCTGTCAGCTGAGCATGGGACACGTCAAGCATGCCTGAACTCACATTCCTCATTCCATGAGTGATCGGGACCCCCAAGGTCGACTTCGACTGACCAGAACCAAGCAAGGGACTCGTTTCGCTGACCCCGGGCATTTGGATTGCCGACGGCAGTGCTGATTTTGAGCTGCTCACGAAGCAGGGGTTTGTATTTCTGAACCTGGTCTTGCCCTGGCTCCAGTTGCATCATTTGCTTCCTCATCTTCATATATATACTGGCATGGAGGGATACTACCTGCTGTACCGATGTCACCTGGGACCAAGCTCAGGTTTTCAGGGCCTGGGATTTGGCTTGCCTAACTGTTGTTCGAAACAGAATTGCCTTATTGCACAAGTGAATTCGGAGGTTGTGAAGGGAGTCATTGGCCTGCCCTTCACAAAGAGACATCTCCAGCAGAATGAGATCGTCTGCCATGCAGTGTCTGCATTGATCTACCCCGAGGTTTGATGGCAATGGGATTACAGTGAGCTTGGGGGAGTTTGCCCATGTGTCAGATGTCTCAGTGAAGTCTGCCAAGTCATCATCGAGATCATCGAGAATGTCTAAGTTCATGTCTTCAGGATCGTCATCTGCATCAAATCCCTCTTCGAGATGTGTAATAGCAGACTGAGTGAATCCATCTATCTGGCCTTGGAGACAATCGCGTTGCCAGGCGATGTCTAACCTCTGTGTCTCGGTAGTTCTTCTACCAATTCTTCGGACCTCGATGAGCAATGCGATTTAAGCCTCTTCAATCGCCAACCCCATTGATATCCATGTCGCCACAGATCTGCGAGCAGGTGCTGCATTTCGGGCATTGCCCTCCTCTAGTAGTCTAAGCTTGATCTCCTTTTTGCTCGGTGCTGAGCGCACAATTAATTCAGACTTTGATGGAGACAAAGTCAACTAACCCTTCTTGATATTAATCTCATATACATCCATGGCTGCAGGATCACTTATTCTGCTGGACTGAGCGATCCTCTCCCTGGCTAACCACTCTGTCTTTGAATCCCCGGGTGCTGCTTCATCGAGTCTGTCGAAAGCCTTTTCGCTTTCGGCGATGCCATTCTTCACCTGCTTGTATTTTCAGCAAAGGGTCCTTTTCATGCGGATCATCTTGCAGAAATTGGAATCGTTCATCTGATAATCGAGACATTCCTTTCGATGTGGGGATGACATTCCCTGAGCAGCAGGGGAAATCAGGTTGAGACGTGACCATAGGGTCTCCATGATCTCTCCATCGATCCGACCGATGCCTTCGATAAAATTCGATGCATAACGGACATAGCAGCTGTCCTGATGTCCGTGGATGTGCCACAACCTGATTCCGGGAATGATGGTCAATTCCGGAACCATTTCGAGAAATTGGCTTCGATCCACCCGAACCTGAAAGTGCTTGTTGTATTGACAGTTGATATCATAGAAGGTGACCACCCTGGTGATGCCTTCCATGTTGTGCCAGGCAGCCTCACAAAGGGCATAGTCCATGTTCATTTGTCTGCGAATGATGCATGGTTAACTCGTGAATGTCAAATGGCTGTGTCGGCTTGCCTTTCGCCTTTCTGAAAATCTACCATCGAGTGAGGAACAAAGCAACCGTGTCGAGCACAGGCTACTCCCCCGATGCCCATGGATTCCAGCTTGTGCCGAGCCGCATTTGCTTGATTTACTGCCCGGTGATTGTTGCAGCTTGATTTTTCTAAAGTGTCGGAGCCTCTGCAAGATGCATTTTATACCTGTCCTTTCCCACCATGAATCCCAACCCATCCGACAGCCAAACTTCATCAAATGGCTTCATGGGATGCAGGTGTTCGGCTTTGAAATTTCCGTCCATAACAAATGACTGGGTGTATTTCCACCTTGGAGTTGTTATTATCGCCGCGGTGACTTCGGTATCAAGGAAGACTCACTCATCAAGTGATTCATCCCCTGACAAGGACACATTAATCCCAGGCTGAGGACATGCTGGGCAAAATAATGCAAGATCTCCTGCATTCGGGCTGTCGGAACAATGGCCAAAGCCATGCCATTTCATCATCTTCAACTGCCTCCACTGTCGGGCGACTCTCATGAGCTCTCGGTATCGGTCCTTGCCACATTCTTTGTCAAAATATTGTCCTTGAGATGAGAGATATAGCATTACCAGTACAAGGTGTGGAAACATGCTTGAGGTCATTCGCCGGAGCTTGCTGTAATAGTTCATCGCCGAGGTCCCACATTCAAGGTTGTCCAATAGAAAATCATTGAGAACCCTGAAGGTGAACAAAGTCTTCGGCTTGTTAAATGAAGCGGGGAAAAATCCATGTCGAAACATTTGAAGGTCTGGACTCATGGAATTTGGACACTCGCAGCATTGAACCCGGAGGCGATGAACTCCGGACTTGTCAATGATGACCATGGTGTTTTCCTTCGGCTGGAACTCGGGTCCCAACACATATGGTAGATCTTCAGGCTCAAGCTGGTCTTCCGGTTCGTCTTCTTTGAAGAAATCCCACCTATCTGTAAGTACGGGACATTGTTTGCCCTCATGACCGAGGTGTATGATGAGTCCGATGTGAGCGAGACAACTTTGCTCGAAGAATTGACTGTTCCATTGACTGATCCAGTGGAAGGGATTGCAAAGATGTTGACTTCTACAACAGCCAGTGCAATAGAGTGGCTCCCCAAGACAATCTTGGCATTTGTAGACCCCATCCTGGTCGCAGACGACACATCTCCTATCTTCTGGTGGAGCTTCTCGATCGAGGAGGTGATGCAGATATGATTCCTGCCTTGGCAGCCATTGCCTGAGGTAGTCATTCTGACTCTGCATTTGTTATACTTAGCTATCATTTGAATTGCAATGCAACATTTTACATGAACTTGCCATGGTTTTTGGGAGTTGCAAAGGCTCAAATGAGCCTTGGTCTTGCTCGTAAGTGTTGTCAGGAATGTCTTCCCAAAGAGGTGGTGCCTCAACAGGCCGAATTGTTGGTGATTCTGGGGGAGAGCTAGGCATGGACCTGTAGGCACGTCTTTTTGTGCTTGTAAGTGGGACCTTGACCCAAGTTTTCCTACCTCTGCTGCCCCTTGCTTCCACCCTGTGGGATTTTTGCAGTGGGGTGCATCTACCTATCTTCATGTTATTTTCTAAGGCTGCAAGCAAAGCATCAGCTCAGGAATGTGAATAAATTGTTATTGCAATGTGATGTTATGCAGTCTGGATGCGTCATTACAAATTCATTTCCAACAATGGAATTGCGTCCAATATGGGTTGATTAACCAACTGTTAGGCATTGCTCAAAGTTGAACTTGTCACCATTATTACTTCCACCTTGCTCATCCTCAGCCCTTTCTGCAATCTCATTCACAATGGCAAGATCAGGTCATTCCACTCAGTTGACTTCCACTTCTGGAAGGCATAGGGCGCGTCAACCACAGACACAGAAGCTCACGGATAATGAAATTTCGCAGTTGAAGAACTACCTTCCTGAGTGGACTTCGGCGAAAAGGAATGAGAAGAGGGCCATTTTCACTGCCATAGCTAGGGCTGCCAGGCTATTTGCTCCCAAGGTTGATCAAGCACAATGGAAGAAGAGGAAGCAGGTGATTCATCCATGCTTCATTCAAAACTAAAATTTTAACATCTTATTCTTCCATGAACTCTCAGATGTACAAGACATGGTTGTTCAACAACAAGAAAAAGAAGGAGAGGAAGGACATGATAAAGTATGGGAGGAAATGGACTCCTAGGCAGGTGATCTACCAGCAGAAACGGGAGGAGGTGCTGAAGAGGATTGAGGACGAGTCCGGGGCAAAGCCAGGAGGTCCCGATATGTTCAAGCATTATCAGGCGGCTGTAAAAAGAGTCATGGCTGAATTGTTCGACGACGAGTTGGAGAAGGTGAAAGACACGGCCAAAGAATGGTCCAACAACTTTCCTCCTGCCGAGATACAAGCACAAGTGGCTCGTAAGAAGGGACCGGCGTATATGGAGCACTTTTCAAAGGAGATGTGGAGGCAATGTGGGATGAGAGTGTTTGTGATGTCGGCATGGAAGAATGAACAGGGAGAGGTTCTGTTCAGGATGTAAGTCAATTTGGTCATCGAAGATCTTCGGAGATCTTCAATCTCAATACATTTCATGCAGGCACAATGATAATGAGGCATTAGGAGATGGGGAAAGTTTCATGAAGACAAAGGATTGGGAGGACATCGAGCCAGTTTGGCAGGAGTACGTGCAGGAACAATTCGGTGAGTGCTTGATCACCAGCTACTGGAATGAATTTGTTGAACTTCATCATGATAGGTGCCGGGGCACGAGATGGTGGGCGACAGGTGAAGGGAGGTCGAAAGAGAATCAAGAAGCCTGCTTTCAAACTCGAAATCGATGGGGATGGGCTGCTGGTGCTTCCCAACATCACCGAAACTAAAATCGAGGAGAAGAAAACCATTGTCAGAGCATTTCTCACATTGCACTATTGTGAGTCCATCGTTGCAACACCCGAACATTTGTTGAATGCATTTATGCAGGTATCTGTTCCAGGATTGAGAAGGCAGTTGTGCCATGGAGCACCATCGTACAAAGTCAGGATGACTTTGTGGCAAGAAAGTATGTTCCGGCGGATGTGGACTTGAAGGAGCCTTCAAAGTTGCAACATTGGGACACGACCGCCTTACTGAATTTCTGGTATGCTCGGCAGGAGAAAGGCGAAGGTCCAACATTCCTGTTCAAAGCATGGAAGAACAGAGATGGGGACATGGTAGCCTTGGTTGTATCTGGGAATTCACCTTCTCATCGGACTTGTAAAGTCAGACGAGTTATGATCCGAAGGCCTCGGATTTCAGCGACCGAAACTGACAGTGATCCTGAGACCGATCACGAGAGTGATCCAGAGAGCAATCCCAAGGGCAACACTCATCACATGGAGGATGATGCTGATGATGACACAGAGGAAGGTAGATCCCCACAAAAGAGACCCAGAACGGAGCCTGGTCCTTCGACAGCACATGAAGGGACAGCCGTCCCACGGGCAATTCCAACGCCTCACCCGGTCAATGCAGGGAAGACTGGTGCGCTGCTGACATCGCGAATGGGTGACCTCCTGACTGGACTGACTGAGCAAGTCACTGGACATGTTCAGGAGGATGGTGCAACCGAAAGAGTCAATAGGTCGCCGGCGCCAAAGAACATGCGGGGAAAGAAAGCGGTGATTGAGCCATCGGCGAGGACAACCTGGAGTAAGTCAACACAACAGCCATTGGACACAAGGCCTCGAGTGACGGGAGCAAGGGGAAAGAAGTAATGGACTGATCATAAACTGCCTGCCTTTACCTGCTTGTATTTAAATGTCAATGTGGAACTATCATATATCTGACCTAATATTATATGCCGAGTCCCGACTACTGAATATCGAGTATGGTAATCCTAACGTCTAACATTGATTATTGAGTCCCGGCCATTGAGTCGCGAGCATCGAGTCCTGGCCATCGAATGCCGACTATCAAATGTCGAGTCCCGAAACCCGAAGCCCGAGATTCGTTAAACACCAAGTCCCGACTATTGAGCGGCGAGTCCCGAACATCGAAAATCGAGTCCCGAACGTTGAGTGCCAAGTGTTGAGTCCTGATTATCAACTCCCGGCCATCATGTATCGAATCCCGTTCGACACCCGGGGACATGTATTGAACAATTCGGTAGTGTACATGATGTGGGGATGTCAATGAAAATTCAGAGGTTGCAATACAGTAATTTACATGGTCATTTGTTCTTCAAAGTGTTCAATCATGGAATCTACTACCTTGAGCATTTCAATGCTCATCTGTTCAACTCTTTGCAACCTCTGCAGGTCTGCATCAGCTTTTTTCAGCTTGTCGGATGTTTCTGCCCAAGCAGTTCGGAATGGTCGCTTGGCCTTGATTAGTTGTTGGATGGAAGGGTCAGGAAGACCTCCAATATGGCATTTGTAATCAAGTAGTCGATCTCGGAGGGATTGGTCTTCCAGAAAGATTAACAAAAATATAAATGCTCTGCTTTGAGATACTCACATGCTGGGTGTTGGTATTGTCCGAAAGGATGGAGCTCCTGGACCATCAAACGTACATCCTCGATATCAAGCTCCGGCTGGTCTGCACGAGGTTCGGTAGATGATTTGTCAGCTTGGGAGATAGGATAAGTATCAATAATGGTCTGGAATGAATGACCCACATGAAATAGACACCTCTGAGGTGGCCGGAGCAAAAGTGGGAGGATCGGCAGAATCCAGCAACTCATCAACCTCAATGACATCATCCTCAGGCCCGAGGTACAAGTCTGGATCAATGAGACAGCTGGCATCCTCAGCTTGACCCAGATGTGATTGATCTTCAAGGGTGAAGTTAGCATGCATGGCGATCCCCGATGATAAGGAATGTATAGTCATACCGGGTATTGCAGCCGATGCATCCGGGGGTCCAGATGACATAGAATCATATTCTATGTCATCATCCGGCCCCAGGTATAAGTCATCTAAGTCATCTAAGGGATCCCCAGTGAATAGATAAGGCATGATAAGAATACAACATACCTAGTGATACCCGGCCCATAGATGAGTCATCCACATCCATAGAATTACAGTCGGTCACCGGGGGGTCATTAAATCTAACGGCTGGATGGGAACTCATGTGTGGAGAATTGTTGGACTGATTGACTGATGATCTAAAAAACTTCGAAGTTCAACACAAAGCCGGCGATTGCCAAAAGTTGAACCACAACCAAACAAACACAAACAATCAACGATTTTGTGGATCGCCCATCAAATGTCTTGTTTGTTTTGAAACTTCATCTTTCTGATAACTGATTTCAATCTGATTTCAAGATCTTTAAATCTCTCAACCCACTCATCATGTCCACTCCAGTTGACGACTCTTTGACCCATCTCAAGGCATCCACTGCCCAGATCATGGCCATCATCAGTGCCGCCTGGCAGATTCCCCCGGGTCCCAGCCACGCAGCGTTAGGAAAGCAGGTTGCTACACTGGTGGTATGTATTTTATTTTGGTGCTTTTTCTTTTCTAACATCTAGGTAGTCTGATGTAGCCAAGGAGCATGGGTCCGGGGTTGGTCCTATTCCTGGCCTCATCATTTCGTGCTCCAAAGAGCTCCAGCGCATCCGGAACATGGTTCCCAAGGTCTGGCCTGACTGGCACTCCATCGGGTATGATGATCCTCGCATTCTGAGGCACCCCTGGCACCCCAAGGTCCTCGCCTGGAACGCCTTAGGCGACCAGACCTTCGATCTCCCAACTGCTGCCCCCCCATCCACAGGTCCAATTCCTGTCAACCTTCCTTCCCCAGCCATCCCTGCCGGCAATGTCGCCAGCCCTTCCACCAACCCCACCACTGAGTCCCAGGACAAGGGGAAAGGTAAGGCCGTCTTCGCTGACCCGGATCCTGAGGCAGAAGGGAGTAAGAAGAGGAAGTCCCCCTTGACTTCTGGATCCTCCTCCCAACCCCCAAAATCCGTGATGAAGACTCACAAGCGTCAGAGGTCTGCTCGTGTTGTGAAGTCCAAGCCCATCGTGGAGTCGGAAGATGATGAAGACTCGGTTATGCAGGTATGTCGTCTTGTTCATTTGTTTTTTGTCTCTCATTTTTGTGTAGCCACTTTTGGGTGGAGTGCCGGAGATCGTCCTTCCCCAGCTCTCCACAATTGTCACAAGGACGCCTGATTCACCTCGCTCGCCCCAGGTACCCAAGAAGAAACCTTTTGGCCCTGCCACAGTAAGTGTCATTTATTCATCCGGGACTCGGGCATTTGCTTACATTATACCAGGTGATTGCCGGCAGTCACAAAGCAGTTGTCGAGCCCGCCCAGCCAACTCCCGAACCTCCGGTGCAGGCACCCCCAGTCATCCCTGCAGTTGACATTCTCATTCCCAGACCAGTGAGTACTTTTAAATATCTCAAGTGTGTCCATACACCAATACAACCCACAGAACAACCCATGCTATGCTTGCCACAAGCAAAAATGGCCTTGCGCAACTCAGTCGGACAAGAGGACCGGGGCTCCATGTATGTCGTGCATCTACTGCACGACAAAGAAGATCAAGTGCACCCCCACGACTATGGGATCCCCGCCTCCTCGCATTCGTGCTTCCTCTACTACCCAGAAGGCAAGGTCCCAAACACCATCCAGGGCTTCATCCAAGACTCCCTCCAAGGCTCCCCCCGCATCCCAAACTCCCGCCCCCTCCAAAGCGTCCCCTGCCTCCCAGTCCAGGGCCCGAACTCGCAGTCAGTCTTGTGGACCGGCTGGAACTTCCAGTGTCACTGCTGTGACCACTCCCAAGACCCAGACACGTGGTCGCAGCAAGACCATCACTGCCATCAAGGCACCTGCACCTGCACCTGCACCAGCTCGTAAGTCACCCGAGTTTTTCATTCTTCACCATTTGACCTTAAGTTTCCCTTGTAGCACTTCCATCTTCCAGGTCGGCAGTCCCTGCTGCAACACGTGGCCCGGCAGTCCCTGCTGCAGCGCTCGGGTTGCCCATGCCAGATCTCCATGCCATGTCCATTGCAATTCGAGATGGCGCAGCTCGAATTGCTCTTCTCGAGGCTCGTGTGGCAGAGCAGGATGGTAAGATTGATACCCTGCAACGCCTCCATGAAGGCCTTAGGCACGAAATCATCGACCGGCACCCCTCATTCCCACTTCCAGACACTCCTGCCCCTGCAACATCCTTGTTGCTTGATCAATCTGGCCCCCACACCATGTCACCCCCGGAATCCGCGCTCCCTCCTCTGATTGATCTCAGTATGGAAACTATGGCTACCACACCCGCAGCCCCGACATTCCTGGATGCCTCTGCCATTGAGGGTCTCCTGTTCGACTACAACCAAGTCATTCATCCAGAGGATCCAGATGCGTCCGGCGATGTTGTGGACCCAGGTGATCCAAGCAACCTTGTCCCAGAATATGACTCTTCCAGCAACATGGATGTTGAGGTGGAGGTGAAGCTTGAAGAGTCTTCTGGGGAGGTTGACATGGCTACATAATTGCATAGTGGTAGATGTATATACAAGTTTTGAATGAATTTAACCTCTGCCAGTCCATTGATTGAGTGACTGAGTTCTGAGTGCCGGGTCTCGGGGTTCGGGTCTCGGTACTCGAGTGGTGTCGAATCTTTCGTCTCGAGTGCTGAGTGCCGAGTACCAAGTGCCAAGTACCGAGACCTGAACCCCAAGACCCAGCACTCGGCACTCGGTACTCGGCACTCGGCACTTGAGACGAAAGATTCCACACGACACTTGGATGTCGAGTACCGACTACCAAGACCCAGCACTCGGCACTCGGTACTTGGTACTTGGCACTTGAGATGAAACTCGAATGTTGAGTATCGACTACCGAGACCCAGCACTCGGGTCTCGGTACTCGGGTCTCAGTACTCGACGAGTGCCAAGTACCGAGTGCTGAGTGCCAGGTCTCGGTAGTTGGTACTCAACATTCGAGTTTTGTCTCAAGTGCCGAGTACCGAGTGCCAAGTGCCGAATGCCAAGTGCCGAGTGCCGAGTACCGAGTGCCGGGTCTCGGGGTTCGGGTCTCGGTACTCAAGATAAAAGATAAAAGATGAAACTCGAATGTCGAGTACCGAGTACTGAGACCCGGCACTTGGCACTCGGCACTTGAGACGAAAGATTCCACACAAAACTCGAATGTCGAGTACCAAGTGCTGAGTGCCGGGTCTTGGGGCTCGGGTCTCAGTACTCGGGATTGGGTAGTCAGTACTTTCGAGTTTCGGATTTTGAGTTTTGTTTTTTGTTTCCAGTCTTTTGTCTCGAGTGCCAAGTGCTGAGTGCCGATTGCTGATTGCCAATTTCCGGGAGTCGGGAGTCGGGAGTCGGTACTCGGTTGTCAGTCTCGGTGATTCGAGTCTCGAGACTTGAGACTTGTGATTCACAAGTCAAAATTTGAATCTAATGTACTTTATGTATTTCTGTACTCATTTCACTGACTACCGAGTGCCGACTCTCGGTTCTAGGGTCTCAGGTCTCGGTACTCGGTATTTCGAGACGACACGAATGTATATCATCTTAAATTTGAATTTTCTTCACTCGACACTCGAAACTCGTAAAAATCTACGAGTTTCCAGTTGAGTTTTGAATTTTGAGTTTCAAGTCTCTCGAGTCTCGAGTCTGGGGGTTTGGGGCTCGGGTTTCGGGTTTTAGTACTCGGTACTTGGTACTCAGTGAATGTCAGACATGGTGTATTGAGGCTTTCTTGTATCTTGTTTCGGTGGTTGATGGTAGGTATTGGGCCGAGTGCCTTGGTGACAAGCATTGTGGCGAAATGTGACTGTGATCTTTATCAGTATCACTCGCCGCTGAGTCTGAGTCGAAACGAGGCAGCTCTCTGGTTCTCTTTCCGCACTTTCGTGGATATAGCATACCAATACCTCGGCCTATCTGTCTATATGATATGTAGCTGGGCCCACCCATCTATCTAATATTGCCCGATGTCGGCCCACCCGTCTATCTAAAATTCCCCACTTCGGCCCACCCGTCTATCTAATATGACCCCACGTCGGCCCACCCGTCTATTGAATATATAATTCACCTCACCCTCAGCCCACCCGTCTATCTAATATGATCCCACGTCGGCCCACCCGTCTAGCTAATATATAACTCACCTCACCCTCGGCCCACCTGTCTATCTAATATTTTTTTACATCGGCCCACCCATCTATCTAATAAACATTTCACCGCTGCCTCAGCCCATCCGTCTACAAAATAATACTAATACGTCGGCCCACCCGTCTATATAATACTATTTGCTATATATCTCTCCTCAGGTCTATAATATAATGTCAATCCTACTCTACATATTACCCACATGGGCCCACCCATCTCCATAATACTATTTCTCCCGGCCCATCCGCTATTGTCGATGATATATATAACATCAGCATAGATGGGCCCACCCATCTCCATCGGAAATAATATTTTTCCCGGCCCACCCGTCAACATCAGGAATATACATAACATCGGCCCATAATCCACTGGCCCGTATTACACGGGATATTATGTAGGTCGGGGGACCCGTATAATACGGGATTTGTCACTGAAGGGGCTCAACCTTGTCGTCAATGGCGAGTACATTGCATTGATTGGTCCAGGAGGCATGGGAAAGAGTTCTCTTGCCAAAGCTATCCTCCACAAGCCAGATATCACGGAAAAATTTGCCAACAGATGCTACTTCATGACCTACGATGGCCTGGATCCTTCGACCATCACTTTTCAAACCTTTATGACTCGGTTTTCAGGAGCCCTTGGCATAGAGCTTGCTGGCGCTGATCCTGTCTAACAAATAACCTCCTTTCTTCGTTCTGCTAGTGCCCTCATTGTTCTCAATAATGCTGAGACCTTTGAAGAGGCCGGTGGATCTTCGGCGCTCAGGGAAATACCACCAGCTATTGCTGAAATTGCAGATGTCCCCGGTGTCATTCTGATTCTCACGTTGTCTTGCTACTTAAGGGTCTTATATGGAACACGTATATAGTGACAACACAACTATACAGGGATAAGACAACTTGCCAGTCCTTAAGTACACGGTCTACGACTTTTCTAGTTTTCGTGGTAGATAACATGTGAGTTCTTGGGAGGATTTACTGACATGTCCTCTTCTTGTCTTTCTTGTGGTTTCAGTGATGCAAAGTTTCTCAGTGTTATATAGTCAACCTCTAGTTTAGGTAGTATATAACTAGTAGTAGAAATGTCTTAGATCTTACTTCAAGGCAACCTATTCGGCCTGCACTTTCAGAATCTTACTGGGTCTCACACAGTTTGAGAGAAGAGTGGAAAGTGGGTCATTACTAGATGCAAGATGGGCTCCTTTTATACCTTTTTGGGGCCCCCCTTACTAAGCATGACTCATCACAGCATTAGTAAGTCACTGGCTTACTAACCATGCCATTTGGCAGTGCTGAATCAGCTGCTTATCAATCTAATATACATAAATAGTAAATACTATTACAAAGCATGACAAAGCCTGACAAATCATGACAAATCAGCATATTGCCAGTCACATGACATGCTTACATATCTGATGGCTCACTGAAGGATCTGTGGGTGAAAGAAATAGAAACAGACAGAAACAAATGGAAACAGACAGAAACAAATGGAAACTTCATGACAAATCATGAAGGTTCCTCATAAATCAGCATATTGCCAGTCACATGACACACTAAGTAACATATTTGTGGCTCACTGAGTAAATTGATGGCTGAATAAGCCTTAGAAAAAGAAAGAGATGGAAAGAGATGGAAACTAACAAACTGAAAATATAAGTACAAGTAAATCTGTTATAAAATGAGACCAAGCCTAAAATACAATGAAGTATACCTTAGTATACTCTCCTGTGGTTACTTCCTGTCTACATATAAGATAGACCTCGTTCATACACCGGTTCATCACGTGACCTAGCGTGACATTTCAATCAATCTGCATATAACTCGTTGTACACAAAGTGTGAGCAAAATCTGTTCCAACAATATGTGCGGACAGTCTGTAGCAAGCTGGACATGTATTTTTTATAATCTACTATAAGAAACTGAGGGACGAGTAGGCATTATATTGTCAAAATGTCCCAAGTGAGCACTGCTAACGTGACAGATGTGCTAGATTAGTGACAGACACGCTAACTCGAAATGAGAAGCAAAAAAATGAACTACAGACTACAGTCTATCTACCTCACTATGCCATGAAAGAGGCCTTCGAAAACAGCAAACTTTGCTGCTGGTGCCACTCATCAAAAACGGCAAAAATTCGATCATGAAGAAAATGTAATAATTTAGTGACTTGTAGTTTTTGTTCGCAGCTCACCACAATTGCAGGCAACACCTTTCCCTGGATCCCACCCCGCATATCCCCCTCTGTGTTGGACGGCTCACCACAGTCATTGTACTACCCCGAGGGCCATCAGCTTGCAGGTATTTTCAAAGGGATGGCTGTCATACTCAATGAACGAGGCCACGCTGATGTCTCGAAGGTCCGAGCTGAATGCCCAAAATTTCAGTGCGAGAAGGGTGTTGATCGTTGCTGTTGCCGAAGAATGCTGTACAACGAACCCGACTTCGTAAACGTCAAGTCGTTGCTCGAGATTGCATGTGAAGCCAGGGGCTTTCGAGCAATATTCTTCCCAAAATTCCACTGCGAATCGAGCAGTGCTGGGGTTATTCGAAGCAGCTGTATCGTGAGTTTCCCGTGTCATCCAAAGAGGCTGATCTCGAACGCAATGTTCTCGTGGCGCTAGAATCTGTTCCGCTCGATGCTATTCGTCGGTAAGTCTCTGTTTGGCCGGATTTCACGATCACTCCTAATCTGGATCCTTGCGGCTCAGATTTTCCACGCGGTCACTCAGATTCATGGATGCGTATCGAAGGGGTCTTGATGGGAAGCAGGCAGTATGGGCTTCGAAGAGATATCGTGGCCATCGTGTACTTCCGGAGACCATAATGTCTGAACTGGAAACTGCAGGATTAACTTGATCAGTGGCACATATACCTAATGTTAAATTTAATTGTTGATTCTCGAACGGCTGTTGAACGTTGTGTCGAACCAAACGGCCGCTTCAATTGTTTATCTCCCCGCTAGTTTGAGTCACTGATACGGTCACATCAGTCACAAATGGGTCACAAGGGTGAATTTGCTACAAAAAAGCCTACTCCTCCTGCAATTCGCCGAAAATAAGGATTCTGAGTAGACCACTTTGATATTGTAGTACATCCCCACAAATTGTTGGAACAGATTTAGCTAATTATAAGTTTTAAAAGAGTAACGAGCCAAAACCATGTATTCTATCGTCAAATCACGTGATGAACCGGTGTATGAACGAGGTCTATCTTATCATGGTATGGTTCCCATACCATGCATGACAATGTCATGTAGTAGAAGGAATGCGCCCAATGTGCAATGGATAACAAAGGACATTCCGCCATTGGATTTGAGCTCTGCTTTGGAGGCTTTCTTTCGAATTTAGCGCCCAGCCAGTCGTAGCAATGCGGAAGAAGAAATAACAAACCTGCTTAAGGAGTTAGGATTTCACCCTCTTTCCATCAATCTACTCGCAAATGCTGCACAGCAAAACAGCTGGTCTCCACTTATGCTGCTGGATAGATGGAAGGATCGGCACAGCACGGTACTAAACCACGGCGAGGGAAAGCTACAAAGCTTGTCATACACCATGCAGCTGTCACTCAATTTGCCATTGGTCGAAAAGCTTGGAGAGGATGGCCAGCGTATATTGGCTGTCATTGCCTTCTTGCCTCAGGGTCTCAATGAGGCCCTGGTTGGCTATTTGTTGCCGTCTCTCCCACAAGTTGACGCTATATGCAATGTTCTGTGCATGCAATCTCTCATTTATCGTCAAGACAGTTTCATTAAAATGCTTGCACCCATTCAACATTATGTGCGAGATTTGCTGCTGCCACCTGATACCACATGTTTGCAAGAGATACGCACCTTCTACTATTTCACTGTTGGACAGTGTTGGGAAGAACGAGATGATGATGCTGATATCATTATCTCAGATCACCTCAACATCGAGCATGTCATTGCTTTCAACCTCACCCACATCCCTGGAGCTGAAGACACTTATTACACTTGCTGGCAATTTTTAAGGTGCTTGGAGTGGCATCTTCCTCGCCCAACTACCCTTACTCCAGCTATTTTCAACATCGTCAAGAACTCCTCCGCATGGAAGCCTAAAGCATACTGCTTGTGGTATCCCGGCAATCTCCATCTTGCTCTTTCTCAGTGCAAAGAAGCCATACAGGCCTTCCAGGCTGCTGAGCAACTCTATCTTACCATCGGCAACCATGAGATGGTGGCATGCTGCATTTCTCCACATGCAGACATATACACATGCCAAGGCCGCTTCATTCAATCTCAACAGGTCCTTGAGGACCTCCAGCATTCCGATTTGTGGCAACATATCAGCAAAGAAGAAAAAGCCCATTGTGACAATATAGTTTTCCCTGGGCTGATATTCCCTCTTTTTACTTACCTTCACTTACCCACTTTCCTTAGTTTATGTTCGCATTTTTACTGCTTACATAATCATGTTTCCCTTTCACCAGTGTTAGTACCAGTCTGAATAACAGTCTTTTGCTTGATGATATTTCTACTCTCTGAGCTCTGAGTCTAGTACAGAAATCCTTTAGGGTCGAATAGCAGCTAGGCATAGCAATTTTGACCCAACATTTGAAGAGTACTTTACAGAGTTCCCTTCTTGTTGTGTTTCCCACACCGTTGTGGAAATCACAACCTGACTAGATACCTGTAAAAGTACTTAGCCAGTATATGAGGTCCGGCTCTGCCTAGCTGCTTCACTTGCAAGCAAGAGCATTTGACCCTAAAGGGGTCTGCTGTCTAGTTAAGTCTAAAATATGTCAGTACCTCACAAGGAGTGAAAACCCGAGGGTGAAAAGTACAAGTCCGAAGATAAGGGATGAAGTCCGACGTAGGGTCTGTTGAGTCCGACGTTTTGGGGATCAGAGAGGATGGGAAAGTGAGGGAAGGGCAAGGGAATGTGCGGAACTAGGATTGGAACACAAAGGAATGTTTAGGAGAATGGGCGACTGAGGTTCAGACCGTAAGGAGAGGAAATCAGATAAATTCAGTGGTTATAGGGGATAGGGAATAGGTAGGGTGACCAGTATCAGGGAATGCTCCCTTCTACAGAGTGGTAATGTACGATCTCCTACTAAGTCCTATTTAACTAGCTACATGAAAGTCCAGAGTACTGTAGGCGAAAGTAGTAGTGCATCATCGGGTCCGATGAAATATGTAAAAGGCCATGAGGTGCTGCGGCCAGTGGGAATACATGTAATAGCGCTGTCTACCGCATCAGTAATAAGGGAATAAACAACTACGCACCTAGTGGGAAAAAAGCGCAGCTGGACTGGACATAGGTAGGACGAGTCCGCAGGGTATCTGAGCGGGTCCGATCATCGGGTTGCATCAGGGATGTCGGGTTGCATCGGGGATGGTTAGGGGTGAGTCAGACAACATGGGGTATGGATGCAAATCCCTTAGTGGCTTCATACGAGCCCAGCGGAAATATGATTGTCACACCATGTTTGGTTTTTCTTGGATAGGGCCAAGTTGTTCACATTCACAACATCTGCGGACAAATTATTTGTGAACTTCTTGGACGAAGACTTCTGGGGCTTGTGGTCCAAGATTTGCCACTGGCGGGTCAAACACTTCTATGGGGAAGATGTTGTGCAGGTGGAGATGCACTTAGAGGACCTTCTCTTGCAATGCTCAAGTACTGGGATTCTCGACCCCTGCAGGGATGCACTTGAGGCGCTTGCGGAGGTAGTGTTTTGCGGAGGCAGGTTATCGGATGCAATACATCACCTGCAGGAAATTGTAGAGATGTACGAGGGAGATGATCCTAGCAATGTGCTTTGGTATGCCGTCTGGAAAGCCATCATTGTGAGCAACCAGGGGCATCATGACCTTGCGAGAGAGATTATCCACAAAGCCTCCCAAAATGTCCCATTCTGTGCCCTGCCCAGTACAGCCTCATTTCTCCACAGATCTTATGGCTCGGCATGCGTCGAGCTCAATGCAGGCGAGTACGACAGGGCAGTCTCTCATTTCACCACCGCCATTGAAGGTTGTGATACCCAAGGACATCTTGATTTCAAGGCATTCAGCATATGTGGACTGGGGGAGATTGCCTTTGAGAAAGGGGACTTTGCATTAGCTGCACAGCGCTTTGCAAAGACACAGTCCTTGTGCACTGAGATGGGAGTGCCTCCAAAAAAACTGCATGGCATACCATTCGATACACTGCCGGAGATTTGAAGGGTGGTCATTGTTTGTGCCAGAAGGGCGTTCACCATTTACGAACTTTGAAATGTAGATAACAAGCAATCCGCTCGCTTGCGGGCAGCTCAGTCGTCTACACATTGTAAGGACGATCCCACAGAACCAATTTGTGTCGTATCGTATATTGTTATCCTCTCGGATTGCTTTACAGCAGTAATGAAGAGTTGACTACGTTCCCCATCTCTCTTTCTCCATTGGTGCATGAAAACAAACGCCCGAATGTCGTGACGATTTCGCACCCTGGATAGCGCTGTGTACAGTGAAAACGGAGGCAGGAAGATCACTGCTACTATCTTCTGTCTCTAAAAGGAGGCACAAATCCATACATTTTCCAGAACCGCTTCTTGTCAAGAGCGTAGGGAGTCGCATTCTGAATACCAACGATACCATGAAAAGACCAAGACGACGCCATAATGATGAAGTCAAAAAATGCGAAACAGATAACCAGTTTGCTCCGATACTCTATCAGCGGCAACTGTGCGAAAGTTTCAGAACATAAAGGAGCTGTGGAGTACATGCCTGAGCCAAAGTGGAGCAGAGGAGGGGTTCGGGTGGAGCGCGCCCATGGCGACGACACGAAAATGAGTACGAGTTGGTAGCTTATCAACGAACAAACTGAACCGAGAACGTCCAGGAAATGGTAACTCCATGGCCTGTCTATGGTAGACTTCTGGGGCTTGTTCGTGTAGATCTAGGTCCAGTCTATGACTATCATGATGGCAGCTGACATTTAGTGGAGTTTGAACAATCCGTGAGGTTGACGGCGGTTGACTGCCCACCCTCTCCCCTATTCACATGCTTGATTCCACTCTTCATGCTCATATATAGCTTGGATGTACTCCATTGCGCCCTTCGCGCGTGCGGCGATCAACAACCAGCTGCCAGATTGACGTGAGTCGTAGTTGTAATCCAGCAATGATAGGTAGAGAACCTACAGTGATTGTAAAGACGTGTCGTGGCGTAGAGAAGGACGTATCCAGGAAAAAAGAGGTGAGATAATAGCGACTAGCCTTGAATAAGTGAAACCCGAGCCAGAGCGTCCAGCAGATCATCGCGAAGCAGACCACGTTCTTAGCACCCGCTGCAGTCACTCGTCTCCTAGGATAAGAGTTTGTTCGCTAGGGCAAGAGGAACGCTGGGATGGCGGAGATGGCAGCGGTTTCGAACCTGCAAAAGTTCTCGGCAGGGGGCTACCGCCACCCCAACCGCGTTCTCGTTCTGTTTAGGATAATGCTACTGAGCCTATATACGTAGTGGGAGTACAGGCTATGTTGCACGACTGCAACCGTGAAACGAGGACCGGCCAGCTGCGCCCAGCAACGATGACCCACCGGCAGGGTAGTTTACGGCTGGGGGAGGGCTAATTGGGGGTAGGAAGCTTCAGGCGTCGATTCTCATGGTCTTTAGCACTGCAGAGACTCGGACGATGCGCATCTGGACACAGGCGTGAGGCGGGCAGGAAATGGCATAAAAAGACTATTAGTTTGCGTTTACGGATATCCCGACAATGGACATAATCCGATGGACACCGGGAATAAGCGGGAGCTGGCGCCGACGCCGGCGTGTACCGTTACCACGGTGGTTTCACTTGGTTTCAGCATTATACGACTGTTTTATTTGCTTCGAGACCTTTGATCGAGGTGAACAAGCTGTTACCACGTACTGGACCTTAATAAGTCTCTTCCTGACATATGGTGCTTGACATGACTTGTCAGTCGAGTGAAACATCATATCAACCTGATAGCGACTCCGAATCGATATCGCGATTTATGAGGATTTGAACGTTTAGACGACCTTTACAATCATGTACCCGAATGCATCGCGCTCTCGCAATCACTGAGTTGCTCATTCACATTCTCTGCGAGGTGTACAATGATGATGAGGGACTCAACCCCCGCCGGGGCATCAAGGACATGGCTAGGGTTTCTCAGGTCTGCAAGACTTTCCGAGATCCTGCATTGGATTTCCTTTGGCGAAATCTCGACAGCCTGCTCCCGCTTCTTCGGCTGCTTCCTCTTGAAATTCATGAAGAGCATGGTGATAAAGCTCGGCTTTCAAAGGTCGTCTCGTCGGCCCATTACTAGCCACCTTCAGTTTACTGATTTTTCCGCAGGTTCTTGGGGACCTGAAGTCGTCAGAGCGCCAGCGTTATATCTCAATATCCAGCCGCGTACGCACTCTATCCTTTTCGGAGCCACGCGAGCCTATTCCTCGCAATTTAATAAACGACATTGTCAAGCACAATCTCTTCTTGACTCCTCGCGTAGATGTCCTCCGCCTTTGCATATCGTCCGAGGCCGGCCTCCGTCTTCTCCCAGCACTTATCACACCCGATTTGACCGATATTTCCCTCTCTTTTGACGAAAATTTATATGTTTTCGATCGCCCGCTAGACCTGGGCGACCTCATCAAGTCGGTGTACATGACTATTTTTCAGTGTGCGCCCAAGCTTGTACACTTCTCTGCAGTTGATTTGTACGAAGCACTGCCGTTGTTGTCACTTACTAAGGCCCCGAGTCAAGATCAGCTGGATATAGCGTGTCTTCAAAGCCTAACACATGCATCATTTTACATAACTGCCGCTTCCTTACCACAAGTCCTCAATCTAACGTCACGGCTTTGCAGGCTGGAGGACCTGACCATTCAGGCTTGCGAGAAACCTTTCGAAGAAATTCCCCGCCTCTCCTCCCTCGCCCCGGAGACATTCAGCTCGCTGAAGAACGTCACGTTTGATGGCTCTCCCGATATCATCAGCCGCATATTCTCTGCATTCCCAGCCAATCGCGCCATCCAATCCGCGATTCTACGGATGCACGGTCTTTACACCAATGCCGATATTGCAGTAGTACTCCTAGGGTTAGTCGCAGCCGCGTCCAAGGAGTCGTTACAGAAGATTATAATGACTTCTGTGCTTTCAAACAATGACCTTGCACACTGGGACGCTGATTCGGGAATCGACACTCGCCAATTCATACTAGACATACACGCCATTGAGCCCGCCCTGCAGTTCCAGAATCTCGAGATCTTTTCGGTCTGTCTCGGTATCCCACTCTATCTCACAGACGAAGACCATCTGCGCATCGCACAGACATGGCGCTCTGTGCGGCTACTATACCTGTCGTCGATCGTCCAACGTGTTGTCTGGACCCACAAACCTCCAGCCAGCATTGCGTCCCTGGTGCACTATGCACGATATTGTCGCCACTTGAAAGCGCTTGGGTTGTGCCTCGATGCATCTGCGAAAGCCAGTATCGATGCATGCGTGCAGGCCGCGGACGCCTGCGAGAATATTTCAGGAGCAAACCTCAGCCTCCCATCCCCCTCAATCCAGATGATCGAGTTTGGTCCTTCGTGGCTGGAGTGTAACTTCGACCCTGTGCAAATCAACTCTCTAGCCAAAGCGTTCTCCAGACTTTTTTCCAACCTAGCTGCGTGTCGCGCGTGCCGGACGGAGGAGCTTGGGGTGCCGCAGGCTGCGTGGACCTGGATGAAAGTGCAGACATTGTACGAATACATCCTCTTTACGGAACAGGGCTGCAACGTAAATACCCCACGGAGCGCGTGGAAGTTGAGGCTGTTTTCCAAGGTGTGTCGCATGTGGTTTTCTCGTTGCCGGATATTTAATTGTACCTCCAGTGGACCTCGGACTACGGAAAAGATTATGAGAAGGTGGCCCTGGCGGCACCTGGTTCATCCTTGAAAGCTGATTTCGATGAGTACGTCCCTTTTCCATCTACAGGCTTCCACATACCGACCTTTGTGTCACAGTGATCAGAATGCGGAAGCGTTCAATCAGATCATGTACAAGACAGCAAGGGACGAACTCGCGAGGATATCCAAAGAGCACGAGGTCGTGTGAACAACACCCGCAGAGTGCAGGGTGTCATGTCTGTCGCTAATATAGTCTTCATCTACCCATGACGACCAAAGTGCGGGTCATTTTGGGAGCACATGAGGATCCATGCCTGGTGACCACTGTATTAGTTATCTGGGGCCATAGAATAGAATTCCCCTGTGATTTTGGGCCGAGGTTCAGAAGCTAAACAAGACCCGGACATCGAAGCTTTTTGCTGGACTCAAACAAAAGATTTGTCAAAGTTGACATCCCTAATACTACTACGTTGTTTTGAACTATGCGACACTAGAAAGAACGTATTAATATTATTTACGCCATAGGGTGCCAAAATACCAGTCCTCAGCACGAAAATACTATCACATCCCAAGCTCTATAAATACGTCACTACTTCATGCTCAAGATCCTACAACTCTCCATACTTGGCCATCACGCTCCTCAATGACGCCTCATCTCCAAACCGCGGCTTGAAGCGCGCAGCAAATGGTTTTGGGTGCGCAATCACACCATCCACGAAGCCCGATTGGTTAATAGGGTTCTCCGGGTCCTGCGAGATCTTGAACGACCACAAGAGGAGCACGAGGTTGATAAAGACCGAGCGATTCGCTATGTGCCGACCCGGGCAGATTCTGCACGTCGTTCTTTAGTAGGTACAAGGTGGCTTATCAGGGAAAGGCATACCTGCGTCCAAAACCGAACGAAGGGAACTTGAGGTCTTCCCGGATTTTGCCATCGCTGTCGAGCCATCTCTCAGGGATAAACGCGTCAGGGTTGGGGTAGACGCTCGCATCGCGCGAGATAGCCCTGTCAAAGGGTGATCAGCACATACATTTCGCCTGAAATGCACATCATTCAGTACCAGTGGTTGCCAAAGACGATAGCACCCTGTGGTATACAAATGTCTTTCTGCTCAACCAGCGAATCAATTGATAAATCATGCCAGAGCATTAGAAACGTACGTATACGATGTCGGTTTGGGCACAGTGGGCGAATCCAAGAGTTGTTACAGGCCTCCAGCGAAGACATTCCAGCATAAATGCCTCAACCTGCGGGAGGGAACTGTAGTCATCGAACGTGGGAGCTATGATAACCGGGTTGAGATTCGTTTATTCAGATGAGCTCACATGTTGACTTACCCCTGTCACGACCAACGACGGCATCCAACTCCTCTTGCACTTTCTCCTGCGCCTCTGGAAAGCATGCAGCAGCCATCACAACAACTATAATCGCGACAGCAGTCGTGTCTGAACCGGCACCAAAGAGCGAACCGGTGAGATAGGCCATTTCTTCGTCTGAAAGCTTGTGCGAAGACTGATTCTCAAGAAGGTACCGAGCAAATGAGGGTCCAGCTTTGTCGGTCGCCTACAAAGAACTGGTCAGGTGGGTATTTAGGAAAGATGTTTTAAAAAACCGACCAATTCTTTCGAAACACGATCAAGTTGATCATGGAAGAGTTGACTCTCTTCCCTTCTCCATTCCTCCAATTCCCTTGTGTATCCCGGGACATATCTAAGTATTGGGAAGCGTTCTATCCATGATGCACCAGGTCGCATAAGCCCCTGGAAGCGCTTGAGCATCTTGTGGATGATGATGATCTCGGGAGCATCTGTGGCGGTGGGCGTGGACTTCCCATACATGACACGCAAGATGACTGAGGCGGCATAGCTTGAGTTGAATGCGTAAGTGGTTATGAAATCAGCCATAAAGTAAAACACACCGATTCGCGGCTGCTTGGTGTCCTTTAGGGTTATCAAGGATGTCAAGGATGACATCACGGGCGGCGTCCATCTGGAGGGGCGCATAGGATTCTGCGGCCTTCGCTTGAAGGTGAGTGTGTGCAGCCCTGGATAATACAACTTCAACAAAGCAGTCGCCAAGAGAGGATATTACGCAACTTGCGAAGTCTTCGGAACTGCTCTCCTGCGGGCGCAAGGATCATACGTAGTCCGCTAGATAGAATCTCTCCTGCTGCAACTGCACGGGGGCGGTCCGCTAGTAGACCACCTTCTTTCTCCATTATGTCAACGGATTCCTGTGCATGTGAGTATGCGCTCTAGTAGCCATTGGTTCGGGGTTATCTTACCTGATATCTGCCAATGATGATCATGACCTTGGGCCCGACCCGAAGCGAGATGATAGGCCCGTAGGTATTAATCCATTCAGCAAAATGTTGAGATTGGCTGCAATGTGTTTATTGTTAGTGTCCACATGAACTCGGAGAGTATGTGCTCACTTGGTCCTTGGTATAGCATTTCCGAACAGCCAATGTCCAGGGGGTCCTGGAGGAAGAGGCAAGCGTGACCTTGATCGTATCTTATTGCGGAGGAAACTGCCTGCTAGAACGAGAGCGACCAATGCTCCTAGGGCCTTGAATTCAAATGTTAAGTCAATCATTGCTTTGATAATGGTCTATGAGCGTAAATAGAGTAACTTTGTGAAAGGGAAAAAACGGAGGAATGAAGGACGGTAAACGCATAGTGCAACGCTCATGTTCTATCTTATAGCCGTCGAGCTGCCACTGACCAGTGCTGAAGCGCTGATTGGAGACTAAACCTATTGGATAATGGAAGGCCCCCAGATCTGATTGTAAATTGCGGCCTGATATTTATCCAGACATGACATTTTGGGTCGAAATGTGAATTTGCCCTAATTTTTATAGCAACACTGCCGACGTCGCGCTCAGCAAGCCCAGACTCCTAGACTGCCCGTGCTCATTTTAATTTTCTTGATCAGGTTCGACAAGAAATTTGAAGCTCCAAAGTTATCACGAGGATTCAACTTTCAACAGTCCTCGGCATCGACGTTAAGGTGCAGTGCCATGCTACAGAATGGCACATACTTATTGCTTATAATTTATGTCTTTGATGAATTCTGTATTCTATAAAAGATTTCCGTGTATCATACATGCAAGTCCAGACAAAAAATGGATCACAGAAGGCCTGAGACGAAAATCCAGACAAATCCAGGGTCAATGGCTGATTTAGTTCAGACTTTTTCACCATACCTGGAACCAGGCATCCCGGGGGCCTGTGGTCACTGGTGGATCACTGACAGTTAGTGCGGCTTTAGAAATTAGAAGAGGCGTAGCGCTATGTCAGTTGTCATGCGTGACGCAACTAGTATGACGATCGATGCAGTGATCCACCGCGCTGTTCGCAGTGGATATATACGTCACATGAGTGTTTGAGACCAGATGTTCGAGCACAACCCAATTGGGTTTGTGAAGAGGCGCGCTCACCAGGCCTCAGAGACGAAAAGACGCAGCTTGGCTCTGGTTAGAGTCTAGAGACCAAGGATGATGCTATGGCCATTTACTAGCAGAGCGGTTGCTAGTACTTTGCTAGTCCCAAACTAATACAGTACTTGGCGCATGATAGTGCCTAGGCCCTAGCTACATTTAGAACCACTACTCCCACTCTATTTTACACCGCCACCTCGAGTTGCTTTCACCATCGTGTCTCCTAATGACGGTCGGCGTTACCAGGCGATGCAGGGAGTTACCTTGTTGGCTAGTGTGCGGACAGAGTCAGGCTTGTTTAAACGACGCTGAGGACCTCTGATAACACCGTGCCTGGAAGTAGTGACCTGTGAAAGGTTAGGAGTGATGACCCTCAAGGCCTCACGGTCGACCTGGGTCACATACCCAAATGCAATCCACAGGTAAGAGTATTCGAACATTCCTCTGGTCCTACATCTTCCCACCCAGGTCAGAGCATTGCGGGTGCGCGTGCGGGTGCATTCGTAGGTGGGTTGTTTTAAACGCAAGAGAAGTCCATTCACCCGGACCAGGTATGCAACCCCAAACATGTAAGCACCTTCGACTACCTTCTGTCCAAGCTCTTGTTTGACGCTGCACCTTTTATCCTTTGGATCAAGTTTGATGAGTGAAAATGTCTTACATTCCGACCTATTACCATTCCGACTCTTCGTGATCAACATTAGTAACTCACAGCCCAGACCTCGTCATCCCCCGAGTCCGTCATCCGAGCATCCCTATTACCAATATTTATGATTCGCTGTGGACACCTCATTTTGTTGATTGCTTTACTTGCAACTATCTACTTACAGTCGTAACTCCGAGTCCCGAAGCCTGTCCACTGATCAGCAATCAGCCTTTTTTGACACCCAAGGACGGGAGTGGTACAACTTGCAAGACCATGAAACCTGGTCTGTTAATATACGACCGCTGTAAGCAAATCAATCTAGCGGTTGTCACTTCTGTAACAGCGCCTGGTCCATACTTGACACTGCTTATGACATCATCACGGGTGACGAGCAGTGCAAAGCAACAACAAGTCTCTAGATCGCGCCACGACACGAGTAAAACATTAAGCGGAACGAGTCTGACTTTGGCCAACAAACCAGTGACCTCTTGGTGTCCATAGCGAAAGTCACATCGAACGTAACAAAATTTATGCTTCGATTCAATTAGTTCACCTCGCAACAACACTACATGATATGTGCAATATACAGCTGAAGGTTCCCGGAATCATAAATCTTACCAAATTGCCGTGACTGATAATCTGCAGCAGCCGAGCTCAGTTAAGTCTCCACCAATCATATCGGGACCGCTCCCCCATGAAAATTAAAACCTCACGCATCAACGTAAACGCAGGAGACCCGCAGAATTAGACTCAGCCGACCGGTCTTGAATAATGCGAGATTTGTAACCTATGATGACTACCCAAGTATTGGGTGAGTCGACAATCCGACGAACAGCATCTCTGGGACGCATCAAACCATCACCACTGATCATAGTAAGCAGTGAGCACGACTGAAGACTTCTATTGTACTTAGTTATCACGTTACTACTGCATTAATTTTTCAATGCCCGGGGGTAATCGGTAACGGGGGTAATACTCGACCGATAGGCTGAGAAGACATTTGGTCACTGTAAGGATTCAAGTTGGGTGAAGGGTATTCTTGTTGTGGGCGCAATTCTTGAAGAACATTCTGCAGCTAAGTACTAGTAGATTCTCGACCCTCCAAATGAATCTTATGGTTAGTGTCACAACTCGCCTAATAAGTACGGTTCCTCTCGCCTAAACTTCAAGACTAAAGCCTTCAGGATATTTGAAATATGAGGACTTAATTCTAAAAACGGCCAAGTTCAGCGTTCAAAGTTAATGCACACCATGGGGCATCCTAGTAGATGTCCTGATTTGAACCTGCAAGTTCCTGCTTGTCTTCATGAACACCGAACTACCCGCGCGCGTTTTGCCGTCATACCAGTACCCAAATAGTACTAGTAATAACCTCACCGGAAGAATGCACATTGCACAACGAGTGCTCGGCGGAAGTTCCGATCTCTATATGACCACGGATCACCAGGGATCACCAGACCTGGTTTTGCTATTAAGTTTTGCTTCAAGTCGTTCGATAAGTATTCAATGGCCATAGCAATCGTGATTCATGAACGTTTGAACCTTGTTTGACGTCCAGTCGCGAAGGTAAAAAAAAAAGGTAGAACACGGGGGATTTGATTTTGAATTCGACGGTATTCGCCAGCGTCCGGCTTGTGCTATGATGTGCCTAGACTCATTTAGACGAAGCCAATGATCGAACATCCGAAGACCCAACTCAGGCCTATCCACACCAGCGTGCGGCCGCGTTGAGGAAGCTCCAATAGTGACATAAGACCATGCGGTTGCCTTTAGATATGCATTTTCATTAGAGTCAATCGATTCTTGTTGCATGCGGCGAGAGTTATCATATCCCAACCGCGGAGCCTATATCATTTATGCGACTTGCCGCGCCTATGTAGGCTAGGTCCTACGGCGTTTTATGCCATTGCATCCGAGGGTGAACCCTTGAATTATTTACGACAAGCGGGGTTGGATTCAATTGAGCGGCCACAGAGGCTCTGAGTAGTCGAAAGGATATTAGGCAGAAGATTTTTAAAATACTAGAACATATTTTAGGATTTGTGGGCTGACTAGGCCGATATGATGAAGTTGGCACTGTTCCTTGTCTAAGAATACGGTTATAAGTACAGCATCTTTATCTCAGCCAAGTTATGGGATATCAAAAGTGCTTACATACAGTAGATTGAAACAGCGTGTGAAATATCAATGAGGCAGGGTCGGGATATATAGACGCTGGCTAGCCTACTACTTAGTTCCTTACTACCTTCAAGATCGACACCGAGCCACCAATTTTTAACTCTCCCTTTCATTCTGATCTTTTTCCTATTCATCTTGCCCGATCATGCGCTTTGTAGGCAGTCCAAAGATTGTCCGTCAGATCCGTTGTCTGTTGACAGCGATGTCCTCGACGGTCCATGCGAAACGGTAAGTGTTTCATCTGTTGATGCGTGGAAGAACTCGACGAGGGTAGATAGTATGCCCTCAATAATACGTCGAGCAACCACCCATGTAGTTTTTTTGTCTTCTACACTGTCTAATGTTTCTTGTTACAGGCGAAATGGCTTCTGTGATACCCCCCGGATATCATTCATTCATTCGCCCGCACTTGACCTTCCGTATCTACCCACGGAAATTTGGGTCATGATTTTGCGGGAAGCCACAACTATGAACTCAGACCCTCTCGATATCTCCCTTGGTCTTTCGTTTCTGGAAACCCCATGCGACGTCGCAGAATACCACGCCGCCATGAAGGTCAAGCGAGACCTGTCGCTTGTCAGCAAAGCGTGGAATAGATACATGCAGGAGTACATGTATGAGTTTGTTTGGATCAGTCGAGCCAGCCAAGCAAAAATGCTCGCGCTCACCTTGCTCACGCAATTTATAGAAGGCAAGCCTTCGAGCGGCCACTACATCCGCCGATTACACATGGAAACACCCGTCCTTTTACGGTGCGCCACGGATGACATCCGTACCATTCTCGATTACGCCCCACATCTCGTCATCTATTCCGATCATCACTCAGTGAGATGCACACGGTATTCAGAGTTCATCGATGTGCGCTGTTCCCCGGAACAGATGGTTTCTGTTCTTGCGAATTCTAATAGCAAACTCCGGAGACTTTCTCTTACCAACTACAGCGATGACCCCTTCCCAAAACATGTGTCGCCACTCCTACGGCGCACTGCAGCTAACCTCGAATACCTAGAACTTTCATCGTCCAGCATACCCCTCGTTTCTGGCCACCTCTTCGCGTCGAAATCCCCCATTGTTTCCCTTCCTGTTCTTCAGTCCCTTAAGCTGACCCTCGATAACACAACATTCGCGGTACTTGCCGCATGGGACATGCCAAATCTGCGAAATGTGTCTGTAGTCTCTTCAGATTTTGGCTACGCGGGCCCCGGCTTCGCTTATTTCTTTGCCGCCCATGGCAAAAAAACTACACCAGCTGGAGCTGGGACACTCTTCTTCACTTGTCGTCGAGCACTACCTATCACTTCGACCTCGTCCTGTGCAACAGATTCCACTAGCAGAGTGGTGCCCCAACCTCAAAGAGTTCATCTGTTCTGCGGATGCAGAGTGGAACTGGCAGAACCCAGATTGGATAGCGCCACACGTCCTCCTTCCTGGGCACAAAAGCCTCGAATTCATTGGTATCCGAGATATTGATAAGCGCCTCATGGATGACGCATCTGCTTTCCCTGCAGACGTAGAAGATGAAGCGCCATTTTTCCCATTGGTGGAGCAAATCTCGTCGCTACTTTTCAATAATGCCTTCCCGTCTTTACGCTACGTCCGTGACCTGAGCCGCGCATCCCATTCAATGCGCGGCGGACAGCGTCCCGAGATGCGAATCTTGAAGTTTTGGGCCAAGATTCTTGCCCGTTGTGGTGAGCGGCAAGTCTGGCTTGAGGATTTCCGAGGTGTCAATATTACATTGCGGGACCTGAAACGGGTAGGGCTTGACCGTATTGGAGGTGCTGGTAGCCTCGTCTAGTCCTTCATTTCATCTGCTTCTGTGCTCTCTACCTGCATACCCACCTTGACTTCCGCTGTGTCACTGTATATCTGCGCCACCGTCCGTTTATCACTGTATCAAACACTCGTACATGCATTCCTCATTCATCCCATAACCCCACATACTACAAATACCATAGCACTCGTTTCTTGGTTCTCACCTTCATTTTTCTATTCACTCTACGTTCCTCTTGTCTTCGCGCTTCCATCATCCATGCGCGCATACCTCGCTATCTTTGCTTTCCAGTTCATGGAGTTGGACACCTTTCCATTGGACAGTTTCTCATTTCCATTTCCATTTTCCTGGTCAAAGGTCTTCGATGACTGTAGCATACCACCGCATCACATCACATCACATTATCATACGCTTATTTCCTCGTCGTTCATTCGTTCTCATCTCCTTTTTCTCGTCGGTTTTGGAGGCATCTTTGTGGCATACGATACCGTAGTAGGGTGGAAATGACAAGTTTTTTGGAAATTATTTCAAGCTAGCGTTGTAGTCGTGTGCTTGGACGATTTGAAATCAAATCACCTACATAGATCTGAGATCCAGAGATTACTCCGCACCCCACAGCACTTGTCAAACACACCGTCTCATCGTAATTATAGTGCTAGTGACCTTACTAAACAATGGTAAGCGTACTCTACTCATATTCGTCATTCGCTCATCGCCTTCCAGGACGCTGACATCGAGCACTTGGTCCTCTCAGGCAAGCTCTTCGGGACGAACTCACGTTCCTCCTCTCCCGAACGCAGCCCCTCCCCAACCCTTTCCTTCGCATCCGCCTCCTCAGATTCCTCCCCACAACAGCCTGATGTGGCGCAACCAGAGTCCATCGGGATGGGTCCTGGGCGTACGGGAGTAAAAGGCGTCATCCGCGATCAACACGAGGCGGCTACGCTACAGGCTGAGCGGCGTGCACGAGAAATGGAGGAAGTGCGCCGGCGGATGGAGAGGGCCAACTTGGGTGGAAAAACATTTTTAGAGGAAGAGGCTGAAAAAGAGGCGCTAGATCCTGAGAGGGGGGAAAAGCGGATTGATGTGCTGGGTCTTCCTAGGGCTGGGCGGTTTGGACATCTAAGGGAGGTTGGTCGTGGGGGGTTTGTGAGTGCTGTGGAGAGGGAGGATAGAGGTGTTTGGGTGGTTGTTCATCTTTATGAGTCGGTGAGCGTTGGATCGTGTTTGGGCGTGGGTTGGTCGGTTCTGATTGGTTTTGTGGTGTAGTCGTTGGATCGGTGTTATGCTCTTGATGAGATATTGGCGCGACTTGCGCGGACGTACCCTGAGACGAAGTTCGTTCGTGCGCGGGCTGCTGCGCTTGGGTTTGCGTCGACTGCAGTGCCATCTTTGTCGTCTCGGGTGCGGTCCAAGTCGGATGGGATGCCTGGGCGATTTATCGATGAAGAAGAAGATCCATATGCTGATGGCGCTGGTGAGAAGCCTTATTACGACGACGATGACGATGAGGGAGAGCAGGAAGAGGACGTCGACACCGACATGCTACCAACACTACTGGTATATCGCGACGGTGAGCTCGTGCACAATTGGGTACGTGTAGACTGGGAAGCAGGACAGGCGGGTGTGGAGGATTTACTCGCAAGGTAACTGATCTTATTTCCGTATCTCGTTTCTCATTTTCGGAACCTCACATACTATAATGTTTGCAGACGAAACGTCATCTCATCATTCAGGTCAACTGGCAATTGCGGCCTACCAGAAGATGACGGTGATGATCTGATATGGAGTGACGAAGACGATAAAGAACGATGACCCGCGAATCAAGGTTCTTACTGTTCAAGCTCAAGTTCCGCGCCCTCCAAAACGTTGTACCTATCTTTGTGTCTCCCAGCTTCGGTGAATCAATTCCCTGGTATCAATATTGGGTTCATACTATGGCCATTGTGACCTGATTCTTAGGACGTAAACTTGTTATTGTATTCCATATACCCAGTACTGCCGCAGTTTGTTTCTCAGGACTCTACAACAGGACATCGCTATCTGATTTTGATGGTGTCGCACATGGATGTGTATAATTATTTTGCCAGGACCCGATATGGTTGGTATTACGAGGATATAGTATGTATAGTACTGGTTTTTTCAATCTTCGTGCAATCATCATTTGATCTGTGCCATGTGCTTCATGTTCGTACGAGTACGTAACTACATATGTATTAGATCTTTGGTAGCGCCAACGGGGAATCCGTGCGTACATCATGCTCCGAGCTTCGGGGCCGTTCTGAATCCTAGCATGTAATCGCATCCATATACAAACCCGTGTGAGAATCACCCATCAGATAAGTTCTAGTCTGCAAGGAGGGTAGACCTGGGCCCGCACCCAACCCGCAGGCGCCAAAATTTTCAGAGGCCTACCCGTACCCACACGGGTCAGAGCATCGTGGGTGAGTTGCTACGGGCTTTCGTTATAAAGTCATATAGGGCCGTGTATAACGTCGGAAACCACCGCAGTCAACGTGAAGCAAAGTAGTTTGAGTCCAATAACAATCTCGTAACTCTTTCCCTTCCCTGAGGCCGTACTTTGCCCTTCAAAGTGCTGTGTTCGTCCGTGTGATTGATGTGACGGCACCGGGACCATCCGTGAGAGGCGTGTTATACTAGCATCATGGTCCGACGCCACCTGAGCTTTGAAGCTTAAGGTTTGTGAAGGTCATTTTCCCATCCAGGAGTTCCTGCTCTAAACGAGTGAGTACGTCGTACTAGTCACCAAGTTCAAGGATAACGATATGCTCGCTATTTCCATTTTCGCCGGTACTGTTGGATCATCTTGTGTATCCGTACGACGGTTTCGGCCTCGCTTGGCTACCTTGACTTTTATTTTCGCTTCAGTTGGCGAAAAAAGGATATGAATGCCTATATTGATTAATTTCAACTCAGCTATCAAGATGATAATGGTACCTCAGCGCTCCAATGAGGTTGATGGTATGATGGAAACATCGCGAACGAGAGGCCTATCCCGGCAGTTGGGGTTACGTAAATTTGAACTCGAGATAGTCGCGGCTGCCGCAGCTTTCAAGCAACGTCACGGTTGCAAGGATATCGTGATGATCATATGCAGCCGAATTCCACCAGCAGCTGAAAGACTTTAAAGGGCTCGAAAATCATTGTATTCCTCAGCTGATTATGTGACGGGAGACCAGCCCGACGGCGAAAAGTCAACGTCACTCTTGAAGAGGCAGGCATCGAGAGCATGTTGCCGAAAGGCTTTGGTGAAAAAGGCTCTGAGTACGCGCTGCAGAAGAGCAATTGCCTTTGGAACGGCGATGTGGTGCTTCAATTGGTAGGTTATGAAATCTACTGGCACAATGGCAGGTGCACTTCAGGATGACTGTGCAGAATATCGCGACAAACGCGAACCAATCACGTCCCAAGACAACCGTGGCCGGTAAAGTGTCGCGGACAGTAAACGGAAATTTGGTAGACAACCGCACATCGCCTTCGAGCAAAGTCAAGAGCGCCTGAAACACGCCGTCTCGAGAACGATCCAGCGGCACAAACGACATAGCAACCAGCGAATGAGCAGAAGAGTTGTCCCGCACAACTGATATATTTTGACCATCGAGCATAAACGACATGATGACAGCAGATAAAAGAATCAATTTCAGGCGTCAGATACAGACATGATGCGCCCAGGAGACGCGTGAGAAAAGAATACTTCATCGAGCCAGGATGAGAAATTGCTGCCGTTTATGTGCGAGTGAAAATGCGCAAATCCTGTGTTATTTCAATTGAAAAAAAAACGGTCGACAAAAACCCAGCGCTAACAAAAATCTACCAAAAGTCTGTCAAAGGTGAACTATCAAATGCCATGCTCGCGAGTGAGAATCTGTGTTGAACTTGGGTACACGACTCTCCAGTTCTCATTAATCCATTCATGATACAAATTTGAGGGTGTAATTCTTGCGTTAAGGCTTCCACATGTCGAAGGGGCCGTGCTTTCTGCGAGGATAGCATTCTTAACAGCAATGTTGACAACCACGAAACGACACCCTCTGCAACGGTTCTTGAAGGCAAATGCAAATCAGGTTTGAAACTAGATCGAAGGCAGGATGGCTTCGTTGTACATTGAAAAACATCAAATCACTACAGAATATGGAACATTATCGAGCAACAGAGAGTTTGGTAGATAACCTCATGACTGATGCGGGGTGGGACGACGACGACCAAAGAAAAATCCGCAACAGCTCACTCCTTCATAAGAAATATCTCCCGTTCCACCACCTGCGCCTTGCGTTTCCATTGGGCGTCCTTCAGACATTTATGTCTCCGGCACAGCCTGAGGTTGACCTGCTTGCGTCGAACTGCCGACCTCGTTGCCATTCGTATGTTGCACAGCTGCAGCCGCTTCTGCACGGGCCACTTCTGCTGCGGTGAGAGGGGAAACATATATTCTCTGCAAACATATTTATTTCAATAATATCAAAAAGGAGGAGTGACAAGCCACTCACTTTTTTTTTGCGACCGGCACCTACTTCAACGGTGCGTATAGAGCTTCTCCCTGGAAATAAGTTGAAATTCCACCGTCGGGGCTCGAGCGGTATTGATTGTGATGCGTTTGGAGGTCGATCGCTGAAACGCAGCGAACCAAGAAAATTACGCCAATGAAAGCCAAATGGACTAGCAGGAGAAACTGTGGGACGAGGCATGGAGTTGGTATCAGCGTCCCAGAAGTCATTGCCCTATACAAATGTTAGACTTGAAGAGCCAAGAAACGAGAAATTATTTCGTCAAGCCTCCGAGTCTGTTTGGCTGCTTCCTGGACACCTGACTAGCGTGCAACATCTAACGAAGGAATAAGCAAATGATAAAGGTGTTCATAACCGATTGGTGCACGTCATCTCTTGATCGAACTGGACGTCCCTTGTCAAGCAGTGAGATACAATGCGAAAGGGAAGTGCAGACAACTTACCTTGAGCTTCATATCAGGTTTTGCTTCAACCAGCTGAATTACAACCACACCCCACTTAGAAAAGACACTGACAATGAATAAACAAACTCACATGATCATCACCTGTATGTTTGAGCGTTGCATCCAGGCTCCATACATATATCTTTCCATCCAACCCACCACTGACGATATATCTTCCATCAGGGGAAATGATAACAACCTCGAGTTTGTCGTCATGTAAGAGCGGGTCTCCAACTAGCTGATTGGTCTTGAGGTCCCAGATGCGTACTGAGTAGTCCCTTGCCGCGCTAACAAGATAGTGTTCATCAGGGGAAAGACAGAGGGAGTTGACGGGACGGTCATGACCCTGAAAAACAACGAGCTCCTTCCCATCAAGCGACCGCCACTTTCGGATGGTGCGATCGGCTGACACGGAGAAGATGTGTGCGCCTTCCTTGGACCAACACAATGAGATCACCTCGCTATCATGGCCCTCGATCTCTATAAGCAGCTCGCCGTCCTTTGACCACACGCAGATCACGCAGATCACCTTGTCCTCCCCGCTACTTGTGAATTTGTCTCCTTGTGGAGAGTATCTGACAGCGCAAACCCTCCCTTGGCCAGTCTCTATGGGTGGTATTATTTGTCGACCAGTATCCGGGTTCCAGCGCCGTATGGTGCCGTCGGGCGATCCACTTGCTATCTCCTGGGCATTGGGAGACCAATCAATGCACACCACTGGGCCGCTATGCCGTTCCCACGGGTTACCGACCACGCTGCCCTTCCTGATGTTCCACAGCCGTAGCCTGCCATCTGCGCTTCCGCTCACGACCATCGATTCATCTGGAGATATTGCTATTGAGCCTACCTCTACCCCATCACTATTCCAAGGCCTCCCCACTAGCTCTCCGTCACTTGTCCACTGACGAATTGAACCATCGTGTGACGCGCTCAATATATTGCAACTGGTGCCAAAACAGGCGAGGCTCCAAATGACTTTGGAATGACCCTCGATGATGCATTCCGGCGCCAAGCTCCCTGGTGGATGTTCAGGCGTTGGTTTCTTCCATGATGTGCTCCTGGTATTGTGATTGACGAAGTACGACCGACCGAGTGGTGAGATGTGCCATTCGCATCTGGGAACGAGTTGTTGGGTATCATCTATGTTTCACCATGAGTTACTCGGCGCTAGTGACACATTCTTCGCTCACCCAGTCGCACCCCTGGTAACGGTCGGTTTAATGAGACCATTACGAGTGTGTCATCTTGATAGAAAATTCTATCATCCAGTATCCTACTCTGCCACCATTGAGGAGGAAGCGCTCCATTCCCGCCTGCTTCTTGTTGAGTAATTCAGTAGGTATCAAAATGCGGTTGCTCACCTTCCCAAAGTGCATCCTGGCGATATTGTGCACCATAGCGTGGTGGATCCTTCTCCTTCGTCCGACGAGGTGCGCTAACCACCGGCGAGTTCGATGTCACTCCTCGTTCTCCATCTCTCCGTTGTGCTGATGTGCTTGACTCGGCCACGACGCTGGCGAAGAAAGTTTTTAATTACCGCAGTCTTTACAGATGCGTTGACAGAACTGAGTAGTATGGAAACTGAATTGTCGAGGGCGAGGAGAAAATGTGGAAGAGACGAAGAGACTGCTAGGTACGTAGTTAGTTGTGCATACTGTATTTGCAGGCGTGCTTTTCCACCGCGTGTCCATCACTGAAATCAAGATCCGCTATAAACCATTGGATGACTGGGTGACTTCCCGTAGGCAAAAATAATACAGGATAGAAAAGGTCTAGACGATTCCTTTATTCTGGTGGAGAGAGCCACCAAATCTTTCCAGATCAAGATCATTGCCCTCAAGGAGCGAGGAGATCTCGTCACAGAGCTGAACACCATGCGCACGATGGATAGCCGAAAAGGCCGGGCAGAGAGTGAATATGCTTATAGCGTGAGCTCTCGAAGGCATCACAGCTGAAATGACATCAAGGCGGCATATCACAAAAATGACGATGCCGCACCTGTGCGGTGCCCAGTTGTGCTGATCGAGCATATAGTTGTATGACGACAGAGAATGAACTAGACGCCCGTGTATACGGGAAGTCACTGGGCAGGAGATGAGTCAGATGACTATCATATAGTGCGAGTGTTAAAGCTTGGGCTGGATGGAAGGAACCATTTGACACATAAGCCGAGGAACCACGAAAGAAGACAGATTACACTACACAAAGCCATAATCAGTGGCAAAAACGGTATAGTCATCCATAGCAAATGTTGCGACTGGTGCAGAGGGAAGAACTCCACCTCTGCGTTGCGCGCTGTAGGTCACGTGAAGTTAAGGAAGTTGCCAGGAAGGTAGGAAAAAGAATTATGGGGGTCCCAGAAACCTTGTCAAGCAAGGCAATTACAAGGCAAATTGTATTGGCGTGTCAAAGAGAGTTTCTAAGCCCTTCAAAGTGCCATGTTCGTCCGTGTAATTGATGTGACGCCACTGGGACCATCTGTGAGAGGCGTGTTATATCATGGTCCGACGCCACCTGAGCTTTGAAGGTTTGCGAAGGGTCGTTTCCTCATCCAGGACTTCCTGCTCTAAACGAATCAGTACGTCGTTCTCGTCACCAAGTTCAAGGATAATGATATGAGATCCCGTCTGTCCTTGAAGGTTTCCAGCAAAAAATCTCGGATCTCGTATGAGGATAGATGCTGTGTAATAACGCGTCTATAAGGCGGCATGGGCTAGGTCAATGGCCGGTTCTGTTGTTCGGACTGATATCGCAGGAGGCCGTGCTTGCTATCTCCATTTTCGGTACTGTCGGATCATCTTGTGTATTCATACAACGGTTTCGGCCTACCTTGACTTTTATTTTCGCTTCAGTTGGCGAAAAAAGTATGTGAATGCCCAAGTATGTTGATTAATTTCAACTCAGCTACCAAGATGATAATGTGAGGTTGACGGTATGAGGAAAACATCGCAAACGAGAGGCCTGTCCCGCCAGTTGGGACCACGTAAATTTGATCTCGAGATAGTCGTGGCTGCCGCAGCTTTCAAGCAACGTCACGGTTGTAAGGATGTCGTGAAGTGATCATATGCAGCGGAATTCCACCAGCAGCTGCTGCTGAAAGGCCAGTGAATTTGTGAATGAAGAGGGGGACTTATCATATACCGGACTTTGAAAAATTCTATATCGGCGGAACCGTACTTAGGTCAATGGAATATCATGGATGAATATCATATATCAGTATCAACAATTGAGCGTGCAGTGCAAAACGAGATAGAGATAGAAGTAATCGACGAAGAAAAATGGCCAGATGACTTTCCGCATGATATTTAGAAACGTCTTCAGATACAAACTATGGAAAGCCGGACACTCGTGCTCAAATCTTAAGCAAATATGGCCTTATATAGTAATCGGACCTCGAGCACCGCCCTGGCGTATTTGCTTGTGTTGATAAGTGCAAACCTACTTGCGTGTTTGAATTCAAGTCGAGTGTACTATCATTGGGCCAGAGTTGCAAAACAGTAGAGAGTTGCAAAATGCCTCGTAGCACACACAACAACGCATCTTAAGTCCCCCACTCTTGGATATAGGACCTTCCAACATGTATTCATAGTACAGTATTTTCGTTTTATAAAAATAAAGATGAGGAACACATACGGCTTCAAATCTATCATTCGAAGTTACCTTTTTTCACGTAGAATAGTCAGGCGAAAGCAAAATTCACAACCGAAAAATAATTTGTTTTCTTCCGCACACACTTTATGCCTACCCTCACCTTCTGAGCATTTTTCCAGCGAGAACGAAGCACAGTTGCTGTTATTATCGACAATGCAAGCATCAATGTCAGAGAATGATCAAGCGTGACGGCTTGGAGCGGAGAACTAATTTTGAGTGCGGCAGTGTACGGCTGCAATGATGACTTGAGACTGCTCGGGTACTCCATAGTGCCGTTGCATGCCAGCGCGTCGTGCTCATGTCTTCAGAACAAAAGCTCAGAAACTCAATGAAGAGCGAGAGAAAAAAAATCAGGATGTCTGTGCTATTCTTCTTGCTTCTCCTTCACCATATATTTTACATACTGTACACTAATATTCCTCCCGTAGAATGATTCCCCGCGCCGCAATCAATGTTTTTACTCTAAATTCGAGACTTGCATCTTGCATTGCACCGTTTGCCGTGGCGGAGTTCAGTTTTGCAAAACCGACACTGTGACACAGTGTGACACCTGTGCCAACTTGCCCATGAGAAATTTTGCAACTCTCTACTGTTTCTAAAATTTTGCGTCGGCATCCCTCTGGCAGCATCGTTTGAATACTTTTCGTTCTTCTGTCAGCTGGAGCTCTCCCGTGACACACATAGCTACAGGTCCGTATAATTATTTTGTTTTAATGTGTAGCAAACAACGAGATATGAAAATGTGGTAGTCAGATTTTGCAACTCTGGCCCAACGATAGTATAGCGATGAAAACCAAAAGTTGTAATACTTTGTAACACTGCCCAAAAACATACGCCAAACGAAACCCAGTGTGACTCGTAACCAGTGTGACTATGCGTCAATTTGAGATGGTGAGAATTTTTTGACGTAGTCAGACTGGTCGAACTCGGAGTGAGGCGAAGCGAGGAGTCTGAAATTTGGCAGATGCCGGTCATACCGCTTTGGGTAGTCATTGTACTTGGACTGCGCTGACCATACAAAGTTCCTTCATTCACATCGTACAAAGTATCGTATACCTCTCACTGATCATAGCATATCGAGCAGCAGTACTAAATGTTAACTAGGACAATCAAATGATACCATTTTATGCATTATACCCACCCATGATGCAGCCTGAACCTTTGGCTTGGAGCCTATGGTTGATCCTTCCGAGTCCAGCCTGGACGAGGAAGCAAAAATTCTCGCTGTGCTCAAGATACTTCGTAGATTGCGGATGACGTTCACGGACCTCATATTGCACTCGATCTCACAAAGACCCTCCATGGCAACTTGGAGGGAAGGTTTTTTTTTTCGGAGCAAGGTACTTGTGCAATTTCTTAATGTGTTGAGCACCGACGAGCGAGCGAGCAACTTCGTGTCAGTTTATGACCCCTCGCTATTGCCCTTGCTATTGCGATTGTTGTTGACGAGGTTGACGCCGAGATGGAGGCCGCTAAACATATTTTTCGCCTGTCGTCAAAAGATGTCACCCCAGAACTACTCCTCTCATTGAATCTCGACACGTTGTTGACAGAGCCATTACAAGAACCACTCCGTTGCTACGTCGCATTCTTCTGTCAGCTATGCAGACGGTGCGAGCTGTGAAGGAGAACACACATCAGAATGTCGAGACGGTAAGTGTTTGAATTGCATTTTTAAACAAAGTCGATGAAAAATGAATAGCACTGTACCGTGATCGAGTCGCAGATTGCAAACATCCGCTCCCAGAACAATCTTGCTTTCCAGAATATCCATGGATTATGACGCCGTACTGCTCGAACTCCTGAACCTGTGATTCACAAGGACGGATTTAATATTTCGAGAGAACGATAACATTGTATCTTCAGCGTACGTGATCTCGCTGCACTCTCCCCTCCCAACTGCTACCTCGTGCATTATGTCCAGACTGATAGATGATCCTCGATGGTTTTCCTACACTGATGCTTGCTATGCAGAAAATTTGTCTGCTTTGTCCGCGCCTGTTCTGCGTGGTGTTGCACGGCGTATTGGTACTAAAAGATCCGACGCGCGAAATAAAGAACGTAGTGTCGATGCAATTGTATCTCATTTCGCTTCTCGACGCACAGAGCTCGCAAGCATATCAGATGATATCCTCTTCAAGAGTCTCTTGACCGCATCAGTCCCACCTGCTTGCACAAGATCACGGGGCACTTTACTTGTTGCTGAGTTTCAGAACTTGTACGGTCTCGAGGTGGCAACTGCTCTACGTACTCCTCCTATCATCAGCGCATCTCCTGCTCTCGATCCAGCAGCTGTGCAAGTCTCTAAGCCATGTCTTTACAGTGTATTTCAGCATCTGTTGATGATATTCCTCGCCGTTTAGAGAAGCTGAAACGCACTAACATCTAGACATGTATTCCTCGATTAGCGCCACGCTATCGCACCCTCTACAACAAGCTGTCTCATCGAAAAACGTGTGATGCACTCGCTAATCATGCCCGGCAACGCGCACTACACCTATTTCATGCTGGAGCAAGTGTTTTTGGTGACGTTTATCTCGCATATTTTCCGTTCTTGAGCTGTTATTTACTCTCAGATAAGGCTGTTTTCTGTCAGATTCTTGCTCATGAGTTTGGCGTGCTCGTTACTGGACATTTGTCACAGGAAATTGTCTCGCGCTCTGTCAAGGGCATGTCAGTCCGTCTAGAATGCAAACAGAATGCGCTGGCAGAGATGAGAGATATTCATGCAGATCGAGAGCGGGAATGACCGATGCCTGTTTCAAAAGCAGTCATTTCGGCGTATGCAGTTGCTGCTATGTGCAGCCTACACGAAGAAAGCTCTCCATTATCCCAAAGGCAAAAGGAAGACTACTAACGAGCTCGGAGGTCAGTCACCTGCTAAGAACTCAAAGTTATCGACGGAGAGCTATGACATCTTTGACATTGAGCTGGAGGCTCATGATGATTAGCCTGACTCGAGTCACTCGAATACTATTGTCAAATTTCAAGTAGTGCTGCATCTGATCTGCGAAGCGTCTGATTGTTATATCGATAGACTGTTTACTACCAATTGGTCGTCATTTCTTGAAGTTGAAGTCGGGGACTGGCGCTTCCCAGTGCCGCTACGATGGTGTAGCCAGGCTGGTCACAAGCCTAGCAGTATACTACGGACTACAAACAGCAATCCCGATTTTCTGATTGATTGATATGCATCGCACATAATATTATTGCAGTCGCTTTGTTTCTTATTGGCGATAGCGGTGTTCGCGGTCCCGCAGAAGGCATGACCGTATTTAGTAATTTTTGCTTGAGATTTGAGCACGAGTGTCCGGCTTTCCATAACAAACATACTTTCAAACCTAATTAGCTTGTGCCGACAACCCGATGAGTGATGTTTTCGCACTCCGCCTGGCCAAGATCATTCATTCCAATTTCAAACTTTCGGTGTTCCTCTTCTAGCCCTTCAAACGTAGCCCGCGACACCCTCCGAGTCTGACTTAGCTTGCAGAGAATTGCACGTTAGGAACTCATAGCGGCAAGGTAAGATACTCGAACCAAGATATCAAACTAACCAGGTGAACAATGCACTGAGGGTCGGGCCCGACGAAAACATAGCTCTAGTCTAAAGCCTGTCTTTTATCAAGACCATTGTTTTTTTCGCTATTCTACCCTGACCTTGAAGCCAATCAAATATTAGTATTAGGCTAATACTAAGATTTGATATATTCCAAGGTACGAGCCTCATCTTAAAAGGAGCTTTATTGCTCTGCTACCGGAGACAAATCACTTCGAGGAATAGGGTTTGTGCACCACTCTGTTGCAAACCAAACTCAGCATCAAGGGTATAGTGAAAACTTTCTACGTCAAAGCCCATTGTGATGATGAATGCCGTATCATTTCGTCCATGGCAGATACTCTGCTATGGAGAAGCAGTGGATGGACTAGGTGGCAGGTCACTTTGCACGAGATATGTGCGATGTGGACGTCTTCGTTCGGTGTGTCTTTGTCAGGTTTCGTGACTCCTCAGCGCCTGCAATTATTCAGGCTCCCAACACAGCAATTCTCTGGAGTGATTCCTCGTCGTTGTATGCCTCATCCTCCAAAATATCGTGCTGAATTTGTAATTCATCCATGTGTGTAGTGCTCGTCTTGTGTCCCAAACGAGCCACGGCCCGACACACCTCTTTTCCAATTTTCAGCAACTCGGCCGATAACGTTTAGAAAGAAATCTATGGCTTCAAATCCTACGGAACATCAACAATCTGCTCTCATTTAGAATCCTAGATTTTGCATATACCGGAAAATTAGAAATGACCGACCGTCCCGTTCGTCCGGCCCGTACCGTCTGACCCTAATTTGACTGTTCGGAAACGCCTCGGAATTCCTCCAACATCTCGGAATTCATCTTTCAGGATTTGGGCTGACTTCGGGCGTCAGCGGGAAGTACAACCTCACGAATGATATGTCCTTGAGGCCTGTCGCCCATGAGGCAAACGTAGACACGATCTCTAGCATCAGGTCAGGGATACCTATGAGACGATCAGCAGGACATTTCAGCGCGATCACGGTTTATCGGACGATGGGGACAGACTCCAGAGAGAACGGGCGGACGGGACGAACGGAACTTTCGAACTTCCAGGTTCCCTCGCATATTTGATTCAAACCTTAAAGATCGGAGTGTCGTCTCACACCTCTTCGAAATCTAGAAATGCTTTCCAAACTGTGGACCAGTTGTATCTAGATTCTAATGCACAGTGTTTCGAACATGTTTTGAACACCATTTAAATCTAGAAGGGAGGGGGCTGCCCCCCTTTCAGATATCAATTTAGAACTGGGTGTTTTTGACATACAGATTTGCAAAACACTGACGTTTGACGGCGGCATGTCGGTACGAGGGCTTTAGAACATGGATTTAGATTTAGAACAACGTTACCAACGCCACGAGAAGTCATCCAATGTCACGCTGCTGTACTGGTGGGAACCAAGCTGACTCGACAAGAACACATCGACAGATGAGTCAACCACGACGACTATGATACCTTTACCGTGCGCAGCTCCTTCCAAATCCACGGATGAATATTCTGGGTGGCACAAACACAGAAGGTAAGGTTGGAAAATGGAAATTTCTTGAGGGGACTTTCGCATTGGACGCCAGTTGTCCGTCGTATGCTGCTACGATATTGAAACATAAGGAGGTAAGGTACCGTTGTCCCTGTGGCGAGCGCTAGTGCCAGAATCAGAGATTGGGCTCATCACTAAGTGTCCAAACCAGTGCCTATAAAAAGGCGAAAGTACACGAGGGATCCGTGAAGTGCAAGAGCAGTAGTATCGAACGGCGCTGCACGGTAAGATTATGTGAGCAGATATCGCTGTGAGTGGTCCTAAAAAGGCGATGCGTGGGTTGGAATAGGGGGGTGCCCCCCTTACAGATTTAAAGTTTATTGGGGGGCGCAGAACCATGGTCGAATTTCAAACGGTAACAAAACAATACCCGGCATCGCGGCACACCCTTCCTAAAGTGTGAAATTATATTATTTTGCCTACTAGGCTTCATCCGGTCCATCGATGAATGTAGCACTGTCACAGATCTAAGTCTCCTACGAGCCGTGGGTACGGGTACCCAATTTTTGCAGTAACCCGTACCCGCGCGGGTGAATCAAACACATATACACGTGACCCGTAGTACGGCGGATACCCGGACAGCATCACCCGCGCCATACCTTATCTGCAAGGAACAACTGCGGCGTGGCCTTCCTTCTCTTTTGGTCTGACTCGAGGAAAACTAGATAAGTTCCACATTCAAGCTGCCCTTGAATTCCAATTTCCGAACTCGAACAACGAACTACTATGCCTGCCGCAGGGTATATACGTCTTCCTGAGACGAGCCCCCAAGGTACAAATCAGATCCATCATCCAAAAAAATGTGTTTTCGCTTACAATGCTCCAAAAAATAGACGACAATCGTTCGTCCCACGGTGACGACGCCTCGATCTGCGAGACTGCCGTGGACAATGAACTCCGTTCAGTCGATGCCGAGCAGGACGCACATGCTGGCGTTAAGAAAGTCGAGGCCGCGCAGCGTGTGTATGGGCGTTACTCCCGTTGGTGTCTCTTCGTCGGGTGCGTGTTGTCACCGCCGTGGAAACGACTTTTAAGTTGCACCTCGTACAGCGCGAGTATCGTCGACTTATACTAACAGACTGCCATCGATAGCATTGGACTTGCGTCATATATATATTCCCTTGATGCATCGACAACTTACGCATACCTTACATTTGCTACTTCATATTTCGGCGAGCACAGCCTTATCAGTTCGATCACCGTCGTACAGTCCCTCATTGGTAATTTTCACTTATCGTCGGCCCAGCAGTGATTATTTACTAGACATTCACAGTTGCTGTTGGTAAACCCGTGATCGCTAAAGTTGCGGATGTCTCTTCACGAGGCACCGCCTATGTCGGCGTTTGTAAGTGCGAACTGTATATTTAAGCGCTTATTTGACGTTGGGCTTCTAGTGATTTTTTACGTTCTCGGTATGTTGTTTGTATGGAACTCACTGCAATTGATATCATGATCTGCCACTGCTAGGCTATATCGTGATAGCTTCTGCCCCTAATGTCACTAGGATAGCTGGAGGCATTGTTCTGTACGCTGTGTACGTGTCAATCCTCGTGTTCTCTTGTTCTATTTTGACGCATCTTTCTAGTGGATACACGTGAGCATGGGCCGATGACACCACTATTCTGGGGATTAATCTGCTTGGCCCAGCGGGGTGCAACTACTTACACAAATTATCATTGCTGACATCACCACCCTCGCATGGCGTGGGCTTGTCGTCTCCCTTGTCTCTGCACCATTCCTCATCAATGCATTTATTGGCTCAAACATATCCGCTGCAGTCATCGATTCTATCGGCTGGCGATGGGGCTGTAAGTCTTGGGTATCATTTCACCTTGTCATCGTCTCAATCGCATGACGTGATGTATAGATGGCATGTTTGCCATCCTTGTCCCTATTTCCCTCGCGCCCCTCATTATCACTCTTCTGTGGGCGGAACGTAAGGCGAAAATGCTTGCTCTTCTCGACTCCCCCAAACCACGCAGTCGCAACAGCTCAAGTCAGCCAAGCCTCCCACGTGGATCCATGATAACTCGCTTCCTTCGCTCTGCCGAGCAGCTTGACCTAGTCGGACTCATCCTTCTTGGGTTCGCAGTTGCACTGACCTTACTTCCATTGACAATTAGTCGGAATGTGAACGGAAAGTGGAAGAATGGTCCGTGGTTAACATTTTTTTCGGTGAGAGATTGACAAGTATGCGCAAAATTTAGGCTCGATCTTTGCAATGCTTGTCATGGGAATTGTGCTCCTTGTACTGTTCGCAGTCTGGGATCTACGTTATGCCAGTAGGCCTGTGATTGCTCCGCGGTTTGTCAGGAATAGAAGCGTTGTCTGTGCAGCGTTGATCGGCTTTTTCGACTTTGTAAGTGTTCGGCGGCGAAGTCATTTATTGGTGAAACTGATTGTTCGATGTCATAGATGTCGTTCTTCCTCACGTATGCGTATCTGTATTCGTTCGTCCTGGTGGTGAAACCTTGGTACCTTTCACATTCTGCTTGTGAGAGTACGTGTTGACTTGGCCTCTGAAGGTCACTCGTGAACGCGACGTACTTCATTCAGGTGCAATCCGTTGGACTGACATTCTTTGGCATTCTTGCGGGTCTCAGCATGCGTTTCCTCCATCGTTACAAGGTATATCACTCAACCATTCAATACCACAGTCTAGCTCAACCTTGCGTGGTAGTACGTACTCGTCATCGGACTCGTGATTCGTCTAATGTAAGTCTCCCAATCATTCCAACCAAAATTCCCGACCTACGTATTCTTATCAGAGGTGTCGCAATGATGATCCATTCACGCGGTGGCGACGCCTCGGATGCTGAGCTTGTATGGACCCAGATCCTTCAAGGTTTCGGTGGAGGTTTTGCAGCCGTTTCTTCACAAGTAGGGGCACAAGCATCCGTGCCTCACGCAGACGTGGCGATCATCACAGCAGTCGTGCTCCTACTAACTGAAATCGGCGGCGCAGCTGGGAACGCATGCGGTATGTTCACTCTCGTGCATATCTAGGGTCGCTGATTAAATGGGACTACAGCCGGCGCGATTTGGTCCAACACGATGCCAGCCAACCTAGAGAAGTATCTGCCATGGTTGACCGACGAGAAGCGTGCAGAGCTGTTCGGGAGCATAACATTAGCAGCGTCTTATCCCCTCGGCGATCCCGTGCGCGAGGGCGTCATCAGCGGTGCGTTCGAAACAGCCGTGCCATGCACATATCAACGCAGGTACTCATCAATTATGTTTCAGCATACGACGACACGATGAAGATCATGGTGACCACAGCCACTGTACTGAGCGTGATACCTGTTTTGCTTGCCCTCGCAATGCCGAACTGGTACCTAGGTGACAGGCAGAACGCGATTGATGCTGCTGATCTTACTGGGAGGTCGTTGCTAGAAGATGACAGTGAAGATGAAGAGGAGCTGTAGTCTTAGTCCTGTTGAACAATACATTCTACTCTGTGCTTTTTTAGAATCCCGTATATTGTCATTGTAGGCTTGCCTAATGTTGGCAGTATATAGTAATGTATTATGTGGCGTGAACGTTACCCTGTTCTTCTAACATATGTATGTACGAAACGTTTGATTCCGCGGAACCAAAACGCGTGACTCTCCTGTCTGCGCTCCACTTGAGCTCCACATGATCTGCCTTTTGTGCATCTCTCTCCTGTCTATCATATATCATGACAAGTGTGTTCCCTAGAAAATGAGACTGCTTAACAGATCCAGACGACACAAGAATTGCTTTAGCTACGCCATTACATAGATGATACAAGTATAAGACGACACAAGAATTGCTTTAGCTACGCCATTACATAGATGATACAAGTATAAGTCGTATGATGATTACACAAATCGGTTACTAGTGTGTTTGAAATTTGAACTCCGGTAGCGTCGTAGGAAAATGGTAACATAGGAATACATTAACACCTCACTCCAAAATCCAAGAAGCGGTATTCAAGAGGAAGAGGGGGTAGGGTCAGGCACAATCGAAAAGCTGTGCATGCGAGACTCAGTGTACTTGGTAATCAAAAGGCAAACTTTAACTTACGCTTCGCTCCTCCATTCCTTCCCCTCCTTCGCCTTCTCCTCGCGTTCGGTCGTTCGATTGACCCATCCGGATGGATGTCCTCCTTGAATCATTGAAGCGCGCCTATTATGGACAACCTTGAAATGAGACTTGCTCTCCGATGTCTTGATCGGTGCAGATTCGTCTTTCTTGTGTTTGAACAGCTGACACCATGGTTAGCGGGATAATTCGGAAAATTGGTTAACACCCACATCTTGTAGCACCTGACGGCGACTCAAGTCCTCCTTCGTCTTTGTTTCCTCCATACGATCCCTCACGGTGACGAGCTGTCCATCGAGATATTCCAGACCAGTCCTGATTGCCTGTGCAACCGCCTTCTGGATATGCTTCTTCACTACAGTTGTCGCAAGGGGTTTGATAGTCTTGTAGATTGTATCGTGCTTCGAATCGCGAATGCTAAACTTCAGCGAATCCACCTTGACGTGCACGTCTTTGACTTTGAAGACGGAGCTGCGATCTCTGTCGGCGGAAACAAGATGGATAGTCACTGTCATGCCTTGTCCACCGAGGACAACGTCCGCTATGCCAGAGTCCCTTATTTTAGGGAATCCGGTCTTCTTGTGGAAATAGAGGGCAACGTCTCGCATGTCCGCCTGGATCTGTGCGAGTGTGATTGTGAACTCGTGATGCCGTTCATCTTGAATGGCGTCATACGGGCTAAACTTCACAAAGTTAAATGCCTCCATAGATATAACATTGGGGAACAGGTTGCGTCCTTGAAGAGTGAGGTTCTCAACGACAAGGTCGAGCGCATCGTCGGTGTATTCGACACGCGGAATGGGCAAATATCCAACCTCGAAGTGCCAACTTTATTAGCCTCTTGCCCCGGCAGCTGAATAGTGACGTACCTGTTGCACCATTGTAGGCATAATGACGTTTCTGATATCGCTCCAGAGATCGGCCTTAAACTTCAAGCTACCTTCACTATCAAATAGTAGGTCATGCGTCAATCGAGCCCAGTCTTCGCCAAAGCGTTTGTTCAAAGGATCTTCACCCATCGCCGAGAACCACTTGCCAATGGCATCGAAGAGCTCGTCGAAATGCTCCTTATACTTCTGGTCCCAGAAGTGACGACCTGACTCGAGAATCTCGTTACCCTCACGATTGGAATCATCTTCCAGCACGAAGCCCGCCTCAAGTAAAACCTACACCGCCGTGAGTATGTTATATCGTGTCTATAAAACGCACTTACCTTGCGAATGTACGTATTCAAACGATGAAACCAGTTCCTAAACTCATCGTCGCGACGAGCATCATCGATGAGAACATTGGAAGCGTCAAAAATCCCATTCATACTGCGACTGTTCGCGAAGCGCTCGAGCAGGGTACGAAGCTCAGTCATGGCAGTATTAAGTGCTCTATCCTTTGCGAGGATTAGGTGGTCGAAACATTTACACCGGTACAAAACACACCTGCGTGATGGCACTGCCACGTTCTTTGCCGTGACCAGCAGCAGTTTGCCCGTAGGAGGCATATCGCTCAACTTCGTCGAGGAGCCATCTGATGGCGTCTTGGTAATCATCATGCTTCTGGCACTCGATTATGACCTTCTTGCCACGATAAATAAACTGATCACGGCGCTCCACAGGGAAGTACTCCTCAGCCAGGAACTTGCGTCCTCGCTCGATGTGCTCGGAGGCTCGGTCTCGATGCTGCTGGGGGACGCGTTCAGACAAACCACCCTATGACAAGACTATCAGAAATGGCGACTCAAACGAGGAAAATATAAGCATACTGCATAATTGCGAATACGTTCCCTAAACCCCCGTTTTTTCCCCTCGGTTTCTGAAGATGAAGTGTCGGGTCCAGCGCCTTCCACATTCCTTGAGAAATGAATGAGCACACGACTTGGATCAGAAAGAAAGAACTACACACCCTTGCTGACGAGCCTTATCTGCTTTCTCTTGAGCAGTATCCTGAGCCTGAGATGCTTTGTCTTTCGCATTATCCTTGACATCATCAACAGTAGCACGGCCCTCGCCAACGATTTGCTTCCCAGATTTCTGCGAGCCGTCACCTGTGGTTACCGTGGCATCATCATCGCGGGGGTGATGCTCAACGACCGTGTCCGTTCCGGGAACTTTGGCCTCCAGAACTGGTGTTTCACTAGGGCCAGCTTTGCGTCCATTCTTGGTAACGAACTCATCTTGGGGAGCAGCCTCGTCGATTCGGGAAAGCTCTTCCTCGCCGGGACGCAAGCTCTCGGCGACTTTGGACGCTCCTTTAGCAAGTAGGTCTCGTCCAATGACCGAGAAGTCGGAAAGTAACTTGCGAACTTCGGAATTTGTGAGGATAAGGGAAAGAATAGTACGCAGATGGCGAACGGCTAGCAAAACATTGGATTGAGTACCTTTGCAATTAGGTAATGAGCGCACACGCACCAGTCTGGCGGTCTTCGTCAATTTTTGCACGATCGACGGGTGCGACTGCGTCGGGGTCCATCTTTACGCTGTCAAGAGAAATATCGCGAGTATTCCAGATGAAATTCTGGAAAAGTTCGTCGGCGTTTTTCTCGGTGACTATGAGACGAGCAGTTTCAATAATTTCACGAGAGTCTTGAACAAGTTTTCGCCCGTCTGGAGATAGCTTGTTCTCATCCACTGGTGATGTCTTCAGCAAATGCTGCAGTGTCTCATCTATTTGATGATTGTCTGGCATACGCCCTTGACGAAATGCTTCAATCACGCCGTAGAAGTTAATCTGATCCACGAATCGAATGAGCAAATATTGTTGCGACTTTTTGAATAGAAGACTCACCTTTCTGGAGACATCAGCCTCCTTGGCAGCCTTGTCCGTTGGTGCGGCAACAGAGCCTGCCTTGGGATGTTCTGAGATATCTTTGGTTGCTGGCGGGAGAGACATGGTAAGGTAAAGAGGGTTTTTTGTGTTTCAGTTTGTGTTTTCAACTGGTTTTATGCATGACCGCAATGCGACGTCATTCTGTGCAGATCAACTAGTAATGACATCACTTCCCCCCAGCAGAATTGCCTATTTTGGACTCCAACTACCGCCGCAATGCGCCGCATACTGTGGAGGCACGGTGGAGCTTCTACGCAAATTTTACAATTGCTTTCATGCATCATAAGGGAGCCCAACTTTAAGAAGCGATAAGAACTCAAAAACAACGACCGGAGCTAATCCTCTAGGTTTGCGTGCTCCTACACAGGGTGGTGCAAAGGCAGCGCTAGTGCAGAACGAGAGCTGGATGGACGGTGGGTGACTCAGTGAGCAGGGCAGAGCATTGTGCAGTGAGGTGGCAAAGAGCAGGGTGCTGACAAAGATGTCGACGAAGACCAGCGGCAGAGTCCAGGCACGATAGCCTAGTGCAGCTTTAGCCAAGCACATATGTGGATGTGTTTTACAGGACTGCAAGTTGTCGATGCTGTGCACCGTAAGGTTTAGGCACAGGGTTAACGGTACTCGCCGACCCTATTTACATAAGCGCCCATAGCATGACCATCTCTTACCGTGTAATAAGTATCTCTGGCCAAGCCGAGATTAGACTGATACACCTCCGGTTCGGAAGAGTTTATCAGACTCCGGGAGCGGGGAATAGCACAGAAGGACTGCTGGCCTCGCTGACTGGCGGCCACTGCAAGTCTCACGATATTATCGTCCCTGAGACGCCACTAGCTGTCTATTTTGTCCTCACACAACTTGTGTTCTCACTGGCGTACTACGTTCTCATGTATATCATAAGCACACCCACCAACGGTTGCCCGACTCTCCATGAAGATCGTTTTGCCATATAGTCAGATCATGTCTCAATTCAGAAACACCAATCACGTCTTCCCCCCACACCTGCTCATCTTTACTGGCACAATTTTTTTCCAACTACTCTACTCGCCCAGTTGCGCCGAGATACACTTTTACTGGGAATATTTAACGTTACGAAGTCCGAGGTACCGTTACCATTCTCCACACGCCGAGGTTGCCCCATAGATATCAGACAGGGTTATGCTAGTGGTAGCCCTTTCTCTTTTGCTTATCCTCCCTTCATATTTTCTGGTTCCAGCTACCCTTCTCGCTTCTCTCCGAGACAAACCAACAGACAAGTGGCCAGCGGCGATTTACAGAATCTCGTTGCACAGACAACGTAGCACCGAGATACAACAGGTGAATGGTGAATTGGACGGATCCCGAAGTCGTCTCGCAATGCGGCATTATTGTAGAACACATTAATTTCCTGTGCCTCGGTCTGTACGCGTGGGTATTCTTACTTCTCATCTTCAAGAACTCCTACTCATCGTCATGTCCTGTAGGTGGGAGTACTCAAGATCATGGCAAGTTGAACTTGCTCTGATTTGCAGACGCATACAGCTCCGATGGCCTCTAGTGAGTACCAGCTTGTATGCTCGTGCATTGTTCACAAAAGTGCCGATCTTATCAGCTGCCGTATATCACCGGTCGTATTCTTCTTCTGACGTCCATGGTCATGATGTACGTATCCCATTCATTGACTGTTGCAGCAAACTCTCATGAATATTAGTTGCTGGCTCAGCAGTCCGACCCCCCCGAGCGTGGATTGCCACAGTGAATCCCTCGTTAAATTTTAATCTGCTAGACGCGTGCTCAGGTTCGTTATCACAGGCGCTTTTTTGGCCTTTGTTGTGAGTGTGTTATGGTGTATCGCCGATTCATCGTCTCAATTGGTATTGCAGTTTGCAGGAAATGCATCCATTGGTTGCTCTTCTTTGAACCTAATGGTACGGCCGTGAGTTTCAGTGGCAATCTCGATTGTCGAAACCCTTCCTCAACATGCACAGATTCATAATCTGGAGGGCGTTCAAATACATCCGTATATTTCTGGTATTAGCCACGGTTGGCCACTGGATCATGCTGCTACGGGGTCAGTTGTTTGAAGCAATACTATAATTTGATCTTTAACACCGCCATCGCAGTGATGGTCGATTTCTCCGTCATGGAAGTGGACGGTAGCTGTGGCTTCATGGTCATTGACCATACTGATATGACCTCTATATTTGTCTACAGTACGTTCCAGAGACAGTGTTTCATTCCATCCCTGACGTCTTGCACAGCGATGTGTTATGATATACTGGCGCTTGCTCTGACTATAATTGGCCTTCGAAATACGCCATCGTCTAGTGCAATGTGGAAAATATTGCGCAAACAGGGGATAACATATGTCTTGATCACATGCTTCGTAAATATCATACCATCTGTGCGTGCTACTGAACAGAATACAAGATCCATCTGATTCCGTGTCTCCTGCGAAGGTTGTGGCTTCGTTGAATCTGAATGGTAAGTGGCCTTCTACCATCTTGATTTCATTTTGAAATTTACAGTACACTAGCTGCCATGAACGTTGTATTTGCAATGCCGGGTAAGTTGTTGCAGAAGTCTTCTAATCACTATCTGATTATTGTTATGCCAGCATCTGTCGTAAGGTCTGGATCTACAATGTTATCACGCTCGCCGTTTATTCAGCTACTTTACAGCACTATCGCATCGAGTCGAATAGTTGTTGCCTTCTTGGACGCACAGTCGAGGTACGAGTGACAATATGATTTTTCAATCATATTCTCAACATTTCCAGCGCCTCCACGGAAGAGACAAGTAGTCGAGGTGTGCCACTTACCACCATGCTGACACTGCCCACGTGAGCTCTTGCTTTGAACTTTACTCTCATGGAATGATGGACATGGCACACAGTTCTTCCTTTATGGATGCCCAAGACTCTGTATGATGTTTAGGACAAAATCGATTCGTCAGTTTCTGATGACACACTTCGGGGAGCGTATTTGGGTTCCTTGACAACGATATAGTATGGCCTTCACAGAGCGAGCCACGCACACACCGGGTTTGGGGATAGTACAGAAGCCGCATCAGTAGTATTATGGACTTCGCCTCATTCTCATACGCTAGACTTCTATCTTTTTATTTTATTTGGCGATATTGTCCAGATAGAAATGAATTTTTTCACTTGCTTGGAGACGGCCTTCTCACGAACTACTGACATCTGTGAGCATATCCTCCATCAACAGGGTGCGAGCGTGGGTACAGCAAGTAGCTTTCATCTAGAGTACCGCATGGCTCTCCTGTGGCCGTTTAAATGGTATATGATCTCTCCGCTGCACAGTTCGTGGTGGACTCAGGCCAATAGGGGTCGCGTCCATGCGAGTCCTTTGCACAGCTTAGTCAGCATGTAGACTATCAAGCACAGCATCATCAACTTTTGCCTTGCTCTGGCCTTGAGCGCTGAGCCGCCGGCCCCTGCTCCAGTGGCATCACTGCTTCTATATATAAAATCCCCCTGGAACATCAGTATAATCGGTGATATGTTCCGAGTCGTTCAGGTCCCTCAGGCTGACGTACCTAATCGGCAAGTAATAGTTTCCCAGCACCAACTGCCCACACCGGATCACATTGTGAACACTGAGTCAACCAGGGAGCCGAACTTCAGGCCCAGGCCTCAGGAGCTTGGGAAACGATGTGTCTTTGGTTACCTATCTCGAGACCCTGGACGAAACACGTTCGTCGACGCCAAATCCTTTGTGCCGCCGGGCCATTCCACTGCCTCTGACTGTGAAGGTCTGAACAATCTCAATGTCTAGTCCTTGAGCTGCCTCTGGATGATTAGATTCACTACATACCCGAAATGTTGCTCTGCCATACCTCCGAGTCCTGGAATTCGGGTTGGCTATCGGGCAAAGTTGTTCAACTCGGAATTCACTATCAAGAAATACAGTGTATGATCAGCCAGCAGAACTAATATTTGACTACAACTAAATGCAACATACAGTCAAAGTACAGCCCACCCAAAACCCAAACATCGTTGATACCGAACCCAAAAGTACTACAGACGCCAAATCAGAGATCAGCGGAACACTGGCGACCCATAAATATGCGACAAATACAAATAAAGGTATCACTGGTATAAATGGTATAACTATCATGGAATCACGCCCTGGATACTGGGAACTCCACTTCCCGGGCCATCTCGTTCAGAAGGAATGGAATATCATCTTCGGCTATACCACATTCCTGCAAGACTGTCGGCCAGTTATGTTGCTCGTAGCCTTGGTCTTGTTGGAGGCACTGGGTTACCTCACGGCGAACAACAGGAGAAGCAGCGCACAGCCGCAGAGCATTGTCTAGCGGAAAACTGAAATTTTGATTATGACTGACAGATCGTTCGCGGAGTGTAGGTGAATCGCGATATGGAATGGGAAAGTCGCCCCCTGAGCTCTCGGATGCGTTTAAAGAGCCTTCCCGGCTGCGTAAAAACATGCTAGGAATGTCCGTCTCCGAAGGGTAATGTTCCACAACGACGGGTTGCTGGGGTAAAATTTCTTCCTTCTGTGGTGAATAACTGATGTCGCCTCGAGTGACCGCAGCTGATTGTGAAGAGAATCCAGAATAGAGTGGTGGAACAATCTCCGGTGTACGAGGACTTGGATAACTGGAATGCGAACTAGAAGAGCTCTTGGAAGTAGACGAAAAAGGCCGAGAAATGGTTGGCGACGGTAGGTGCAATCGCGGGATATGCGAATTATAGTCGTCGGTTGCATCTAGTGGAAGATCGGGGAGGGGAGACGTCGGAGGTGGAGAATTGTACGAAGTTTGGAGTTTTTTTGGAGAATGGGTAAGTGGTGATGACATCGACGATGATGGGAGAGTAGAGGAGCGAGAACGACTGGAGCCGATTTGAAAAACGTACGGTGAGAGTACGGGCAACCTTCCTGGGGCGTTGGTGGGTGGCAGCGAAGGTCTCCTCAACGAAGTCTCGTAAGCCTTGTATGAAGCCTCCTCGGGTTGTAGCCGATCCTCCTCTATTATTGTGCGGTCTACGTGTTGAACGGGCGAATAAGACAATTGTAACCAGCTTTGGGGGGTGGAGGGGCCAGGACTTGGAGTGGCAAAGTCTCGCACCGCCGATGCGCTCTGATGACTCTCCCGGCGGGTCCTCGCAGCCGTTTCACGGAGAACAAATTCAGGCAGGGGTAAATCTGGTGATCGTGGAAGACACGTGGTTGCTCTAGCGTCTCGGAAAGCGGTATGCAAAGTGATGTCATTGATGAACTACGTGCAGGAAGTTGTGTTAACAGAGGGCGGTGACAGTAAAATCTCAAGGCCACCAACTTTCAATTCCAGTTGTCGCAATTTTTTCAAAATGTGTTCTGTCGGTCGTCCTTTCTCTTGCTTTCGTGCTATGTACCTCGTAAGAGCTTGCCTAGCCTTGTCAGTATCAGTCCCGCAATTGGCGAGCACAGTGATGACCTAACGCAGTAAGTATGCATGAATATGAACGCGGGAATAAGAAAACTCACCTCCATTTGGGAATCACCGTTGAATATAGTGCTCATGTTGCTGTTTTCTGTTTGTATCAGGCAGTTTTGACGGAAGTGGATGGTATAATGATAACTTGAAGAAGGGGGAAAGTGTGCCAGCGAGATTCAAGGAGCGCCTGGATTGCGCATGAACGTTTATGAACGATTTGAAACGTTACCGCAGTTTGCCAGATGACCGGTGCTACGTTCGGTATACCAGTACCCACCAAACGTTCCAATATTAAATTTTATTAACGCACGTTTGCCGACGTAGATGGTAACATTCTGTTGAAGAATTGTCGCCGCGGAGCTCAATTTCACCTCTGGGAATGAGTTCCGCTCTACTGTGACAGCTTCAGAATTCACTTACATCCCAGAACGTAAAGGTGCATCATACATTTTTGGCAGGGATACTCCCGAGTCCCGTACTCTCCCTTGAAGTACCCATTCATAGCACGTTCGTCTGCATCGCCCTGTATTTGCTGATAATAGTAGTACCGGCCAAGGACTACTGAAATGGACTATGACTCATCAGCAGCGCAGTCACGGTCTTCGGAAGAATCCCGACAGGACCGTCACGACTCACTATAAGCGCGTAGGATAAGAATGGCTACGTTCTCGTCAGGGTCGGAAAGAAAATCATTACAGATCAAGGCACTTCAATATTGATGAGCCATGCAATCATGATGCACAGGCCCCACGACCGGGATCCTAGTTGTTCAGTTGGTCCACAGTTCTAGTCTGCGGACTCATGGTCGACCAGGTGTTCCCTCTACGTACAGTTCTAGCAGGTAAAAGACTTCCACTTACACGATAGACAATTCATTCGAGTCGCAACCACACTGTTTCCGGATCTTCGGCTTGACGGAACTTCCTTGAACGTGACAACTCATGTGAGTTTGATGATCATGGTGGACATACCACTTACCTAACACAAACTGATTACAGGTCCGAATACATGCCTCAGGCTGTCAAGTTCAATTCACGGCATTCTATGTTGAACGTTCCACATAAAATGGATGATCTACCTAAGGGGTGATTGAATGGAGGAATCAAGCCACAACCTCCTTCGAACGAAGGAGTATCCTGGATTAGAACTAAGGCTGACGTAGGCCGGGTGGGAGTAAATTTCGTCGAGGCAATGTTCTAACGTGTAGGCCCAGCAGAATCAGCACAGTGCTGGCAATAGAATGGCTCTACGGGTGATTTCGGGGAGCATAAAACCGAGCCAGTCTCTTTGGCCTCATCACAAAGTTTTTTACTCTGCCTTACCTCATCTCAACCTTATGTAAGCTGTCAGAAAATAATTTACCTTAAAGGTGCTCAATTCTTAATTATGTAAGCACTTGTCAGGTTCTGTCAAGTATAGGATCGCGCAGCGCCGAAACATTCTCGAGCCCTCAAGGCCTCATGCACATGCAGCAGTCCTAAACCTTTCCAGAGGTATCCTAGTATTTTAGTCTTTGTTAGGTTTTTTCTTTTTCTTGAATATAAGTGAAAATAAATTATTATATCATGATAAAAAAGGTTGAGATAAGGTTTAAGACAGCTGAGGGTTAAGTATGGCGAGGGTTATGAATGTTAGCACTCTTCGTCAAGGTACTGGAATTAGGACCATATACATGTATACCTCTAGATACCAGTATACAACGGTACTGCAGTGCCAGTAGTTTCGGCGTGTAGCGGCGAAACTCCGTACGTAAGGGTTTCCTAATTTGGTGGTGTCATTCAAGTTGTTTGGCGGGCGACTTGAACCTGACAACTTGACGCCTTAAGTTAATAACTGTCACAACGACCCAGTAATCCCTGAGTTTGAGGGTCCTTGACAAGGTCAGACAGTCAGATGATGATTTTCGCGCTAACTCTTTTCCATTCAATGGCCGTCTAATGACCATCTGGGACTCCAGGAATTACTGACCTTTGATTTATCAAGCTCAGTGGCGACCCTCCGAGTATGTACCCACACGACCAAGGCTGTCACTATGTCCATCATCGCGAGGTCCTGAACTGTTAACTGCGACTCTCTCCACCCTCGCTATGCCTTATACCAGCGCGATTCGCGTCATTCCCGCTGCCCTGGTTATTTCCCACCTCTAGATATCTATGAATCCGGTGAGGTTCGCGCAGAGAGAGTGTGTGTGATTTCAACACTCAGGAATCGGGATAGCTCCCCTGCATCGGATTCATTCGGTCACTTACCCGGGGTGAGCGAGAACATTCAGTTGATACGTAAGCCCTGTTTGGTAGCTACTATGTTTTGTAATGTGTTATGTCAATACCAGT
>JABBWI010000197.1:0-122456 GCA_016647755.1 Suillus subluteus | reverse complement strand
AGACAAGTGACATGACCGCACAAATGACACGAACTCGTTTGAACTTCCCCTCCAAGAAACTCCTCGCGATTTTCCAGAAGTTGGGCAACGAAGAGACCATAACCTCGGAGATATTTTTCACCATGTCCCAGATAGCCTGCCACACTTCATGACCGCCTGCCTGCGCTGAGTACGACAGGAATGAACAATAGCGTGACAGAAGGGATGTGATAACGCACCAATTACGGCTTCAGGCGTTTTGCTCTCCAGCGCTACGATACATACCTGGAGTTGCGCACCAAGGATCTGTCTGAGCGCGTTTGGAGACGACAGTTCGGGAGCTGTGCGAGACTTTGTGGCTGTGATGCATGTCAGTATGAAAAGTACTCAGCAACGCGAGAGGAACGCGCCATCGATGATTGAAACACCGTCCTGTAGGCAGCACTCATCCGGTCCATGATGCGCTTGTGCTGGCTATCGAAGTAGGTCCATATCGGGTCTTCAGGCACATTTAGTTCCAGGAGAATCCTGGTTAGTGGTCAAGAACGAGATATGCAACAATAGCGAGCAAACGTACTCAATCCCTCTCTCCATTTCTTCGACGCTCCTTCCTGGTTCTTGCAAGCGTGCCAAAAGTAGCGCCTTCATCTCTCCCATCACCTTTTCAACGTTTGCCCACACCTTGTCTAATATCCTCTTCTGTTGCGCCGTAGAGCCTGCGTTGGCACCTGCTTCAACGGGGAGGAGCTGCCCAGGGCGAGAGTCGAGGAGAAACTTCCCCTTGTTGTACTGACGTAGTGCAGCTTCATATCTTCCAGCCTCGATAGATTCCACGAGAAATCCCGGGAGGCTGAAGAAGAACTTGGAGCGCTCAAAAACGCCGAGTGTAGTGCGCAACTTTTGGGCCTTGGCGCTGTTCTCGAGGGTAGGGAGGAAGACCTGATTGGCCTTCACAGCCGAGCCTAAGTTGGAGTGCATCAAAACAAGACTAGAAGAAATGAGCTGGGACAAACGTTTTAAGTAGTCTACAAGAGGTCTGCTAGCAAATTCTGCCTTGTCGCTCAGTAATCCCTCACGCATCTCCGCATATAACGCTACGAGCATGGACCGGTTATTTTGGAGTACTCACAGACAAATGACACAACGCACCGTCAGTAGAAGCCTTGACGGCAACGAACCGATCAAAGTTATCCTCTACGAGGACACGGACAGCCTCTGAACGAGCATCAATGGATGATTGGAGATGGGTAATGCCTGCTGCAAGATCTTGGTATGTTGCGTTTGGGTGTACAGCAGATAGAAAGGCTTTGGGATCAAATGATTTGGAAGAGATGAGCACGGACATCTCTGGAGGGGTATGAACGACCGAAATCCCAGCTGATGTTAGAGACAATCACGCACTCGAATCCGCATCCAAACTCGTCAGACTGCGAACGTTGTTAGCACAGAATGGCGGGCCCAAATGATGACACATACTCAATGACGCCGCCAAGGCCCAGGGGGTCGCCGTCTCCATCGTTGGATTGGGAGGTGAGGAGGTCAGAAAGAGGATCCTCCAGGTCATGATCTATCTCTTCCCATTTCCTATGCTACGGTTATTCGTACATTTAGGCAGGGAATTCGTCACATACGTCGGGTTCTGGGATGATAACTTGTAGGCCTTGAGGATGGAGGCTTCGTCGGTTGTGAAGTTAATCTTACCCATCAGAACGAGTCAGAATAGAGAAGTAGATCCCTTTATTTCAACAGCTCCACTGCGAATGGTACACAAGCGGTACTAACGCAGGCCTGGTAGGAGATTAGATAGTAGTACTTGCTCTGTTACACTGCAGTCTGCGGGTGAGCCGGCGGTAAGTTAGTTCAATTATAGGCTGTGTTGCACGTGACTCATAACACTGGAAGGGGTAGTACTTACTACTACTAGTACAACCTACTGTGACGCGTGCTGGGCAGTCACTAGTACAGCAACTTTTCGAAACTCTCGAGGACCACAGTACTGAGCTACTGTTTGATGCGAGTCTACTCATGGCCTCCCTACCACTCCAGAAGTTTTTATTACAGAAACTGATCACGTTCATCAAACATCTCAAACTCCTGAAGTTGTCGGCGATCATTCTGTGCATTCACCGGCACGTCATCACACTCCTCCGTCGACTACTACATATGATTTCGCACAACCCTGATAACCATTTATCAGGACAAAGGTCCAGCGTTGATAGAATTATGGGAGCTACCGAGCCGCTGTTGAGGACACACAGAACCAGATCCCAACGGTAACAACACTTGCTGTACGCCCTCCCGAGAGGGAGGATGCTCCCCCCTTTCAACATTGTGTTGTGAGTTTTTTGGCGTTTCCATCAGCTCAGGTGCCAACTTGAATGGGTCATCGACCTTATTCTGTTCAGACATCTTCAGGAGCAATTACTCTTCGCGCAATCGTTGCATCACAAATTGGTAGGTACGACAGGAATATTACTCAGTATGTCTGCCTTGTATTCGCGTTCCTCGAATGTCTTTCTAATACCTCTGGTAGAAGTAAAGATTTCCGTGTGTTCGAAGTTAGCCCAGGGCCAAACAATTTTACGGAGTGAGGAAAACTGCGTTTGGATACTGAAATTCATTACCATATTTCTGCAGATCTTCAACGAAAATTGCCAACTGGTTGCAGCTCACTCACCCCGAGGGCGCTCGCTTCTTCTTTAACCCGCTTCAGGTGCAGATTAATCACCAAAAGGCTCAAACCACTCATCATACAACACCACACAGAGAGTCTTTACCGATCAGAATATTTTGGAGAATAACCTTGCACTCGAGATCCTCGCTGCAGCCGAGCAAGCGAATCAAATGGCAGCAGAGAGTGGCAAGGTTTGCGCAACAATGGAGCTTGCTATCGAAAAGCTCTCCGAAGGCGTCTTTGGGTACTACTTTGTAGATCATGATGCACGGATTATCTTCTGGCCCGAGATTGTCAAATCTAGGGAGCTTATGATCCATGTACGAGGGGTCACTGACAAGAATCACATTAGTAAGCATCATGTAGCTAACTTATCGAGATGATTTGATATGTTCAACTAGGATATGCATTGGAGGCGCAATACTGGTGCGTTCAACAATGTATGGTGAGTAATTACCTACCCTCTGTCGAAAAATAGCGACCAAACTTATCCGAGCAGGTTTTGATTGTATTAAGCTTGACTCATCTGCGCTCATATGCTACAGGAAACATTGCACCTTGTTCCCGAACATGCGTGCTCTCCCCGGACAGGTAGTGGATTATTTGCGAGATATCATTACTTATGCTCATGCCGGTATGGTGCTTTATGCGACCTTTTGGCTACGTAATGAGTTCTCTGGCAGAATCAATCACGTCTCAAACATCCCTTTCTCCCTTCGACTTGGACGAGCTCTCAAACATGCTTAATGTTGTTGAGCACGTGAAAGGTCAGCTTCTCAGTAGTATCGTCTTTGTTGGGATCCGTCTTGATCAGAAGCAGATAACATCGAAAAAGTCAACGAGCACTCTGTCTGTATCGTCGGTATGAGAGTCAACTCTAGTCTCCGTTAAATATTCATATATTTGTCTCAACCCACAGCTCGATACATGGATATGTTTTGTGGGTGGCTTGTATCTACTTTCTCATTCCAAATAACGCCGCGTCGAAATAGTCCGAGCAAAATTTGTCAACTTCTGTGGGCAGCTTGGTGCCCGTCTTGATGCTGATCAATCGTTATATGATAGTGATAGCAAGAAGAAGCCCAAGCCCATCTTAGTTCGTATTTTGAATGTTGCACTGTTCAACTCTCCGCACATCCACAGCGAATCCATTCACAATGTTTGGGTGGACAATACTGTGGTCAAACCTAGATGGAAGAAGTTCATCAGCCAATTAAATAGCGAGTGGAGCAGTTTCACTGTGTTTGTAAGTATGCTGTTGATGTTTCAACCTACAGACCTACTCACGTTGGCAGTCAACTGTGATGCTCGCTGTGGATGTCAGTTTCCTTGCAGTTCCCGGAGTAGATAATCCCTCCACTCAGTCAAAACCAGCCGTGACGATTGTTGTTTACCTGTCAACGCTTTGCGCAATGGGTTCGCTTGTGATTTCCCTTGTCCTGGCGGGTCAGGTTAGCGACAGTAGACGGAGCTCAGCTGGCAGTGTGGTGCGTCGCTAGCTGTAGTCCCGATGTCCCATCTCATGGCTTGTATCGACATAGGCCAATTTCATGACTTCGATGTCCCAATCGCTCCTTGGCATCGAGAGCCTCGCCTTTATGCTCAGCCTACCATTTGCTCTCCTCATCTGGGGGTAGGTTACCCCGAAGTTTGCGATATGCTCAATGTTTGACGAGGAATGTCACAGAATGATTTTCTTTGCAATCGGACTCTCCATCCTCATCTTCTATACTACCGATATCGTTGCATTTATTGTTGTCATTCCCATATGGGCGGTTGTTGTCCTCCTCACGACATGGCCAGTCTTTGCAGCTAATAACTTCCACGTCTCAGCTGTTGCTATGCGAGCCGTCAAGTACTGGAAAGACATCATGAAACACATGGTCATCATACGGAGGCAATGATTGAGTTTCCTTTATTCGGTCTGTGGGTGGGAGGTTTTTTCTCTTGACTTTCATACATAGCCCACTTGGTATTTACTTGTATTAGTAGTTCCTGTACTCTCACTCTCCCGCCATGTTATGGTTACAGCTTACACTCGAACACTAAGTTATGACTGCTTGCAATAGTGCCAAATGAGACAAATCCAGTGCTTGATTATGATCATGTTGCACTTCAATAATCTCATTCTCAGTTCTTCGGCACTGAGTACTGAATCGGCAGGATACTTATCCCGCCATGTACGTAGTAGCCGACAAGAATTAGCGCCGGTGCGCTATGTAATCCTGTACCTAATTCAAGTTGTAATGTCGACATGCACTCAAACCAACCACAGCTGGCAGCACATCATACTAGGTTGTCTCTGTACTTAGTGCCTCCTATTATCCTTTCCAGACTATTGCGATACAACGCTCTACCTCCTCTCGCCCGCCAGCAGACAAAGATCTTTTGCATTCGGTCCCATTTATACCTCCATCGTCATGCAGAAAGGATGCATTCACATGTTCATCTCCTGGTTGAGGCTCATTATCAAGACAACCGCATTTCGATCGTACAGGAGTCTTCTCTCTATTCTCCTGCGACTGATGCGACACTGTCAATCTGTCGTGAATGGAAAGGAGGGGGATTTTCGAGAGCGGTCTGGTTTAGCATTGAGCTCCCAGCCAGTGGCCAACCAACCCGAGCCGACGCCTCCTGTGAGCCTTGCAGTGCCACTACTTGAAGCACCTCTACAAACTCGAGGATCGCAACCTGGAACGAACGTTCAAATGCCAATTGCCGAGCCTTATGAGGGGATGAATATCAATGTCTCAGCTTATGATACACAATCTCCCCAGAACCCCGCTGCGCCGTCCACACCATTCTCTATGCCCGAGCCCAGCATCCCGCGGTTGTCGCCGTGCCACCGCTTCCTACGACACCAGGACAGACCTTTGATATCCTTCTAACTCCCATTGTACCCGAATCACAGGTCAGACGATACGGAAGGCATGTTCCAGTGTACGCAAATTATACTATGTGGAGTGAGTTGCCGTTTTAATCCATGCTCACAGTAACAGTGATTACAAGCCATTTGAGGTCAAGAAAGGACCTTTGGACTGCTCAGAGTAAGCGTGTTGATGAGAGAATCAGCGACGGGATTGAAATGGACTTGCAGGGAGCTCGCTCCAGTAGCGGGATGGGAGCCGATCACGCACCCGGAAGGGGCTTTGTTCTTCTATCACCCATATAAAGTGTGTCTACCGCCTGCTCCCAGTACATGGCGTTACTCAAGTCACACACCAGAGAGCTTTCACCGATGCCAATGTTCGAGACCCTAGAACTACAGTCAAAATAGACAAAGCTGTTGAGAAAGCATATGAAGAAGCGCACAACGCAAACATCCCCTTGGATCCATTCGTCGAGCTAGGATTAGAGTTCATGGTGGAGGATGGCGAAGAAATGTGGGGCTACTACTTTGTTGACCACGAAAGACGTGTTATTTTCTGGTTTGAAGACTACAAATTCTTTGAACTTATGAATAACGTCCGAGGTGTAGAGCGCAAAAGCCACGTCAGTAAGTTCTTTCCATGAAATACTTTTGTTTCAAGTTCCTGTAATTGCGTCGCTCCCAGAGTATGCATTAGATTCACAGTATTGGTTCGTATGACCTCCAGGTGTACGCATGTTCCCTCACTCAACCAAAGTAAATGCGCTCACGCTTTGTTGCAGCCCCTTTTTTACCTCCCATGATTTACATACCGTGACGTTGGCAGGAGACATATTGAGCTATTTCCAAACAAACGCGTCCTTCCGGAAGACATTGTCGTGACGCTCAAAGAAATTGTGATGCATGCTCATGCAGGTAAGTAAGATCAATAAGCGTTTCACGTCGTACACGATTGACTTGCGACAGAAAACATCACTTCTGAAACGTGTCTAGCACCTTTCGCTCCGAATGAGGTTGCAAGTATGCTTGAACTTGTGAATCATCTCAAGGGTGCATCATTCCCTGATGCGCGAGAGTTGTTGTTGATCATCTTTTCAGACAGTACTAACAAGGAGCGTGAGCACTCCGTGTGGATCGCTGGTAAGTTTGATCACGGAATGTCGGTTGATTGCTTCTGATACCTTTTTATTATTTCAGCTCGATTTATGAGGCTTTTCTGTGAGTTTCGGCAGTCCGCGATCTCCATTTCCTGATTACTTTGCTAGGCAACGCAAAGTTTGTGAATTTCTGTGGACAACCAGGCGCCCGACTTGACGTAGATCAATCGTTATATGGAGAACATGAAACTCGCTCGAAAAAGATCATTCTTCGTATCATGAATGTTATTCTGTTTGGATCCCCAGATGCTCAAAGCAAGAAAATTCACAGGATATGGGTCGATGAAACCATCGTTCAACCGCGATGGAAGGACTTTATCAATAGGCTCACCACCGAATGGAATGGATATACAATATTTGTGAGCTGCACTTTCGATTCATATTGCCATGCAATCAATGACCGCCTCAGTCCACTGTGATGCTCGCTGTTGATATTAGTTTTCTCGCGGTCCCAGCTGTCGCGACTCAAACGCCCGCGATCGTCCTAGCATATCTATCTTCCCTCTGCGCTTTGGGCTCCTTAATGGTCTCACTGATCTTGGCTGGACAAGTTAATGACAGCCGGCGAGGCTCTGCTGCAGACGTGGTAAATTTCTTTTTTCGATTGTATCACCTATATTATTCATGTCCACAGGCCTCTTTCATGGTAGGGATGTCGGAGTCCATTCTTGGCCTCGAAAGCCTTGCCCTGATGCTCAGCCTGCCGTTTGCACTTCTGATTTGGGGGTCAGTTTCCGGGTTACATCCCACGGATTAGTGGCTCATCCTTTGACAGAATGACATTCTTTGCTGGAGCATTGTCCACCCTGGTTTTCCGCACTTCTGGCATTGTCGCCCTCTCGATTGCATCTCCAATTTGGTTCGCCGTATTCATCCTAGCGACGTGGCCCGTACTTGCCGCCAATGATATTCACATTTCTAACCTGAGGATCTGGATCATAAAACAAGTCTTACCTCAGGCTGCGGGTCCCATCATCTCTCATGTCTAATCTGTGTTATCTGATTGCAGGGACTTTCTGTGGCGCGACACACATACAATTGATATATGGTGTTTTGCAAGTTAATTTATATGATACCCGTTCCCTCTTGGATAGCCCCCATACAGAGTTTAGCAGCTCTAGATCTGGGATTGACATTCCTAGCGTGAGGCTTGTCTATCTCTTCTACATAATCCACAAAAATGTACGACAATAGCCTCCCGCCTTTTTTAAGTACTAGTACGTCGAGTTCTGTGATGATATTATTATCAAGTCGTAGGCGTAGAGGCGTTACTACTAGTAGTAATACTTACATGTATCAACTCGTGACCCAGTACGTGCTTACATCGATAGTACTACATAATGCTTACGACACTGGCATGCGCTCACTTTCCGTTCCACAATCACTACGTTCCACGATAGTAGTCGCGTCCCCTATCGCAGGAATCAGTGATGGCAAAACACCTCCGTAGTTGATCTCAACCTTATATGAGGGGCCAATGAGGGGCGATCAGCTGGATGGGTCTCAAGACAATCTCAACGCTCAGAGCGATTCTAGGCGTCAATCAAAGACGTGTGTCGCGCCATTCGTTGGACCGTACGTACGTTCATTCTCACACCCTTTCCTATCGCTTTTCTCACTTACTTGTTTGAAACAAAGTTACTTAGCTGTTTTTGTGCTCAGCTCTATTTTCTTCCATCATGTTCATCTCCTGGCTGAGGTACATTGTCAAGACAGCCGCATTTCGGTCATACAGAAGTTTCCTCTCTGTCCTCCTGCGACTGATCCGACATTGTCAATCCATTGTGAATGGGAAGGAAGATTTTCGAGAACGGTCTGGCGGTTTAGCATTGAGCTCTCAGCCAGGGACCAACCAACCCGACTCCGAGCCGGCGCCTCCTGTGAGCCTCGCAGTGCCGTTGCTTGAGGCACATCTACAAAGTCTACACAGCAGAGGGTCCCAGCCTCAAGTGGACATCCAGAATCTTCAGATGCCAACTCCCGGGCTTCATGGAAGGTCGGATGATGCAGCTTTTAATACAGACTCTCCCAAAAACTCTTCTGTGCCATTGAGGCCAAGCTCTGCGTCCGAACCCAGCATCCCCGAAGTAGATATCGCCACTCCACAGCCACTTGTGGCCCCAGGCCAGACTTTTGATATCATTCTCATTCCCATTACACCCGAACAAGTCAAGCGATACCACAGGAATGTGCGAGTGTACGCAAATTGTATTTCGAGGGAGTTGCCGTTCTAATTCATACTTGTAGCAAAGATGAGTATGAGGCGTTCTTGGTCGAGAAAGGTCCTTTGGACTGTTCAGAGTAAGCATGCCGGTGAAGTCGACGACGAGACTGAAATGAACTCGCAGGGAGCTTGCTTCAGTAGCGGGATGGGAGCCGCTCACGCAACCAGAAGGGGCTTTGATCTTCTATCAGTCACATAAAGTATGTCCACCGCCCGCTACTAGTACATGAATTTACTGAGATTACACATCAGAGAGTTTTCACTGATGCCAATGTTCGAAATCCTGAAACTACAGTCAAAATAGACAAAGCTGTTGAGAAAGCGTATGAAGAAGCGCGCAACGCAAACATCCCCTTGGATCCATCCGTCGAGCTAGGGTTAGAGCTCATCGTGGAGAATGGCGAGGAAATATGGGGCTACTACTTTGTTGACCACGAAAGACGTGTCATTTTCTGGTTCGAAGACCACATATCATATCTCCTTATGGACGGCGTTCGCGGTGTAGAGCGCAAGAGCCACATCAGTAAGTTCTTTCCGTGGAATACTTTTGTTTCGAGCTCTTGTAATCACCTCGTTCCTAGAGTATGCACTAGAATCACAGTATTGGTTCGTATGACCTCTAGGAGTACGCATGTCACCTCATTTGACCGAAGTCAGCGAGCTCACTTCGCAACAGCTTTTTTTTGCTTCGCATGATTTACATACCCTGGTGTTGGCAGGAGACACATTGAGCTATTCCCAAACAAACGCTTCCTTCCGGAAGACATTGTCGTGGAACTTAAAGAACTTGTCATGTACGCTCAGACGGGTGAGTAAATACTAGTAATAAGTGTTTCACGCCCTACAAGATCGACTCGTGATAGACAGTATCACTTCTGCAACATCCCTAACACGTTTGACTTCGGAGCAGATCGCAAGTGTTCTCAGCCTCGTCGATCTTCTTACAAGTAAGTCGATTTCTGATGTGAGGTCGTCGTTGATTGTCTTTTCAGCGAGTGCTAACAAGAAGCGCGAGCATTCCGTGTGGATTGTTGGTAAGCCCAATCATGGTCGGTCGGTCGTTTCTGATATGTTTACCGGTCTCAGCTCGATTCATGAGAGATTTCTGTGAGCTTCGGTTAGTAGTCCGCGATCCCCACTTCCTGATTACTTTGCTAGGCATCACAAAGTTTTTGAATTTCTATGGACAACCAGGTGCCCGACTTGACGTGGACCAATCGTTATACGGAGAATCCGACGCCTCCTCGAAAAATTTGCTTTTTCGTGCCATGAATGTTATTCTGTTTGGATCCCCTGACGCTCAGAGCAGGGCTTTTCGCAAGATATTAGTCGATCAAGACATCGTTGATGCGCGGTGGAAGCAGTACATGGACAAGCTGAATAGCGATTGGAATGGATATACGATATTTGTGAGTTCTGCTTTTGCTTCATATTGTTATCATAGTCAATGACTATCTCAGTCTACTGTGATGCTCGCTGTTGATATCAGCTTTCTCTCAGTCCCATCTGTCCAGACTCAAACCCCTGCGATCCTTCTATCTTACATGTCTACCCTCTGCGCCATGGGTTCGTTAGTAGTTACACTATTATTGGTCGGACAAGTTAATAAGAGCCTAAGAGACTCCCGTGAAGCCATGGTATGTTCATCTTTCCATTGTTTATCCTATAATCTTTACGTCCACAGGGTTCTTTCCTAGTAGGAATGTCACGTTCTGTGCTCGGCTTCGAAAGCTTTCCCCTTATGCTCAGTCTGCCGTTCGGACTTCTGATTTGGGGGTGCGTTTCCGGTTACATTAAATGGGTCGGCGGCTCATTGTTCGACAGAATAGTATTCTTTGCTGCAGCGTTGTCTGTTGTGATTTTCCGCACCTCTGGCATTGTCATCATCTCGATTGCATATCCGATGTGGATCGCCACAGTCGTTCTAGCGATGTGGCCCGTACTGGCTGCAAATCGTATTCACGTTGGGTCCCTCCTGCGGGACTGGTTTCGCACGTGGTACTGGAACACAAAACGACTCATTGTCAACCTGTGGTACCGGCTTTACACGTGGTACTGGATCACAGGACAATACATCTCTCGCCTGTGGCACAGGATCATAGAACAAGTGTCACGTACAGTCACCACCCCCTCTCATGTCTAATTTGTGTGGTCTGTGATTGTAGAGACTTTCTGTAGCATTTTGATTGATTTATGCCATACCCCTTTCCTCTCGAACATCCATACACAGGATGATGTAGATATCAACTCCGGGTTTACTGCCCCGACTCTTCTTGAAGCCGGTCCCGTGGCAGTGTTAAGAAGCACGACTGAAGCGGTGTAAAGCTAAAATCACGAGGCTCATCCCGGGTCGCGGGATGTGTATGTCCGGGGCCACCGCCTAAGTACTTGATATCTTTCTGAACCATGGATGACAGCGTTTACTTTGCCGAGGACCGGATGATTTACACTGTGTAGATCACGTTCGAGCCTTGACATGGACATGTCCATGATGTCATGCTATTGATTCCTTGTCATGGCTCACGTGAAACCCATGCATGATTTGGTTGTAATAGTCAGAGAGTATTATGTTAATGCCGATTTTGCCAATCGAGACTGGTGCAGGCTGGCAGTGCCATAGTAGAATGTGGTCGATCCAACTCATCGAGAGATGAAATGAGTCACATGCTCACGTATGGGCGTAGATTGGCGGTGGGGTAACATGTCAGATGCATCACGGATTGGCAGTGTGTGTGATCCGGTAGGAGTAAAGTGGATTCATCCAGCGAGTCTTTTCAAATTGATGTGAGTGAAAACGGCACTGGATCTCACGGAAGGTGACGTTGTTTCATTGAAAGCATTTAGGAAAGACTGCGTCACAGACATACGTATGGAGGCCACATGACGAGGTTGAGAACGAGGGCATCGACGATCGCAGGATGACCCGCTGGGGATGAGAACAGGCGGGCCCGACGCTGTGCGATTCTGAGGACCCTGGGAATCGATAGCGCACCTTCAGAGTCACTGCATCGGCTATCTGGCATGATCCGGGCTCGTCACTCACTCGAACAATCAAGAAACCTTAATACCCGGATATAAACGTGCTGTGGCACGACTGATTGGGCAGGTTGACGCCGGTAGCTCACTGGTTCATAGCGGAGTGGTACGATTTAATTTTTTTAATGTTGTTATTAATCCTTTGAAGCTGAAGAAGCGTTCGGTTAGCTACCGAACATTGTGCAAGTCCGATCTTGAAGTCCAGGGACGGGAGATTAGCAAGGATTACGAGGGATATAACGTACTTGTTGTTGTTATCATGGTGTCCAGCCGCGGCCTGGAAGTGATTCTGGCAGAGATCAGAAAGACATGTACCTAAAAAAAGGGCGCTATGACTGGCCAGTGGTGGTCCGCCTTGAAGGCGTGCGAGACTATGAGAGGAACATATATGCATTCATATGGACTCGGAGTGGTATTAGGAAGGCTGCCAGTGATATATAATGCTTGGGTGTGTGATGTTCGACGGAGAACTTGTTATCAAGCCATGTTGGGAAGCCTCCTATGACAGAGAAGCGCTTGGCTGTGGTCGGATATACATACAGGAATAATGCAGGAACGTGAAAGTTTGCTGTGTTGTCAACGATATCAAGGTTGGTATCAAGATAAGATGTTCGGTTGGGGAGATGCGGAGGAGAATACTAGTAATATGGGCGCATGCCAGTGTGTGCGCATGGTACATTCAGTCTTATCCACGTTTCGTGTTATCGACGCCACTGTTTATGTAGATACGAATAGCAATGCATCTGTTCATTGTCTCAGTTTGAGACTCAACGTTGCAACATCAGGCAAGTACGTGGTAAACTGCAACTTGTCGGGAACTGTGAGACTGCGCCGCATCATCATCGGTTTAAGCACGACTTCCGGATCTCCTCAAATCACCGTGACCAGCCAAAACTGGACAAGACCCCGAAGGTTGACGCACTGGTGAGCTGGCTTTGGATGGAGATCACTGGCAACCTGTAGAATCCAACGTTGGCAACGACTATACATAGGAAATACGTGATGTGGCGGTTGTTCACGTTCGAACTGACTCTACGAGGAAAGGTCACCTTGTATCCTGAGCGAGGACAGCGGAAAGACTAGCCTTTTACTCAATCAGATTTCTTATAATAATATTGGATCCGGGTCTCTCGCGAACTCGGGTCCAAGCTGAAGAAGATAAAGCAGTGCGACCAAGGGACGAAACAGAACCGAGCCGACTTGGGAGGTGATCGGGGTCTTTGTGGGCCATAATTAGCCGATTACATTACCGCATGCAATGTAAATAAAAAGTGAGAAATGACCGTCGTACCATTCCCTTGTCCCTGTCCTTTCACATTCCTCACAAGGCCTCTCATTCTATTGAGACTGGCTAAATAACCTGCCGCCGTCACACAAGGCAGTCCACTCCGACACTTGCTCATCGCGACTTCCCTCGAGCGTGTTGTCCCTCACGGTGAGTACTTAACACTGCTCGGACTGCTTTCGCTTCGTATCCAATTACTGACCGATTTTGGGTTCCTTTTAATAGCTTCGGACGCGTTAAATATTGTCTCCCATCCTTTCCTCTCTGGGTCACCACAATGCGTTCCATTCTCCAGCCTCTCGCTGGACGCACTGTGTTTGCACCAATTGAAACAATCGTCTTCTTCGCCATCGTCGGAACTCTCGCATACTTCCAGGTCCTTTCAGCAATTAAGCACTCTTCTTTCTTCGCTCCCGCCGTTCCTTCAACACTCCGTCCAGCCCATGCATTACTGCGTGATGGCGAGTGGGTTGGCGTCGATGAAGACTGGTATTTGAAACGCGTTAAAACATCAGATTCCCGTCCATTGGAATTACAACAATTAATATTTTCATTAGATCCTGCTCAGTCTTCGGTCACAGTCAGTATCCGTCCATTTTATTTTTACCGTCATCATTGTAACACCTTATTGTCTTACCAGGTCTCTGCAGACTCCGCACCTGTCGACCTCGTATCATTATCACAATCTATTGACAATATCACGCACCATATAGCTCACGAGCTCTCTACCCCATCAGGCGAAACGTACACGTCCCTGTGCTATTATCCAGTGACCGGTGAATCCTCGTTACCCGCTTCATGTTTTACCACCGCATCCCTCCAGACCTCCCGGTCGAAGATGGTCACCCTGTCTTTTGCTGCTGGTGCTAGCGATGCATTTGTAGATGCGTTGAACCATCAACCCGGTTTCCCGGCTGATGAATTTGGAGTCAGATACCAAATAGAGAGCCACGTCACAGAGACCATTGGTGAAATGAAAGGTGGTAAATGGATGGCCTACGCTGCACGCGCCCTTATTGTGCGTTTCTGGGAGCTTACCAAGGTCAGTAGCCTATTGTGTCGTGTTCTCATCATACTCACCTCAATCTAGAAAGCGGATTCACTGGACATCTTGCTCGTCCTCGTTGGTTACATCCTCATGCACGCGTCATTCATTCGTTTGTTCTTCTCAGCTCGCGCACTTGGTTCCAACTTGAAGCTCAGCATTGCAATATTGTCATCATCCATCCTCGCATTCATGCTCGCTCTCCCCATCTCGCATTACCTTGAGATTCCTTTGGATCCAATTAGTCTCACCGAAGCTCTGCCCTTCTTTGTCTGTACAGTTGGCTTCGATAAGCCTCTCCGTCTTGCAGCTGCTGTGTTCAACCACCCTCATCTGTTATCTCCCGTTAAAGAGGGCAGGTGGCGTGGCCAGATGAAACCCGCCGGTGAAGTAGTCATGGAAGCAATCGAAAACAGCGGTAATGCCATCTTGCGCGATTACGCCCTCGAGATCGCAGTCCTCTCTATGGGAGCGAAAAGCAAAGTTGGTGGTCTGAAGGAGTTCTGCGCGCTTGCAGCGCTGACCCTGACATTGGATTGTGTTCTATTCGGCACCTTCTATGCCGCGATGTTGGCAATTATGGTCGAGGTCAGTAGTCATGTGATCTCCTTTTTGTAACAACTAGGGGTTAGGGTCAACATGACTCTTTTCTCTAATTGTTCTCTAAAACAACGCTCATGGTGCCTGATTATCTTAGGTCCGGAGGATTAAAGCTGCTCGTGACATGACAAGATCCCGGAGCTCAAACAATCTGACTGAACGCAAACCAAGTGCCCTCGTCCGTTCACCTCCCCAAGCCCAGGACGCTAGCCTTAGCCGTCAGCTCTCAGAGAGCCTATTGGGTGTTAAGGGTTCTATGCTCAGACAGAAGAACAGCCCACCACCAGAAGTCAAGGAAGAGAACCCCCTCGCACGTCTGAAGCTTCTTCTCGTATGTCACTGCTGCAGTTGACCTCTCCTATCATACTGATGTCCAATCGAATAGATCGCATCCTTCCTGACACTGCACATTCTGAACTTCGCAACGACGCTCACACCTGCGACCATCACCAGATACCAGACTCAAACCTTGATCGACTCTGCAGTGCGCGAGAGCACGGTGTCACATAAAGTTGACATTACCTCTCCTGCCATTGCAAGTGTGCTTGCCAACCTTGCCGCTATCGACGTGTCTCTTCAGGTAGAAGTAGATAACATATCCGCATCTGCAGATCTCCTTGTCAAAATTACCCCGCCCTTGTACATCCGTGTCACGCCACCAGGTCCAGCTCGTCCCCGCGCACTATTCAGATCTACCGAGGCCGTTGAGAACTTTATGACTGGTTGGACAACACTCGTGGGCGATCCCGTTTTGTCGAAGTGGATCGTCCTTGTCCTCGCTGTCAGCGTCGCACTCAACGGTTACCTTCTCAAGGGCATAGCTGAGGGTGCCATGCGTGGATTGCAGCCCAACAATGTGCGCTTCAGGTCAGTCGTTGCTGAGAAACGCGAGCAGGATGACGAGGAGATTGTGACCCCTGGAGTCAAGGCTGCTAGTGCACGCAGACGGTCATCGTTCGTGGTTGGTGATTCGAAGCCGCCTTCACCGAGTTCTTCAGATTCCGAGAGGCCTATCCTCCGTCCCCTTGCTATCCGTCCTATGCGTGTCATTGCACCCATTGCAATTCCCGCTGCCACTGGCGTGTCTGCACACATGCTTGACATGAAGCTTCGCGCACAAGCCTTGTCTGCACCTGCACCAAGAGAGGACCAGCCACTTCAGTTCCCTGTCCGGTCGCTGGAGCAGTGCATTGAGGTGTTTGAGAATGGCCCTCGTCCCGCGTCGGCGGCTCTTGCGACGCTCAATGACGAGGAGGTTGTCATGCTTGCACAGAACGGGAAGATTGCGGCGTATGCGTTGGAGAAGGTGCTTGGTGATCTTGAGCGGGCTGTGACCATCCGTCGCGCATTGATCTGTACGTCTGTTTCCACATCTCAGAGATATTGGTGCTCATATGATACCTAGCTCGTGCAACTGACACCAAATCGCTTGAGTACTCGGATATCCCCATGCACAACTATGATTACTCTCGTGTCGTTGGCGCGTGCTGTGAGAACGTTGTCGGTTACATCCCTATTCCTCTTGGTATCGCCGGCCCTCTCAACATTGATGGCGAGTTCGTCCACATTCCCATGGCTACCGCCGAAGGCACACTCGTTGCTTCTACTTCCCGTGGTTGCAAAGCCCTCAATGCAGGTGGAGGTGTCACCACTGTCCTCACCAATGACGCCATGACGCGTGGACCTGCGATCGACTTCCCCTCTATTGTTATGGCTGCAGAAGCTAAGGCATGGATTGACTCGGAAGAGGGCTTTGAGATCATCCGTGAGGCATTCGAGTCGACGTCACGTTTCGCCAAGCTTCAGCGCCTCAAGACTGCCATGGCTGGTCGTACGCTCTTCGTCCGGTTCGCAACACGCACTGGTGATGCTATGGGCATGAACATGATTTCCAAGGGTACGGAGAAGGCGCTCGAGGTTGTGCAGAAGTATTTCCCGGAGATGATCACGCTTGCTCTGTCGGGCAACTACTGCACGGACAAGAAACCTGCTGCTATCAACTGGATTGAGGGACGCGGAAAGAGTGTAGTGGCTGAGGCTGTTATTCCTGGAAAGGTTGTCAAGAGCGTGTTGAAGACCACGGTTGAGGCGCTCTGCAATCTCAATACGAAGAAGAACTTGGTTGGCAGTGCTATGGCGGGCTCGATTGGTGGCTTTAATGCACATGCTGCAAATATTCTCACTGCGATTTTCTTGGCTACTGGTCAGGACCCTGCGCAGAACGTGGAGAGTTCGAATTGTATGACTCTCATGGAACCGTAAGTCGCGATTGTTATCATCTGATGGTGCTTAGTGCTGATCACTGTTGTTAGAACTAACGATGGTGAAGATCTCCTTATGACTGTATCCATGCCCTCGATTGAGGTCGGTACTGTTGGTGGAGGTACTGTTCTTGGACCGCAGGGTTCCGTTCTCGAGATGCTCGGAATCAAGGGTGCACACTCCACCACTCCCGGCCACAACGCACAGCGCCTTGCTTGTATTATTGCTGCTTCCGTCATGGCTGGTGAGCTCTCGCTGCTCAGTGCTCTTGCCGCCGGCCACCTCGTCCGTGCACATCTCGTCCACAACCGCTCCCAAGCCAACACCCCAACGTCGTCACGGCCTGTTACCCCTGGACTCATTGCCAGCGACATCGTTTGGGAGCAAAAGACCGCTGAGAAAAGTCTCGGACCACGGTCTGATCCTGTCCTCACGCATTCATTATCGACGACATCATTACCCCCGTACACAGCAAACCCGGAGACCGAGATTGAGACTAAGCCATCTCAGTAGTTGTAGGGGCGGTGCTGGCTGACCGTGTCTCTACGATACTGACTGATTTCGAGACTGACGATCATCATTATTTCTTTTAGACTATGTCTCATACTCATCTACCTACATCAATATCTTTTCCCATTGCTTTCGTTCAGCATCTAGACGGAAAATAGCTATAGGGTCTTTATCTTTGTATATTTGTAGTTAGTTGGCTTATACTACGTAGCGACCGCCTTTATGTTGTGCGTTCAATGAATACCTCGTGATTGACTTATTGTGGTGTGTGTCCCTCTTAACGAGGGCAATGAAGTCCAAGTGATTATGATTACAACTTTGCATAGTGATACCAAGAAAATTCGACACGACGGCATCTATATAATATCTGACCCGCAGAATATTCCTCACATCTTGTCCACAACCCATCGGAGTGTGTATATATGAGGTCCGACGGTCGTCTGCTATGCGTTGTCTGTTCATGAATTTGCCCATTTTCGAACCTTCCTATAAAAAACCAAGTCCTTGACAGCATTTGCGTCCATTCCATCGAGTCGAGAAAAAAGGAAGAAAGCCGATTCTTGAATTCATGCGAACTAATATTGCCTGTACGGATAACCCGGATAGCCCGCAGCCCACCCATTGGCACCCGCCGCGGGCGCGGCATACCCGGCGTAGGGGTTCTGGACACCTGCTGGGGCGTAGTGGTTATACTGGTAATACGCAGGTGCGGCGGGGAGCTGCCACCCATTAGCAGGGGCGGGCCTCGCGGGCGCGTTGTAGGCCTGCATATTGTTAGGCCTGGCATGTAAGACTCCCAACATGTTGTTGTTTTGGTGAGGTTGGTTGAAAGCAGGGGGCTGGGGCTGAAGCTGAACCTGGGGTTGCGGCTGCGGCTGAACCTGAACCTGGGGTCGGGGCTGCGGCTGCACCTGGGGTTGGGGCTGAACCTGGGGCTGAATTTGCGGCTGGGGCTGGGGCTGGGGCTGGGGCTGGAATGAAGTCAGTAAGGCCGTGGGAGATGCACTGCGACGTGGGTGGCGCGGCTGAGGAACATGTCCATGTTTTGCCTTGCGGTGGCGCGTCAGAGCGGCAGGGTTGTGGGTCTTGTAGCCACATTGTTGAGGACAGACGTACCGCTGTTTGCCATTGCTAAAATCGTTGTTGTTAATTAGGTGGAATCGTCGACGGTTATGAAGGAGTACTTACTGCCTGTCGGTGTGGATTCTGAAGCTGGGTTTTGACAACGTTACAAAATCACATCCGGCAAAGCCACATACATATGAACTAGCAGTGAGCGAACGTCAGCGAGTTGTATAGCATACAAGATAACCACGGACTGGTATGAATGTGCGGCCTCATGTCTCTTGAGTTCAGTCCATTTAGCAAAAGTTTTGTTGCAGCCAGCTTGAGCGGAGCAAACATAGTTCTACACGTTCCAAACTCAGTCTTGACTCTTGATGCATGAAAAATGCACGTGATTAGGCTCACCTTTCTGACAGGCATCTTGGAATGATTGATTGTAGAGGAATATAAGAATATGAGCGGGGTACTACTCGATTCTGTCCGAGGTGAATACTGGCTCTCCTTGGAGTGATGATGATGCTAGGTAGGATTCGTGCTGATATATATACGATTCCTGAGGCCTGAGGACTGTGGACATGCCATTGTTCTTTGCAGTGGACCGTCAGACGCTTCAAGTTGTGGTCAGACGCTAGTGGGTGTGAGCCACTCAGTCACGATGGCGGAGCATGAATGATGCATTGTCTGCCATTTGAAGGCTTCGAACAATATCTGACATACACATTGCTACGAAGAAAATCGTCATAGCAAGCACTGGTAAAGAGTGGCGCGCCGTGTGGATGAAGATGCCTGCGCGAGTATAGTAACCCAATTTTAGTGGATGAGAGGCATTAAGGGCTTAGCCAAGCTAAGACGCTCATGTATACAGCATCGAGGCATGACCGAGTGAGATACGAATGGCAGTTTTGAGAATGAAATATCAGACGAGTCTGGCAGAGGATGTCGAGGTCGATGGGCATCACAAGTTTGCTTCAGGTCCTAGCTGAGTTTGAAGAAATGTTTAAGGTTCTAGCCTCCGAATCTAGTAAACGGACAGTGACTTTCTTGATTTCATCGTGACTTTAGACTTTAGTGGAGCGTATCCAGAGAAGAACGTGTGCTCTGTCTCATGACAACGAGTGGCTCGTACTGTTTCGATTCTCTCGAATGGGTACTTGCAAGAAAATTCCAGGAATATTACTGATACACCTTCAATCCACATCCCGCTTATGATGGATCTGATGGTAGTTTGTCGATCAATCGTCGACATCAACATGGCCGCCAGATAGTTTCAAGCTTTCACCACTTCAGGCACGTCCTGCTTGCTCTGAATTCTTATCCTTTTTCTTCGCATATCGTGGATGCGCTGGCAGTTGGGTGGGAATCCATCCACAGCCATTTCTGTTCTACCGCAGCCGTACTCACCCCTTCACTCACATTTGTATAGATTGCTCATTAGCCTGCTTATTGGAAAGAGTTCTCGATCGATTGACATATATCATGGCTCCACAACAAAATCGTGCTCCATCTCATATCGTTTGGATAGACATACTGGCTACATATAGGACACACCTCAAGATGAGATTTACATTAAGCGCGCCGGCACGGGTGTAGCGTCATCTATACCTGCCGTTCCTCTCCACACAAGAATCTCCGCAACTTCGCATCCAGGAACAGAATCAATTACCAATCTACCAATGGTAAGAGGAAATCGCGGACTGTACATTGACCCTGGTGGTAATGACAGTGAGGCTCTCGTCGTCCGGAGCGAGGGTAGAGAAAATGCCAGTGTCGATAGATTTGTGCAGGTTAAGCATCAGCCGAGAGATGAGAGTAACGGACATGCTGGAGGTCATTTAATCTCGATCCGTGTTATCGCACCAATCACTCACCAACTAGTAAATGCGCCGAGGGTGCCACTCATCATACCCTTGCCAATCGTCAGGAACTAGTCAAACCAATAGAGAACGCGAGTCTATATGCTCACTGAATCAACCTTATTCAACCCGTGAGCATTTCGCAACACACATCAGTATACACTAGCGACTCACGTAGTACGTCAGGATGTTTGGTATATTGGACAATGTCATCGCTCTGAAGGAACACGGATCAGAATCACTCAAGTCACGATCTCGCTGGCAACCTCACCCGAAATACATCGCACCTGCATTCGGTTGATTCAGCGTTGAAAGCACCAACACAATGAAATATTTATTTACCGTCGTGAAATACGGTTTCAATAACATTTCTCCTAGTGACCAGAGACAACCGCAGCAAACCTCTAGTTTTGTTGATCCTGTACACCGTCAGGCTGAAAATGAGTAAATCAAAGACAAACAGGGCCACCCATGCCAGCCCGAGACCTGCAATTAGAAAAGGTTATGACTTCAAGTTGTATATACAAACACGTCGTAGAATTTACTGACGGATAGATCTGCAATAGTTTTTGAGCGGGCGCACAGAACATCAAAGAGGATAGCGCACGTCTCTGCTGTATATGTTTCGTAGCAACCAACTCCTGGTAAGATGATCGTATTGCCTGAAAACCGTCCAAACGTTCCCACCTAGAAACAATCAGTACATCTCGGAGTATAAAATGCTATACAAACACGCACCGAGGCTGCTCCTGCAAGAGCAATGAGGATGATTAGCAGCCAACCAAGCAGGTGCTTGCTACGGCCGTAGAGAGCATAAGTGCGGATGGTCATTATGACTGAAATTTTCAATGTAAGAGTTTCTCGAAATGAAATTCCACTCACGGCAAACGATGATTGCTTGGCCGAAAATGACTAGTTGTCTGTACAGCGTATATTTCGAACAACTAAGTCTTTGTTGAGCAGGGCGATAGACAAGAAAGCAAAGTAGAACCTCTACAGAAAGAAGTTGTGAGCATGCCAGTTTAGTGCACGCATAACGAAATCACAGAACCTCGTCTGAAACAGGCAGGAAATCCATAACTAAGCCGCAGATATTGGCGAAGAGGGCGACATAGCGATTAAGCAGAAATAACACTGCAGACGGCGCTTTCGGACGACACCATATAAAGGCGATTTCGTCTGGTAGGGTCGTCATATGGTCGTATATCAGGATAGCTGGATTCAGAATATCGCGTTATCGTCTTGAGCTCGGGGATAAAGGCACTACAGTCAATGCTCACTATTTCCCGCCAGAGTGGCGTAAATGCACGAGAACCTGGAGTATTCAGTCGTCATCAGGATACATGGTCAATCAGGTTTGTGCACGTGCCACTCACATCTGCAGCACTTCCGAGTCAGTAACATCCATTTTGATGAGGCAATTGAAGAAAGGTGTTGAGAATGTGCAAGTGATCCATTAAATGCCATTATATACCAGCCCTATTTTTGAACAGCTATTTACACAATCATTTATAAGGTGTTATGTATGCAGCACGATGTTTCCTTGCTGAAGCGCGAGGATAATCATTTTGCCACCATGGGGACTGCGGGGGATTTGAAAAAAAAAACCTAAAGCAACTTGCGACACGCGGATATTTTGATGCGGGAATGGGGATAACCTGTGAATGAATAAACATGGTCCGATTGCGGACAATCAAGTTGTGAACCTGACGAACTTTGATGCCGACCCAGATATAAGATGCCACGTGGCAAAACGCAGAATGTACCAGTATTCATGGTACCTCGGTCCTCAGCGCCTATCGCTCCCTCTCCCGTCGAGGAGTGCTCGCTGAATATTTCCCAACTGCTCATAGTATCACTCGAGTATAAACGCTTCGTTCAACTGTGCATGATATCATGCAAGACTATGCTGTCTGAGTGCACAGCAAAATTTCCGTCCACGATAGAAGCGCTGACTTGGTGATAACTGCGAGGACGGAAGTACGACATCTTTCCTGATAGCACGAAGCACTATTGAAAAGGTAAGTATCTGGTAACATAGGAAGGGATGCGCCTACCTGAAGCATGATACTTCCAAAAGAGTAGATACATATCACTTTACATGGTTGTGTAATGAAGCTAATCATCTCAGAAACTGCCCACCGTGCGACTGGGTGCCCGCAACTCCATGAGGATGTTTGATAGACCGAAACTTGCGATGAATGCCCGTCCATTGATAAATCAGCACATTGGGCTGACATGTAACTGAGTGTCACACTTTATCTAAACACCACTTGCGCCGGTTAGATCCCCGTGAGTCACTGAGGTTGAGTGTACTGTACAGAGTATGAGTGACCACAATTGAGTAACAGAAGTCTCTGAATGGATGGTTCTTGAACCCTATCATATATTGTTAAAGAGCTTCCAATCCTGGACCGATTCTCGATTGTGAGGTCATTATGCAGGTGCATATACTGATTAAGAGACTCACTATGTACCCACGGAGAAACCGTAGCGATATGTTTACCAAAACGCGGCGTCCCTCCATAGAGGGAGGGAACGTTCTCGTGGTCGAAGTTTTCCATATCCTTAACTTCATAGTCTTTGTTGCGATGCGGGATTAACTCGAAGAATAAAGTACCAAGACTGATCCTGACCTTCATCTTCCTCTGTTGGTCATCTTCGTCCAAAACCTGGTGCCGAAGGGATTTTACTGAAACCTCGAGACGTAAGTAGGATGGCACGCTGTCAGGATCAAGGCTCACAAACTGGTCCTGACCCAAAGTTCCAGTTATTACCATATCCGCCACAGGCATCTGGACACTCTGATGTCTTGAAGATCTGAGATGTGAGGTCTATTGGATTGCGACTACTGGATTTTGTATGTCGCCAGTCAATACGGGCCTCATCGCCAGTCTATAGAATCCGATGATTTTGAATAAATATCGAAATCTGCTCCAAAAGATGAGTTGAGTACAGTGCGTTTGACATTGGCTGGAAATCTGATGTTGTCAAATCCATTCAGGCGGTGTCCCAGTAAGCCATACCTGGTCTGTCCAAGGAAAAGGCAGAGGGGGATTCGAAGAAGAAAGAATCGAGAGATCGACGTCGGCAGCGTCTGCCATTGTAGGACTCGGTATCCGTAGGTTAACCATATCACACTCGCGGTAGAGTGCACTTGAGCACTTCTTCTGGAGCATCGGTGCCTTTTTTAAGGGAGCGCCAGCCTTAGAATCTATGGATATTGGGGATGGCTTGGAGGTTGGGGGAAGATGGTGCGGCAGCAGCATAGAAAGGGTCGACGACGTTGATGATGCGTATATCTCGTTCGGTGGGTGCAACAAAGATAAGAGTGAGAATTAAGAATGACGCTAGTGAGGCGTTTTGGGTTTGTACAGTAGGATCCTGGCAACCGATGAACGTTGATGTATCAGATATATCATACTTGACATTTTTGTTGAGCAAAGATAATCGACTCAGGCTGAAACACGTGGTTTACACGTGTCTTGTTTACTGTACAACGCACCACATAAACTTGCTCCAAACCATGACAAAACACAAGCGGCCGACATCATACTCAGCTTCAAAATCTGTTGTTCCGCAAGAAGAAGGCCACTCCAGTGCTAGTAGCTGCAGCTGACTTGGATTCCGACAAAGAAAATGTTACTGATGTGGACGAGATGGAATGGTGGCATGAAGAAGCCGCGCGTCACGATCCAGTAAGTATCTCGTCATGCTCGTGCTCTTTGCTAACGTTTTAATTGGTCGAAACCAGAAAATCACCACCTGACAGATCAACTAACACTGATCGAAGACCCAGTCACACGGAACTGTGGAAGGCCATCTTTAGTTTTGACAAGGGCGCTTCTGGCTCAACCGCTGCAACGCGTAAAGGCAAGAAGCACTGCGCCGACATCGCTGTTGTAATGTTTACTAGCTACATGGCTTTCTCTATAACGCGTTTCAATCATGTCCATGTTCCATTCAATGCACTTGTTTCCTCAAATCTGTGATCAGCATCGCCTCTAGAAGTGTGGTGGGACGACTTGGAACTCTGGCTGACACAGCGCCCTGGATATTTTTATTGCTGCATTCATGGCTGGCCGCTAATCAATATACCGGTCCCTCATTGGGAAAGGGTAACGCTGTTCCCGTTACATGATGTTATAGGGTTTCTTATTCCCATGGCTCACACGTTGCCTTGACTTGCATTCGGTTCAGGTATAAACCTTGGGTAACGCTCAGGGCCTGGCCAATGAGATGTTCTGCTTTGCATAGGATTGATCTCGGTCCTTTGATACCGATCAGAACCCTTGGAGCACGAGAGTGAAAATCGATGGTCATTTCTTCATTCGATTCTGCCGATCGGTGTTGCTTAGCGCTTGCAGGCAGCAGTGCAACAAATATTGCCTCGAGGCTTGCTCGAGGCTTGTACTAATAATAGCCTGTTATTTTATATAAATGGTGTAGGACCTTTCTACTTCGCCACATACTGGTTCTGATCGTCAACTGCTATTCACAATGAGGAAAGGCAACTCATCAAGGAATTTGACTAGCGAAGCAACAGCTCGTGGAAGCTCGGTACGTGACTTATGAGGATCACTTGGTTTACTCCACTCTAAACACTGACATTGATGCATCCTTCGTCTAGCACCGACCTCGTGGCAGAGTCGGTCGGTTTTTGGAGAAGGTTAAGGATGGTGTGAGCAAGTTAAGGGTCTCGGTGAGTCCACGACCATGCGTAATGAGTGTCCTGGAATACGACTAAAATTGCAACAAGCGCTCGAAGGATTCCCGCAGCCATAGCCCTGCTCCCCTGAATGTGCTTCATCAACGTGCTTCATCGACCCCGAATATCCTCGAGGTAGGTTCTCAAATTTGTCCTTTAGGCTCTGTGCTCTCTCTAAATTTTGGTGGTCGCGCGGGTTCAGGCTGCTCCGTCTGATGTGGAAGTGGAGGCTGATACACAATCGGCACTTCTGGATGCACAACAGGCTGCATCACGCATGCATCCACTGTTGGGACCTTTGATAACTGTGGCGTCCGTTGGCCAAGACGCACAAGCGGATCTCGATGCTGCTGACGGTTTCCAGGACACATATCTCAAACCCCTCAGGATATTCGACGATGTTATCGGGAAGATCGCGGATGTATGGGCCTTCCTCTTGATAGGAACCGAACTAATCTAGCTCCACAGGTACATCCATATGCAAAGATGGCACTGGGCGTCTTGTCTTCTGCAGCCAAAGTATCTTTTCTTTTCTTTCTTCCTATCTTCCACCGCTCAGCCATCATTGTGCAGATTATTCTAGCTCAAGCGGATCGTGACGCAGCGGTACTCGAACTTCTCGAAAAGTTGCGCCAAGTTTATATGTTTATGGCACAAGATCAGACGCTTGGCCAAATCTCGTCAATGCGCGTTATCCTTGGACAGATCTCTCAGCAGACCCTTGAATGTGCTCAATTCATCAAAAATTATTCTGAGACCAGGAATTTTTGTGAGTCATAAGAGCTGCTGCGCTTTGCATTGTCTCAAGCTTCTGCGTCATCACAGGGAAGAGACTCGGAAAGAATATCGTCTTGGAAACGAACGATGCGATCCAACAGTACAGCAGCGTGTTGGATATACTCATGCAAAACTTCCGGGACCAAGTCGCTCGCGACGTAGCCATACACGTTTACCGTACGGGTAAGTGTTCAGACGTCCTTGTGACTTGACATATAATCATACCTTTTCAGGAGAAATACTAGATCTCAGTGGTCTGACTTATGCAGCGGGCGCGGGACTGGATACCAGAAAACAATGCCTCCAAGGGACGCGCACGGAAATCCTATCCCAGATTACGGAATGGGTCAACAGCACCGGGGACAACGTTCCACGCGTGCTGTGGCTATCTGGCCCTGCAGGCAAGGGCAAATCGGCCATCGGCCACACCATCGCTATGTGGTTCAACGACGTGGGAGGGCTTGGTTCGTGTTACGCTTTTGACCGTCAGCGAGAAGCAGATCGTCGCCACGAAAAGATCTTTTCCACGATTGCGCGCGACCTGGCTGACCGTGATCCAGAGATGAGGCGGGCATTAGCAGATGCAGTTCAGACCGCTAATTCGCTCAAGAATACAGCGGATATTACCCAGCAATGGCAGAAGCTTCTTATCGAACCACTGAAGAAGTCATCTGGATCAACTGCGGGACCCATCGTGATCATGATCGATGCACTGGACGAGAGCGGTGGAGTAGAGACACGAAGAGACCTCCTCCGTATTCTAGCTGGCAAACATCAAAATCCCGCTGTTCCCAAAATCACAGACCTCCCAGTCAACCTCCGCTTCATCGTCACGTCTCGGCCGCTTGGTGACATCAAAGACGAGTTTCGTGGTGTTCAGCATATTCTACAGATGTCGATGGATGATATTCCAACAGCAGTCGCAGAGCGCGACATCCGTGCTTACGTATCCAAGGAATTGGAAGGGCTGGATTTCCAGGACAGAGAGTTTGCAGCCCTCGCTGAGACAGCTGATGGACTTTTCGAGTGGGCGCGTCTCGCCTGTGGATACATCAAAAATTCCGATATGGGGCTATCTCCAATTGAATGCTACAATGCTGTGGTGTCACGTGATCCCGCTGAGAGGAGCAAGCTGTTGCACGACATGTATATCCTCATTTTAACAAATATCATGCCCAGGGATACATCTACCCATGTGCAGCATCCGCAGAAACTGAATTCGACGAAGCTAGCGAGATTTCGTTCAGTGATGGGACAAATACTAGGCACAGCTGAACCCCTTCCTTTGGCTTCCCTGAATGCCATGAGGCGCCATTTTCCAACACGAGAGGACGATTTCAACGTGGAGCTCGTGATAAAAGGCATGGGCTCCCTCCTCAGCGGCACCACCAGCCCAGATTCACCAATCCGACCACTTCACGCATCCTTCCGCGATTTCTTAACGGACAAATCATCCAGCGGAGAGTTTTTCATCGATCTGTCAAAGTCGCAACGCGACCTTGCGTTTGCGTCACTGCGAGTGATGGAACATGGCCTTCGCTTCAATATCTGTTATTTGAAGTCGTCGTACCTCTCTAATTGCGAAGATCCCGGGCTACAAGAACGAGTCCAAAAATGCATCCCCCCACATCTGTCATATTCATCTCGATTTTGGACGTCGCACGTACGAACCACAGTCTTCGACAAGGAGCTTGCGAAAGAAGTGACATTGTTGTTCGACCACAGACGGCTATTTTTCTGGCTTGAGTTACTCGCCCTGATCAATGCGCTCAGCGGTGCAGTTTCCGCCCTTCCGCCCATTGCCCGGTGGATGAAGGTGAGCACACTGCTACTAGGTGTGAGATAAAACGCTCATAAGCAACCACAGGGCCATCCCAAATTCAAAGATGTCTCGTTGACTGCAATGGACACACAGAGGTTTATTCAAGTCTTCGGCGGCATCATTTTACACAGCACGCCACATCTCTATGTATCAGCACTCCCATTCTCGCCTGCCAACTCTTCGCTATCGAGAAAGTTTTCTGTATGGTTTCCGAATACCCTTCGTGTGGCATCTGGACGCGATATGAACTGGCCGGCTGTTCTGGCCGTACTCAGGGGGCACACTGATTCTGTCACATCGGTCTCGTTCTCGCCGGATGGCACTCGCATCGTCACTGGTTCGTACGATAAGACAGTTCGGCTGTGGGATGCAGGGACGGGACAGCCAGTCGGTGAGCCCTTGCGGGGGCACACTCTTGGAGTCACATCGGTCTCGTTCTCGCCGGACAGCACTCGCATCGTCACTGGTTCGTACGATAAGACAGTTCGGCTGTGGGATGCAGGGACGGGACAGCCAGTCGGTGAGCCCTTGCGGGGGCACACTCATGGAGTCACATCGGTCTCGTTCTCGCCGGACGGCACTCGCATCGTCACTGGTTCCTGGGATAAGACAGTTCGGCTGTGGGATGCAGGGACAGGACAGCCAGTCGGTGAGCCCTTGTGGGGGCACACTGATGAAGTCACATCGGTCTCGTTCTCGCCGGACGGCACTCGCATCGTCACTGGTTCGTACGATAAGACAGTTCAGCTGTGGGATGCAGGGACGGGACAGCCAGTCGGTGAGCCCTTGCGGGGGCACACTAGTTGGGTCACATCGGTCTCGTTCTCGCCGGATGGCACTCGCATCGTCACTGGTTCAAGGGATAAGACAGTTCGGCTGTGGGATGCAGGGACAGGACAGCCAGTCGGTGAGCCCTTGCGGGGGCACACTAGTTGGGTCACATCGGTCTCGTTCTCGCCGGACGGCACTCGCATCGTCACTGGTTCGTACGATTACACAGTTCGGCTGTGGGATGCAGGGACGGGACAGCCAGTCGGTGAGCCCTTGCGGGGGCACACTAGTTGGGTCACATCGGTCTCGTTCTCGCCGGACGGCACTCGCATCGTCACTGGTTCAAGGGATAAGACAGTTCGGCTGTGGGATGCAGGGACGGGACAGCCAGTCGGTGAGCCCTTGCGGGGGCACACTGATGAAGTCACATCGGTCTCGTTGTCGCCGGACGGCACTCGCATCGTCACTGGTTCGGACGATAACACAGTTCGGCTGTGGGATGCAGGGACGGGACAGCCAGTCGGTGAGCCCTTGCGGGGGCACACTGATGGAGTCACATCAGTCTCGTTCTCGCCGGACGGCACTCGCATCGTCACTGGTTCTTGGGATGAGACAGTTCGGCTGTGGGATGCAGGGACGGGACAGCCAGTCGGCGAGCCCTTGCGGGGGCACACTCGTGGAGTCACATCAGTCTCGTTCTCGCCGGACGGCACTCGCATCGTCACTGGTTCCTGGGATAAGACAGTTCGGCTGTGGGATGCAGGGACGGGACAGCCAGTCGGCGAGCCCTTGCGGGGGCACACTGATGAAGTCACATCGGTCTCGTTCTCGCCGGACAGCACTCGCATCGTCACTGGTTCGAACGATTACACAGTTCGGCTGTGGGATGCAGGGACGGGACAGCCAGTCGGTGAGCCCTTGCGGGGGCACACTCTTGGAGTCACATCGGTCTCGTTGTCGCCGGACGGCACTCGCATCGTCACTGGTTCGTACGATTACACAGTTCGGCTGTGGGATGCAGGGACAGGACAGCCAGTCGGTGAGCCCTTGCGGGGGCACACTGATGAAGTCACATCGGTCTCGTTCTCGCCGGACGGCACTCGCATCGTCACTGGTTCGTACGATTACACAGTTCGGCTGTGGGATGCAGGGACGGGACAGCCAGTCGGTGAGCCCTTGCGGGGGCACACTGATGGAGTCACATCGGTCTCGTTCTCGCCGGACGGCACTCGCATCGTCACTGGTTCAAGGGATAAGACAGTTCGGCTGTGGGATGCAGTGACGAGGCAGCCATCGCCACAGTGCGCCGTGTCAGATCCTTCAGCATTCTCAGATGAACACCGCACGATCGAGGCCACCACTACCGTGAAATCGAACCCTTGGAACAATCACCTCATTTCCTTCTCGTCCAACTTCATCCATGCGCTCTGCAACACCTCTGAGCTGACGGAGGGAACATCCCATGACGATCCCAGTTTGACCCATATTTTCCTGAATGTTGACGATGGATGGGTGGTAGGACCCAAAAATCGGCTGTTATTCTGGGTACCACCTGCTTCTCGACACTCGTATTATAACCCTGCAACTACATTAGTGATACCTAGAGGAGGTCCTGAGCTTGATTTGAGCCGCATGGCACATGGACAACGCTGGCAAAAGTGCCGAGAGGAGTGAGTCTCTTCCACACCCTTTCCGTGTCTCGCACTTACTAAAATCAACACCTGCAGACCTTAGTAGTGTGATAATGGTATTCTAGCGATTCGATTTTTTTCGAGATTATCTGAATGTAACGTGTACACTGGATTATACTTTGTATTCTATATAGTCTATACCCAATATCCAGTTCTGGTCCAGGGTTGTCCCAGCGAACGATTTATTGAAGAGTTAACTGCATGACTATCATGGTGGATCATATTCGTACTGGTTTTCCTCATAGCGAACTAAGAAGCTGCACAGAAGGACATCACTGTTGCAGATATCTGTGGTCATTCAAGCTTCAAGTTCCTGTTGCACCGAGTACATTCAAACTGGGCTAAAAATAGGGTGTGATGAAATATGTAGTTCATTGTGTATACCGTACAGTACAACTTGTAATCGCGATATCTACGACGAAGGCAGTGAGAATGACAGCATCATGAAAACGATACACGTAAGGATGGTGTGAGCTGTGAGGCCTTGAGGCATGAAAGAACAGCTGGAGGAGGAAAAAGCATCGGGCAATAGCAAGCGAACGGGGGATGAATTGAGGCAAATGCAAAGAGCAAGAAAAGTTCCGGCACGATAGATGGCACAGAACTGAGGGTGATATTGAACGCAGGTGCACCAGGGTGTCACAACGGGCATCCTCATCAAGGATTTCCTCGATAGTTGGTTTCTGAAGACTTGACAGGAAGAGTCTAAGGACTACAATTAAGTTCCATAGATCTGTATTGAACTCGCGACAAATGAGTGACAATGTGAATCTTTGCATGAGACTAGGAAAAGCAGACTGCGACTCAGGAAGCTGTTGAGAAGGCGTTTATAATACAGTTACTGTGTGTGTCTTCAACGGACACAGGCCCGGAGTCCTTAGTCGCAAATCGTAGTTATTGGGTCGTGCGTATTGTCCATTTGCGTGGCACACTTTATCCTCTCCAATGTAAAAATAGCTTGAGGAGATGATGTATGACGTAGGATCGTATACGTAGCTATAGTTGGAGGAGAGGATATGGGGGGTCTTGATAACTGCCAGCATGCCAAGTTTGACGGTACTGCTTTTGAAACTGCGCGAATCTGCAATCTTACGTACAAACAAAGCAATACTCTGACAACGTAGTTTGAATCCTTTCTAGATTTTGCGAAAACTTGCAATGGAGCTCAAGATCCTTGCTGCGGCAGTCATTAATGCCGTGCTTCCATCCAAGATTTCAAATACTACGTGCACGCGCTCATTTCTATCCTTGCCATTGTAGTGGTTCGCGCATTTGCACAAGGGCGTATAATATAACAGATCTGTGAAAAGGACATGCATTTCAGGGTAGTTCTCCTACATCCGCATCACTCACTTGATCAGGCAGGATTCACTCTGTTAGGATACGGAACTTTGCTCAGCGAGGCCCACATATCATTCCTCTCTCGCCGAAACCAGTCCAAGGCCTTGATATTCTCATCAACCTCTTATTATCGACCACCAAGAATGACTAGATATCCGCAAATGAATGTGATCTGACATCTGCGTCTTCTGTTCATTCCTTCTGCTTCCGCTTCCTCACAGCAAAGGAGACCAGACTGGATGCTATTATCTTCGCACACGAGTATTAACAGCTAGGCTCCATCATCTGTCACAAGGATCCTGTTATACTAACCCAGGAAAAACAAAACGACTAGCATCATTCTTAATTCTCACCATTCTCCCCGTCCTCCTCTTCGTACCCACAGAATGCCATATACATCAACGTATTTAACCCTTTCTACGCCGCCGCACCCTCTTATTGCCCAACCTCCATGGACCGCTACCTCCAACATCTCCACTTTTCCACCAAAGCTGGTTGGCACTCTTTCCAAATGGTCATTTTCACCTGCCGCCTCCAGCGTGTCCTAGATGCACTGCCATCGGGCGGGCAAATGCCAAAGACAGACAACTCCATCACCCATGCCGTCAGCGGCAAGGTCCGAAGTCCAACATCGTCGCTCTATCCATGTGTCCTGGGCTCTCTAGATCAGATGCCATCGCACCACTGTTAAATGCAGTCCGGGAACGCGATCAATCCACGTTCAGCATCGTTCAGTCAGATTATTCATTTGATTTGACCTCCTAGATACTGACGATTCTTCAGTCACATACTCCTCCAGCCCCTCCTCTGCCTTCTCGCGGAATCTACGACATCTGCTATGCAATCCGTGCTGCACATCCTTTTCTCCAAACGCCTTTCAATAGCAATACTCGCTAAGGCACAGATGCTCCAGAAGAAGTGCTCAAGGCAAGTGCACTCTACCATGAGTGTGCGGTTGTTAATCTGTGGATACCCAGTCTTGCAACGGTTGACACTGTCGATGCGCAGGTACCGGACGATGGGGAATTGGGAGGCGTACATCTTGGACAGGCTGTGTGGGAGGGCCTCGAGCGTGCGTTGAAGGGGTAGGACCCGCAAGGCGATGAGAAGGCTGGGTGCAGTGATGGACTGTTGGTTGATACCCCGAGCAGTTAAAGGTGGGTGAGTTTGGTTGGTTGGTTGATGACGGTATTGATATTGGATAGATGTAGGACACGGACTTGTGTATACTGGATTAGGGGGAATATTATCTTGCTTGGATACCATCGCTCCATCTTTGTGGAATATCCTGCATTCAGGAATATTAACCACTGCGGCGGCGTCACCCACCGCTAAGGCTCACATCATCGAATGTGTACGATATGATATCTCATAAGTTATACTCACTGTGTGTCGTGGTGTGATGTATTCTGATTAATGTAGATATCACAACTGACTCGATTGCAGAGGAGAGCGTAGATGTACCAGGAAGTTGCTAGCCACTGGCAGTACTCAGGCTTCTTATAGTTGAGCTAATGGGAAAGTCAAGACGTGCTCGAATCCTGAGTTCCAGCGCAGCTCGAGCGCCTTGCTGTTCTGACTCTGGAGACATGCATGGTGGACTGGCAATATAGGAATATTTTGAGGGTACATTGTGGACTACATGGTATGAAGTGATGCTCCGAGTCTCGAGCAAGGACTGATCATAGGCGATGGGAGGTTTGCCTGCGGCCCAGAATGGATGTCTTATGGTACGCTGCTATCTGCAAAGCTTTTTTGGCTGGTAGCCTTGAGTCAGGCGAGTAGCAGATGTTTGAATCAATGCATTCCATTTGCCTTCAAGTTTCACTGTATAGTCCTTAATCTAGCACACACATTCTTCAATATCATATGTAACAAGACTTCGCCGATCTCGATCTCAGGGGAAGCCCGACAGCCACTTCTAGATAACCTAATAATACTCAAAGGACGTCAGGTTTTGCAGAGTACGCTGTGATATAAGCTAAATTAAAGAGATGAACAGGATGCGATCAACAACGGCCGGTCTACTATTCAACGAGCTTCCGTACCGTGTGGAACGATAATACATTCCATGAACTTCTCGAGCTGCGGAAGGTGAATAGCATCGAGCAGGATAGAGGATCATACTGATGTATCTCGTTCAATAGGCGGTGCCTTGGCTGTGCTACACCCGTCCATTGACCGTTGACTCACAGGCTACTGAGGTGGGAATATTTTTCGGCCAAACATTCGGAGAACTCATGGGGCCTCGCGTTCTATAAAACCAAAATTTTGATCAATGTTAAATAAGCAAGCGAGTTGACCTCCACCTTACCAGAAGGAATTTTACGCGTGAGGTTGGCGATCAAGTGAGTATATGTATGCGTCAAATCCTCTTCCTTAAAACGACGAGTCAGTGAGAGAACAGTACTTGGTAGAGCCCCCCAGTCGTGCTCGTTTAGTGAGGCGACACGCCCAATCACCCTTATTGATCGCAGCTTGTAACATGACTCGGTTTAAATCGTGAATTCAGATGCGACCCGCTGATCATATCTGTGACTCTGAAAGTTCCAACAGTAAAGTTAATGTTTGCAGGGTGCTTTCTAGTATAGGGAGATCTACCCAGTATGAGCGACCCTTGTATGCGTTCTATGAAGAAAACTGATTCCCACTGATGTCAACAGATGACAATGAACTTCATATAAGAATATTCATATGTTCAGAGTACTAGTGTCGAAGATGAGTTATCATTTAGTAGCATTCATGGAGGATACTCGACGACGTACATGCATTAATATTGTAGTGCGCCATAGACTATCATCCAGTAACATTATCCAGACGGATGAGCGAGGAAATTAATCTCTTATGCTGCCGTTGCAACCAACGTTGCCGATGGTTCAGTTAGAGTAAGCTTCTCAAGAGCATCCTCGAACTGGTCATCGTCGCTGTTGTCACTTTCCTCCTCATCTTCTTCACTTCCCTGCGACGCAGACCCCTCGTCATCCGGAGATTCATCTTCAAAATTAAGCTGTCGTTCATGTCAGTACATCTCATTGAAGAAGATTCACATAACGTACTGGATCATAGACAACTCTGATGATCAGACTGCAGCTCGGACACGTCGCGATGTCCTCGCAGTTGGTGAGCTGCTTGCGAGAGATCTCGAAGCGGTCACCGCAGGGGCAGGGATAGTGGTAGACACCTTTTACCTCATCCCATGCCATATCTTCGATTTCGATCTCGTCGTAATAAGCACCCATGATTCATGAAGGGTTCGTTGTTAGATATGCCATATAGCCACCAGCAGATAGCTGCCAACGGTTGACTCACTTGTGTCCGTGACTCCGCGGCACGTGCAAATTTCAAAGTGTGATCCGGATTCCGTCTTTGACATAAGAAACTACTAGTTGAACAAACTCGACAGTCTTCATTTTTGATTACGAGTCTTAGTAACTTGAAACTACAGTCCTGTTTTTGCTTTTTCGCAAGACCTTGATTTTGTTCTTGCAAACAGCTCTCATCTTTCTTAGCGACAATATGTACATCGTCGGGCAAGCACAGCGGTAGATGTACTTCAACTACCACAAACACTCCTAAGCGTATAGGCAGTCCAGCATGGATCTCATGACCGACGCAAAGGCTGACCATAACGAGAGCATTGGTCGGTATGTCTTTCCTTCCGTTCTATCCCCTTATCTGATTAATCATTATACACAGCCTTTCGAAATTTGCACCGCCTGCAACGACATGACCACACTTTCCACCACCGTACCTGCGTCCTGCTCACTTGTGTCGTCCAACGGAACATTCCCTTACTCCATCGACACCCAGCTCATCAACCCTCAATGCCTCAGAGCATTATACGAAAGTCCACTGCATCCTCGAATTCGAATTCCGCCTTTGGTACTCCCGTTTCTGCATCGGCGCCTCTCCCGGCCGTCCTTGCAAATCGTCCACGTTGACCCTCGCGAGCTCATGTGACATGCGCACGGACCTGGAAGGTGACGGCGAGACTCTATCCAAGACTGCCAAATTTCGCCGTAACGGAGGCTATCCGAGTCGTGACGCAGCCATCGTTGGCGTAAAGTTCAAGAAATCCCTATGCAGCCTGCTACTCCAAGAACACCGTCAGTGAAGAACGTTAAAACGCCAGCTGTGTCTAATCCAAATGACTCTGTATTGTGTGGTTGGGTGTTCGAATATGGAAAATCAGATGATGGGAGGGCCTTGATGATAACCATCCAATTTCGGTGTGGGCTGCCCGAATAGTTTGAATTCGTATTACATGTATTTGCCAGTGAGTAGCACAGCGTCCATGCAGGTAGTGACTCAGTGATGTGCAAAGCCGAGTGCGTAATTGAAGCTCAGACAAAAGTAAAAGACAAGCCCAAGTTCAAACCAAAAGCGGAGTATACGTGCCTTGCGAAGGTGAAACCAAGATCAAGATACGTAAAAACCTTGTCCTTGGACACACCGTGATCTTGCACTAAGACTGTACCTGCATTTGTTTTCCTTCGTAAGTTTTTGACCATGCCTAGCTTATCATACACCGTGATTCATCATATTTTAGGTCGCAATTTACTTCTGTCCAGTAGTAACTCCCAAAGAAATGACACGGGTTCATGCAAGCTTCTTTTGTCCTAGCAACCCACAAAGCACCACTCGAGCTTCCATGTTGTAGTCACTTGTGACGTGGCGGCGGTCAACGAAGAATAAGTGAAATTCCATGGTCATGAGACTCGTAACGCACATCCAACGGGAATTGAAATGTTCTGTTCAAGCTATGTACAACGTTACAAACCCAGACGAGCCGATTATTCATTTACTGTGCACGACCGTCAGTGTGGAACGCCCAGAGAAGATGATTCAAGCGGCAAGGAAGTAACCTTTGTTACGCAAGAGTCTTGACTCACTCAAGCGTAATTGGGTTGTTCGGGTGTAGCCCATTGGGTAAAGTCAGCCGGGTTCCATATCGCAGATTCAATGGAAGAGAACGGTATGGGCGATGGAAGGCGATGGACAAATCAATCATTTATATTTGCAACTCGGGTATCGACTTATTGTTTCGGTCACTATCTGTACTAGAACCCGCCTCAGCCCGTCTCGTTAAAAGGCACGACGCATGAGCCTACTAACCTACTAGTAAATGATTCTGCCTTTCTTATCCCACTGCAGGTCTTGGGTAGAGAAGGTCGGGAGGAAGTTGCTGTGGTGGAGAAGCCACCCGTCTGTCAAGATGGCTACCACAGGTGGTAGTGAGATAGACCCCGACAACCAGCAAGTCCATGATCATAGTACCCTATGACAACGCACTTCCTCACGCGATTTTTAATGCAGCCTATCCGACCTTACGGGATTCGTATCCAAAGAGTCGCCTCATCCAATGGCGCACGGTAGTTTCGGGGATGTGTGGAAATGCACCTACATCGCATCCAACCGTCAAGGCCTGGAGGCAAGCATGCTACACGTATGGCTGTCCAGCAATCTAAATCCATGACAGGTAGCAGTCAAATCCATAAGGATCGATGTCGTAGGCGACGATTCCAGGGCCAGACTCACTCAAGTATGTTCTCAGCTTCCCCTTGGCATGTGGTACGCTTGCTCAAACCTCATGACTTCGCAGAGACTCTTGGATGATTTCCATGCACGGAAGCAACTGCATCACGAAAATCTTTTGTCCCTACTCGGTTTCAGTCACGATTTTGGCCTACTCCCAGCAATGGTTTCCCCCTGGATACACAACGGCTCGCTCACCACATATCTTGAACACCATTTCACCGAATTGACCATCGAACAAAAGCTCCGGATCGTGAGTTGTTTCTCAGAAGCGCTCGTACATCATGGTATTGATTGGAACCTTAGTTGCGGCAAGTCGCTGCAGCCATCAGCTACCGTATGTGGAATCTTCAATAATTTGTAAGAACAATGAGTAACGAAATTGCAGTCCACTCGAAGGGTGTTGTTCACGGTGACCTTACTGCCGTACGTAATAGTTATCTGATACCCGCGTTCTAGCTCTGATCTGGAACGGCAGAACAACATTCTGATAGATTCGGACCACAATGCCCACGTAACAGACCATGGAATCCTCGTAATGTGTTCTGAACTCTCAGGGACTTCATACATCAGGAGCAACGTGCGGTGGGCCGCGCCAGAGCTCTTCGAGGTGCCCGAGAACGAAGAGTTATCAACTCCTCCACAGCCAGCTAGCGATATTTATTCCTTTGGATGCATCATGCTTCAGGTTCGAGGCATTCCATAGTAGTTGCATTGGTTTGCGACTGACATCCCATAGGTTATGACAGGTCGACCACCCTATGCAGATGTGCGAAGCGATCATCAAGTCACTGTCCTGATACTCAAGGGTAAGAAGCCTACAAGACCGTCGAGTCCGCACGACGTAGATTCTTTCTGGGGTTCCATCGAGAAATGTTGGAGTGATGCAGGACATCGCCCCTCTGCCGTTGATATCCTGAGCTTTCTAGGATCAGATCATGTTACTGCACTAGTTAAACCATCAAAGAGCTGATCGACTTCCAGTTTATTATTTAGTACATAATCATTCCTATTATGTAAGTATATGAGTAGCTTACCAGGAAGTCACCTCTTACCTCAAATTGCGTCCACTCAGCATTCGTCAGTCACTATTCGCTACGTGGGCGTTAATGAGCATGTATAGGTTTATTTGCCGATGCTGATTTTCTTTGACTAGTCACCCGAGGGAAGATTCGGTGCCTCCCGGGAGCTCCTGGCACCACGGGGAGGAAGGCAGGCAGACGTCTCTTCAGCCACCTCTTGTCGCAGTACACCTTGTGCACCAGCCAATCGCCTTCTCTATCCGCTGCGTAGTATTAGTAGCAACCAGTAGTCGACAACGATTCCAAAACTTCCCTTGGAGCGGTAATCATCATGAAGGTATGTACCAATTAGCATTGGTTTTGCATGCTGCAAACGTTCAATTTAGGTTTGCGTGCGAAGTCTTCAGGGTTTGTTACATATCGTGCCACTCATGAGCTAAAAATCTGTGTTCTACACAATAGTCACGAGATGCGGTCTTGTTATTCAAGGATGAAAGATGGCTGCAAACATTGGTGATTTCAATGTACGTACGAAGGAAAGCATTCAGGATCGATCAAGACGGAAGACTGACCAGTTCATGAATCTGGCAGCAGAATCAATGTTGGATGATCGAATTAAGCAAGATTCAGAATTACGAAACCTTGCCCTCGCCTATCGTGATATGTACTGGCTGTGATGGCAGTTTACCCGGCCCAGGCAACCTTACATCCCCAGTGTGTTCTGTATCATGGAGCATGAGGATGACTCGGAGTCACATTGCATGAAACCTTGCGATTTCAATATGGCCCACTTGCCAATTTCGTTGATGGACGGTTGAATAACAGCACAGGCCGTTTCGGCGTGTCCCACCTCAAAACTTGTCATACGTGGGTACGTTTCTTTCAGACCCTGTGTGAGCATTAGAGATGCCCTGCAGGCCTTGTGCAGGCCCCATTAATATATGAACAGATAAGTGTTTTTCCCAACTGAGACTGAAAGGGCTTTCATGACGTTTTAAGCTGTCAATTTCTTCGATTTGGCTGAAGCCTTCAAAATTGACTGTCACTGAACAGCTGACTTGTGCGAACAGTTGTGTTTTGCAGCCTGGTGAAGTTTGAACTATTATAATATCGCCAGTCGAACTTTCTCGAAGTTCTATCTCTTCGCCTCGAGGTTTGTCTTTTACTAATTGACAAAGCCGCTGAAAGCAAATATTGCCTCGTGCAATTACTGCCCTTTTCAGCGCCGCCAGTGCTCTTCACATCCCTGACCGCACGCTTCAAGATGTCTCATTGTCTGCCGCACATCAGAAGTACTAGTAGGTTTGCCGCTCGATGCCTGTAGGTCCTGAAATGGGCGTTTGTAGTGGGAGGACAACCTTCATTATTGATCTGATTCATCCACAGCATTACTTCAACTCATACCAGTCGTGGCGTCCTCAGTTTGACCCTATGCAGTGGCAGTCTCTTTCCACGTAATTATCGGTGGGGTAGTAACTTCGCGATGTTGTCGCACTAATGTTGTCTGCACTGTATAAGAATGTAGTTCAACAGGACTATTTCCTACTGTGATTTCCCGTCGACAATGGACGTGCTCAAACGCTTGCAACAGTTCTTTGGTCTTGTACGTTTGTTGACATTGTCCAGCCGTGGAGCCATCCATTCATCTCACTCTAACAGGTTGGTCGTGCACCAGGTCACGGTGACAAAGCATCTCTTGTTCAGCTTTCGGTCGATGATATTCCCGCAAGCCCGACTCCGACTGTCGACACTCCCAAGGCACCCATCCCTAGTACTACTGACTCAGAGGACTCGTATGTTATTTCTTTACCTCAGGGCAGGACTTTGTAAACATTGAACAGTAGTAGTGCTCTCTGTATCAAATCAAGTGATATCCTCAGGCAAACCAGCTACCCAATCGCCTCGGGTGGTCTTGGAGATGTTTACAAGTGTATATGGAACTGCGGCGCAAGTTCGGATGAGGTATTTCACAGACTTGCTTTTTCTGCATGCCCTTATTGTGACTTCAGGTCGCGGTTAAATCCCCACGGTTCCCAAACCTGAGTGATCGTGAATATGTTAGAATCAACAAGGTATATTGAGGTCTAGTCTGACGACCGCATATCTAAACTTTTGAGATGCAGAACCTTGACCGCGAGATCAATATATGGGCTGCGTTGAAGCACCAATATGTATTGCCCTTGTATGGCACTGTAGAGCAGTTCGGCCCATTTCGCGCATTGGTTTCGCCCTGGATGCCGAACGGGACTTTGAACTCTTACCTTAATGCCCATGAGACCCTCTCGATGGTGGATAGGCTTCGGCTGGTGAGTTTTATTCACGAAGCCGGATAGGGAAACTTACTACATGTGAAATAGCTTAAACAAATTACCGAGGGGCTCCAATATCGTGAGTGACGGATTGACTATGGAAGTGACCGATATAACTATGTTTTCTGCAGTCCACGACCACAACGTGATACACGGTGACCTCACCAACGTAAGTTCACTGTATGTGCCATCCAAGTGGAATCATCTTATAGTGATTGTAGAATAATGTTCTGGTTGCTGCGGATGGATCTCCTCGTCTTGCAGATTTCGGCATCTCCAATATCATGGTGCAAACTAACCCCGCCTTTTCCTACCACACCGGTGCAGTACGTTGGGTTGCTCCAGAGCTCATTGACCCCCCGGAAGATCAGCCCATACAATGCGCAACTAAATCTACCGACATATATGCTCTCGGCGGTATCATGCTTCAGGTTCGTAGTCTCTCGTTGGATCGCTAGTGACACTAATATCACCTGCGTGCAGGTCCTATATGGGAAACAGCCTTACTGGTGGCTGACGTCCGCCATACATGTTATTTCTGCTAAGTTCAGACATGTAGATCCCATCGACTCCTCCATTGAGATCCAACCTAATCACCTGGATTTCATGCGGCGGTGTTGGTCAACGATAAAGGAGGATCGTCCATCAGTAGAAGAGGTGATAAATTACCTTCAAGAAGCACTGCCAGTCGAATGAGACTTCGTCTGTATAAGGTGTTGGTTCTGAAGCTATCCTCTTGCTTGTCTTATGTTAACTCTGGTTGTGTCCTATTACTATATATCATGTTGCTCTATGTATTACTCCAGGCTCCTTCCCAGCACCCGATTCGAGTGTTGAATGTTCTGAGGGGCAATATCTGAGAGGACACTGTTTGATAACTCACTGGCACATGATACAAGAAAAATTCGAACCCAGCATAACCATCCTCACCGGAGGCTGGAAGATAACATTTGTGAACAGAGGTCGGCCACCTGGTGACAGACACCAAAAACATACCTAGCTAGTGTAGCCTGTGTAGAGTTGCAATTTTTCGAATCGATATGTTTATCTGTCTGCCTCGGTTACTCACTCCTTATGTAATATCGTGGGGTGCAGCCGGCAGAGGTTGGGAGATGTTTGCCCTCCGCTATCGGGATGATTATGCTAACATCGCAATAATGATGTATGTGTAGGCTGCATGCACTTACATCGCTCCCCACAGACTTTCGAGATTTCCGGTTTCATGTTGCAGGCTGTCGCCAGACCTCCATAGCAAAAAATCGCAAAACGTGCTATGAGTCACTTATTCGTCTGATAGCAAGGCTGCAGCATTAGGACAAGTACAAAGAAGGAAGTGCAAGTGCGTTGAAGTCTTGAAGATGCATCGATTTGATGCTGCAAGGCGAAGCTTAAGCTGGCTCAGCGTTTGTCAATATCTTTGGCAAGCACTCGCCACCGCGGCCCCGCCGGCCGTGTCATTTACATATTACGTCACGGTGCAAAGGCTCAAGGCTCCCGACACTTTAATGGCGCCGGGTTAAAATACTCATGCGTCTCGAGGTCAGCTGTTCGCTTGCGGCGTGGATGGTAGCTTCTTTCCAAGATGACCTCACTGGGATTCCGCCAAAGTGTCAGGTTGGCGTTGCAAACTGGCGCGTCGACGCGTCGTAATACCAGACATTACTCTCTCACGTCTTCCTCTGTCCAGGGACCTACCGAACGCTCCCTGGACCTTCGAACGCTCACAGGTTTCTTTAGAGAAGAGATCCTCGGAAAACATGCTCACCGTCCTGCCCTCATTTGTAGGCAAGAACGTCCTCGCGCCCATGGTGGGCCGCCATCGCGGAACCTCGGCGCGATTAACCACCTAGCATGGGATTTTGACGAGTTTGACAAGCACATACGAGCGCTTGCGCGAGGCTTGGTCGCAATGGGTGTCAGGAAGGGTGATCGCGTTGCAGTACTCATGGGGAATAATAGGTGTAGTGCTGTGTTGATTCTAACGCGTCATATCCGCTGATCCAGGTGTATTCCTATATGAAGCTCTTATGCATCACTTCAGTGGGCGTGCGCGAGCATAGGTGCAATCCTCGTAACGCTAAACCCTGCCTACAGGTTGAATGAACTTGTAAGTTGATCATATACTACCTACAGCCGCCGACCCATCGTGTTGCAGGTGGAGACACTCAACCTTGTCGGCGTCACCCATCTCTTTACTGTACCTCGCATCAGAACGTCAAATTATATCCGGATGCTCTCTGACGCCTTTCCTGGGTTGCGCAACTCAAGTCCCGGCAATATCCAAGAGCCCGCCCTTCCTTCGCTAAGGAACTTGGTCGTGGTCAGTGATGTCCACGACACTGCAGAGTGGCATCGAGAGACGTGCGATGTGAAGAGTATCACTGATTGGAGAGAGACCTTAATATGGAGGGAAGATACATGGGAACAGCGTCACATCGAAGAGTTGGTCCAGTCCCAAAGAAGTGACGAGGTTATCAACCTGCAGTTTACTAGGTGGGTTTTCTTCTAGATGACCTTCTGGCACTCTTTCATAGTGAATAATGATACATAGCGGGACCACTGGTACTCCCAAGGCTGTCTCAGTAAATGATTGCCTCTACCATGTTTATGCTGCTCCTGAATACCGTCTCAGCTAACTCACACGAACCTGCTCAATAATGGTATCTCCATTGGTGATTGTATGCGACTTGGCCCAGACGATGTCCTCTGTGCGTTCACCTCTGATTCTTGCAACGCATGATATAGATGCTTCTCACCAGGCAATGTACCTCCTCTGTTCCACTGTTTTGATGAGTGATAATTTTTCGTGTTTTCGTGCAACCATTCTTACCTTACCTTGAATTCATGCACGCTTAGTCCTCGGTAACCTTGCTGCATGGTCCCATGGGTCTTCTGTCGTATACCCTTCAGAGATCTATGACCCCAAAGCTATCGTGGACTCCGTCGTGCAGGATAGATGTACGGCCCTGCATGGCGTCCCCACGCATTTCTTGGGTGTCTTGGCAGAAGTACAGAAGCGGCAAGACGCGGGAGAGAAGCTGGATTTGAGTCGCCTACGGTAAGTGGAACAAACCTTGCCTAATTACGCATCATCACTCATGACATGCTGAAATATAGGACTGGCATTGCGGCGGGCTCGCCAATACCTATTGACCTCATGCGACAGCTCATCGAGAAATTGAACCTCGTAGATCTGTCCATTGCATATGGAATGAGTGAGTTTCCTATTTCGTTTGACTGAAATTCGGCCAATTAACCGTTTAACAGCGGAAACAAGGTGATTTTTCTCCCTCATCGGGAATGGGGTTCCATAACAGTCGCCAATCTGATTGCAGCCCCGTGTCTTTTCAAACCACACCGGCGGATCCAATCATCAAGCGTGTTGAGACGGTCGGTAGAGTGCAACCGCACGTGACGGCCAAGATCATTGACCAAAATGGACATGTTGTCCCTGTCGGCAAGCCAGGTGAACTGTGTATCGCTGGCTATCTTGTTCAGAAAGGGTTCGCTTGGTCTGGTTTCTCGTTTGTTTATGTCCACTGAAATAAGTCTAGCTACTGGGAGGATGAGGAACAAACGCAGAAGGTCATGCGGGCGGATCCGAATGACCCGTCCACAGTATGGATGCATACAGGTGACGAAGGGATCATGGATGAGGAAGGATATTTGAAGAGTAAGCCTGTTGTTATTTTTTTTCTGGAAAATTTGTCTCATGTCCTGCAGTTGTTGGCAGGATAAAGGTTAGTACACGCGTTGACTCGGTAATCCAGAGAATGAACTACTTCACAGGACATTATTATTCGTGGCGGGGAGGTAACACATTCCGTCTCACATAAGTGGTGCCGTGGTCTGACTCAGCTTATAGAATCTATTTCCGGTCCAAATTGAGAACGCACTGACTGCACATCCCTCCATCAGGGAAGCTGCGGCTGTCTCTGTGCCTGATACAAAGTATGGAGAGGTCGTAGGGGCGTGGATTGTCAGAGAACCGAACACCAACATATCAAGAGAGGACGTCCGCCGGACTGTCGCAGAGAGTATGAATCCACAGGTGAGTTCCGGAGGTAGGGCTCTCAACCAAACTGACGCTCTCCCAGAATGCTCCAACGTGGGTATGGTTTGTCGGCGAAGATAGCACGGCGGGAGAACTCCCGAAGACCGCCAGTGGGAAGGTTATGAAACATATTCTCCGCAAGTGGAGTGCAGAGCTTGCGCAGAATGTTATTGGGAGTGTCGGAGGGAAATAATCTATTGATGTATCACGCACCCGCCAGTTAGGCGAGGGCTTGGTGTTAAAATAGGGGCTATTTATGCTTGTCCGGATCGTGAGAACTTTCGCAGGAAATGAAATGGTCAAAATTGAGAGACGAAGTTTGTCGTTTGTCTAAACTCCACCAACAAGCATGGCGGTCACGAAACGCGTTTGTATTTACACCGAAGAGGATGTTGCAAACCACAAGTCCACCAAAAGCTGTTGGATAACCTGCCGTGGAAAGGTCTACGACGTCACTGGTTTCGTGCCTGACCACCCAGGAGGAGACGACCTCATTCTCGCCCATGCTGGAACAGACGTAGAAAGTATCATGAAGGATGGAGATTCTCATGATCACTCTGACTCTGCGTATGACATGCTGGAGGAATACCTGATTGGACGTTTGGGGACGGAAGCAACGGTTGTTAGAGATGGTACATACTCAGCTGCGCTTTACCAGAAAACATACTCACGAAGGATTTGCTCTGCAGACTGGGAAGCTCCAGATGATTTCCACCCCGAAGACACTAACTCTGCGGAAGATTTTGAGAAGACACAGTTTTTGGACCTGCGCACGCCCCTACTGCAGCAAATGTGGCATGCCAACTTTAGGTACGTTAGGAGCTTCTCACCGAAGACTTTTCTGACTGCCTGGATATAGCAAATCCTATTATCTCAAGCAAGTCCATCAACCACGGCATTTGCAAGAGTCTGCTCGTCTCTTTGCCTACGATATCTTTGAGGTGCGCAGCATGCCTAGACATCCGTGTTCCCATCTTATCTGATTATAAAGGTGTGCACACGGACCGTGTGGTATGCGGTACCACTGATTTGGCTGCCAATTACCGCAAATCTGTTCCTTCGATCCATGCTCCAGTTCAATGGCCCCATACCCACCTTCATGTCCAATCCTCTACTCCCATTGTCACTCACGTCAACCGTAACATTAGACGCCTTTGCTAAAACGCTTCCATGCTTCTTCTTGGGGAATTTCATATGGACGATTCTAGAATATGGGATGCATCGTTTCCTGTTCCATATCGACGAGTTCCTGCCCGACCACTATGCGTTTTTGACACTTCACTTTTTGCTTCACGGTATTCATCACTATATGCCTATGGATAGGTGCGTAATTCCGCAGGGGAGTATGACATAGTTACTAATTTTCTCTTAGACTCAGGCTTGTCATGCCGCCTGTAATGTTTGGAATCCTCCAAGCTCCATTTACTCGCCTCGCATATATCCTGTTTCCCACTCCAGTCGCTAACGGTATCATTGCCGGTTCATTCACGTTTTGTAAGTAGGTGTGTACGAGCTTGAAACTTGTTCTTATCATCTTTCACAGATGTCGTCTACGACTGTATGCATTATGCGTGAGTCTGGTCGGTTCTGATTTGACGCCTTATATTGATCCAGATTCAGACTTCACCACACGAAGTTACCTGCATACTTGCGGCATATGAAGAAATACCATCTTGCACACCACTACAAGAACTTCGAGCTAGGTTTCGGTGTTACCAGCAAGATCTGGGACTACGTCTTCAAAACCGTCCTTCCCGTATGAGTTTGCTTTATGGCCGTTGCGACTGGACATCCTTGCTTCTTACATTTCATCACCTCATCTTATTGGGCGTCTTCAGTATATTTACTTACACTTCGCGGACTAATATAATGTTCATCGCTCACGGATTAATGTTTTCAATTATCTGCATCGTAGTTGAAACACTTCAGTGATTGATTCACCTGCCGCGCGTCATGGAAGCAAAGGTATATTCTCACGTCAACCGAGCTGCCGAAACACTAGGAAGCCTTTGGTTGTGAATGAAACGTTTTGAAGAACAAGTGGTTTTATCATGATACTTGAACCATAGGGGTGCCTGAGTTCGTCCTTGATCTTATCTACATAGCATAATGAGAAGCAACAGATTTTGCCTTTTTCCATGCCTCTTCCAACAGTTTCACTATCTCATCCGGCAGCGGTCCTCCCTCACTGTGGAGATGAAAATGAGGTATGGGTAGCATCGTCTACCAGACAAGGGACGCACCATTGCACGATGTTATCCTCCATTTGCTGGGGTGATGCTGCACCGAGAATAACTGCATCTCCAGGTTGGAGCGCACTGTGGTGTTGCAGCCATCGTTGAGCTACTTCAGCCATGCGGGCGTTATGCACATCCTGATCCATTTGAATAAGCTGGTCTTGGTTAAGAGTCATCTCCTTTGCGCACCAATAGTTCCTTGAATTCGCGCAGAATTGACAGCAGTGGTCTGCATTGTTCGTGTAATATAGGTGCCATGTGGGATACAGAAGGATCCCAGCGACCTCCCTTGGTATTTTTCAGGCTATCTTCATCGAGAATCTTTCCTACTAGAAGGCCGCCTCTGTAAGACAGGTGTAAGCCATCCAACAATTAATCAAGGTTTTACGAGACGTACGCCAATGGTCCATACGCGTAAAACTTGATCCCAAAATGACGCAGACAAGGAATGAGCCTGAACGATCTCAGAAAAAACTACATCGTCGAATTGAAAACGACTTACTCCACTTCTACATTTCGCTCTATTGCGTTATATCCGCCTTGATACACTGTAGGCCTGACCCAGTTATTCTGTTTCACGATGCCCATAATTTCAGCGACCTGCGTGAACGGATGGATCGCATTGTCTTTTTATTAAAAAAATTGTGGCTCATTACAAACCTCCCAGGAGTTATAGTTGCTCAGGCCAAATTGTTCGCTAAAGTATGATGAGCGGAGGATGCAATATGCAAAGAAACACGTACAAATGTCCCTCGTCATAAAGGTCATTGATAGTCTGTAAGGTATCCTCAATGGGCACGCTTCGGTCAGGTGCGTGCAAATAGAAGATGTGCACTTTTTTACAGCGCAGGGACTTCAAAGATTCCATCAAAGAGGCTCTAAGATTCTTGGGCGACAGATCGCCAGGCAGGGCCCTATGAAATACAAGTGTCAGTTTTTCATTGTAAGTTGTGCGGGGATGAATGTTCAAACTTGGTATCTATGTGGCATCCTTCCGCGAGATCGACCTGACCTATGAACTTCAGTGTCGACGTTAATGACATTGCTTTAGTATTTTGCACTACCACTCACCTCCTCAGAAGTTCCACCACCATACAGACGAGCGGTATCGATGGTGGTATATCCATGATGGACATAAACACCGATGGTTTCTCGGGCCTGTTCAACTGAATGAATACGTGCTCCATTTGATTGAGGCCCTGGAAGCCCAAAGGAACCTGCTCCCTGAAAATAAAGTCATTCAACCGTCTCGGCCTCTAGGTTTGTCAGTGAGCTTACGAATATAAGATTGATTCGAGATGGCATCGTACTCGGGGAAAAGTCGACTTATGAGACTTGAGATACCTTAGTTTAGAATGCAACTTGAAGGTGTTTCAAGTCTTATAAGTCTCGCGTGTCCAAAGCTGTTCAGGCTTATCTGACTGAGACTGACTAGTCGACTCCCGGACCTAAGAATGACTTCTGTTGGAAGGAGCCGAGCGGTTCTACTCGGCTGATTACCGTTGAGCACAGTTGCAACGTGTTGGTAGTTTATTGGGTAATCATATGTCCTCTTCTAGATGCTTCTTATCCCGGCAACACATGCCACCGGCACCATCATCTTGAACCATGTGCTACGTACGTACTATACAGTTTCACCTTCGACACTCAGCCTACTAGTACAGATTAGCCATATGCATGCCGTTCGCGTCGTCTCACCTCGGCGTTGTCCTAACATCACGCTGAGACTCGTCTCGTTCTAGAGCTAGAACGTTGACTCGGACAGGGGATATCGATGATCGAAGAAATTAAAGTCGACGAGTAAACGCCTTTCACACTTGTACGCGGCGTTTGCCGGCGTTAAATTTCTCCGGTTAATTTAGTACAGAGTATGCTTTAGATCTAGAACGATCATGATACGGGGGCCCATGTCCTTTGAACGTTCACATTCATCTGCTTCACTCATCATTTCCTTGCGGCAGTTGGCAATGCTTTGGGGATGTGACACCAGACCCACTGGCAGGTTCCCGGTTGAGGCTGCGAGCTCGGGCTGGTTGCGAAGCCATCGTAAGGCACTACTTGGCCGACACCGGCCGCTGTTTGTTCAATGGATTTCCTCGTCAGAAGTACATTGTTGCAGCATCGGCTTACTTGCGACTTGTGTCGTACTAGTTTCTCAAGCTTGTCTTGAGCAAGCTGTTTATACACTCCACATCCGGGCGGGCCGACTCTACTGTATTACAACCCGAGACGGACGAAATTACTCAGGTGACCTTCCTGCCTGACTGATTTGAGCTTCTGTTATATAATATTATACAGTACAAAAGGTTTGAGACGAAGGGCATGAAACATCTCCCAGGCTGATCCATCCATCTTCCACTGTCACCACCTCACCGAAAGCTTTTGATCGTTGATATTTGGCGAAACCTCTCTTCGCAGGAAAACTCATGGCTACCATGAACGCTGTCTACTACGAGGCCGTGAGTTTCATGTTATCATGATACATTCCCTCTCATTTCATTTACATCAGCCGCGGCAATTCAGCATGCAATCTGTACCAATCCCTACCATAACGGACGATGAGCTCTTGATCAAGGGTGCGCACTTCTGGTAGTTTGCTGATAGTGACTCTGATATTGATTGTTTCAGTCTCATGTTGTGGTAAGCTCCACGTACGGCACCCATAAACATTCCACACATGGATTTAACTGTCCACAGGCATATGTGGAACCGACGGGCATGTGCATGAGGGAGAGTTCATCGCGAAGTTTCCTGTGAGTGTTCGCGATAGCAAATTTAAACGTATTTCGAGAGTGATCTTCCGATCACAGCTAATCCCTGGTCACGAAGTAATTGGGACGGTTGCCAAAGTCGGCAGTAACGTCACAGGATTCGCTGAAGGTGACCGATGCGTTGCTGACCCAGGGGTTACAGTAAATCTAATTCTCCAGTACATTGGGAGAGTACAACTTGATATCTTTACAGTGCGATACGTGTTTCTATTGTAGACGGGGACAGTCTCTGCTATGTGAGAACTTCAACGGCAAAGGAGTTTCAATGGCAGGAGGATTTGCTGAATTTGCCGTATTGTACGTGTCACCACTGCTGAACCCGCACCTCTTACAAGTTTGCTTATTTGTGTAGCGAGGCTAAGAAAACTTACAAGATCGAGCACCTCACCGATGAGGAAGCAACACTTGTCGAACCTGCTGCCTGCGCCATTCACGGGATGGATAAGCTCAACGCACCCGTAGGCATTGATGCCTTGGTGATTGGTGCTGGCCCTACCGGGCTGATTCTCGCACAACTGCTCAAACTGAACGGTGCCGCCAATGTTGTGATTGCTGCCAACAAGGGTATTAAGACCCAGATCGCACAGGATCTAGGGGCTGGTGATGTGTATGTTGAGCTTGATAGAGAAAATCCTGCACCTCAGTGGGAACAACTAAGGAGGAACCATCCGTATGGATTCGATGTGGTCGTAGGTGAATTACAGGACTGAATACCTAAGTCTAATTTGAATTATTTGTTACAGGTTGAGGCTACTGGCAATGAAGAGGTTGCGAACGACTCCATTAATTACGTCCGACGGGGCGGTACTCTCATGATCTATGGCGTCTACTCTGATAGCGCTCGTGTCCACTGGCCTCCTTCCAAGATATTTGGGGATGAAATCAAGGTGTGTGGAATAATCCTTACTGTTCACTTCTTACTTATAACTGGAGCAGATCATTGGCTCATTTGCTCAGACTCATTGTTTCCCTCGAGCCATAGCGTACCTTGACAGTGGTAAAGTGAAAGTAAAGGGCATGGTATGCGTGAACCGTATTCCACACTTGGCCAACCACATTAATGTTTTCCAGGTCACTGACGTGTTCAAGATCAGCGAATATCAAGAGGCACTTGATAAAATGAACAGCAGAACCGCTTTAAAGATTGCACTGAAACCGTAATACCAAGTTGTGTCCTGCGTTGCCTAGTCAAATGTAATTATATCCATGTCTGACGAAGGCATGAATGTTGGGAAGTTACTGAGAACCCGATGTCGTAGCGCAAGTACTCAGAGAGTTCTCACGAGTCATGACGAGTCGAACACTTAGCCCGACGGCGCGCTTTCCAAGCAAGCCTCATTACTCTTCCCTCCACCAGCGATGTTATCTCTGCTCAGCGTGTTTGCAGGGATTGTGCTGCTCATATATCTCTACGTTCGCTTCAACGACCAAGGATTGTCGCAACTTCCGTCGGAAGCCACAGCGTTCGCACCCAACCGGTTCACACAGCACGTCGTCCGTGAAACTGCTGAAAAGCTTAGCAGCTCTCCGAAAGTTGTAAAGGATGTACTTCCGACAAAAACTGGACGTCGGTATATCGTAGTTGGTGTAAATAACCCCATTGCATCTAGCGTTCTGATGTTGATGCTGACGTTTCGGGCATAGGCTGGCTTCTTGGGCGGCTGGATCATCATCCAACTTCTGGAACGGGGCGAAGATCCAAAGAAGATCAGAATTCTGGACATACGTCCTCCGACTCGTTCAGATCTGCGTACCGGCTTGGCCGCGCAGGTTGCTTTCTTCCAAGTAGACATATCTAACGCGAAGGCTGTGGATGATGCTTTTCAGGCGCCGTGGCCAGATTGCGACGCTTCGGAGACAGCGCCAGAGGTCACAGTCTTTCATACCGCTGCCAACATACGCTTTTATGAGCGTCATCTCGCGCTACTTCCGCGTTCTTCCAAAGTCAACCATGAAGGGACTCGAAATGTGATCAATGCAGCACGATCCATAGGTGTCACGGCCTTGATATATACCTCATCTGGATCTATTTCTGTTCACCGTTCTCGCTTTTGGCTATGGCCTTGGGAGAAGCATCCCAAGTACTTTGTCCAAGTAATTAATGACGACGATAACCTCATTCCCAAATACCACGACCATTTCTTCTCAAACTACGCTGCTTCTAAGGTTCTTGGAGAGAGAGCAGTGAGAGCTGCTGATGGATCTCGATCTGGCGAGAAGACACTGCGGACGGGATGTATCCGCCCTGGCAATGGTGTGTTTGGTCCTGGTGGAGATCTAATGTGTGGTGCCTACCTAGTACGCAAGCACAACCCCACCTGGGTTGATAATATCATGCAATCCTTCGTATACGTGGAAAACTGCGCCCTAGCCCACCTCTGCTATGAAGCACGTCTCCTTGAAACTGCAAGAGGAGGACCTAACCCCGACCTCGGTGGGCAGGCATTTATTATCACAGATACTGGTCCTCCAGTCACATTTAGCGATGTCTACGTAGGGTTGACGACACTGGCTCCTGAAACTACGTTCACACATATGTCACCCACCCTTATGCTTTTCATATCGCACATCATAGAGGTCCTTTACCTCTCGCGCATATTCCTGTCAATGTCTTCGTCGCCTATGCGACGCACACTTGCACATTTTATACCCAACATCGTCGGAGATACCGTCAATCTGCAACCATCCTTGTTCGCGCTCGCAGCTGTGCATCTCATTTTTGACGATTCCAGAGCTCGATTGCCGCCCGAAAAGGGTGGATTGGGTTATCATGGCCCGTTCACGACTCTGGAGGGGCTTTGCAGGACAGTGGAGGAGCACTTAAAAGCTGGCGAAAATGGGGAAGAGAGAGCACACTCCGGTGGTGTTAGCTTGAATTGTTTCCGGCTTAGAAAGGTTCCGAAGGAGGTGAATCGGATAAGCAAGATGGAGAAGAGGGTTAGTGAGCGGTTGCATGTAGAAGCTGTTGATGTGGGGTGAGGCTTGCTAATACAGGCATGACTAGTGACTAGTGAATGATTGTTTTGCTGAGCAATAGGAATTGTTAATGGTACGGCATCTCCGCTCGATCGGGATTCGGGAATTGTCTGTAATCATTGCAATTGTCAGCGCGGCGAAAACAGGGGCTTATAGCATTGTCGCATAAAAGCATCCCTGGATGCTTAACCACTCCCATACTTCTTGATTCACAAATAATGTCGACGAGAATTCCTCTTCTTTATGTCAGTATCAATCTTCAACGTGTCAATCACCTACTGATTAGTCGCACTCTAAGGGAGCTGGTCAGTTCGGTGTGCCTGGTCCACAGTCTATTGGAGCACGGGTCAACACTGTCGAAGACGCGCAGAAGATCATAGATGTGTTCACCAGCCATGGCCACAGACAAATTGACACAGCTCGTATATACGGGGGTGGGACGTCAGAGGAGGTAAGAGCAGGGTCTCCGAGACTTTCATCGTTGCTCATTAGTGCCATCGCAGATCATCAGCCAACTCGATCTGAAAGGATGTACAGTAGATACAAAGTGCGTATTTCACTGTAACCCATTTGAGAGGTCTCTCATATTTGCCGCCATGTGCAGGGTCTATCCAACTGCACCCGGGGACTTCGCGCCAGACAGAATTCGGGCGTTGCTCGAAATTTCTATGAAAGCGCTGGGAAAAACGAAGATCAAAGTATTCTATCTGCATAAACCGGACAGGAGCGTTCCGATTGAAGATACGCTTCGTGTCATCAACGAACTGTATAACGAAGGCCTCTTGTGAGTTTAAAGTGACGAGTACTTGGCTTTTCCGGTTGATTTCAACTCCGTACAGCGAGGAGTTTGGTGTCTCGAACTATAACGCTTGGGAGGTCTGTCTAATTTTTGGTTGTCCATTTTCTGTTTTCTTATTGTGCCTTCTTTGTAATCAGGTGGCCGAGATGGTTGGCATAGCGGATTCCAACGGATGGGTCAAACCCACTGTATATCAAGGACTCTATAATGCACTTGAACGAAGAGCTGAAACAGAGTAAGTTGGTAATAAGTCATTCAGTCCTGTCTTAACCCAGTGCTAGGTTGTTCCCCTGCCTCCGGCACTTTGGAATACGGTTCTATGCATATAGCCCACTAGCGTAGGTTGTTTCGCTCGTTCGTGGTATCAATGCTTGACAACTTCTACAGGAGTGGTTTACTTGCAGGGAAAATTCTTTCAGAAGCGGACATGCAAACTGGTAGATGGGATCCCAACGTGTCTCCAATCGCAGATTTTCTGCGCGCGAAATATTCGGTGCTTATCCCTATCCTGCGAGAATTGAAAGTTGTGCTCGTGAGTCTTTGAGAAGCGCTGCGTGGGAGGCAAAGTTTATGACCTCGAACATCAGGACAAGCAGGGAATTCCTCTTTCAGAAGCTGCGAATCGTTGGCTTCAACATCACAGCGGGCTGCAGCCCGGTGATGGCATTGTTATCGGTGCCGGTAACGTTGACCAACTCGAGAATAATCTGAAGGAAAAGTGGGTTACTCACTTGTCTTTGATCGTGAACATTTATCTGACCATACCACTTGTTACTAGCGAGGGTAGACCACTTCCTGACGACGTCGTCAAGTTGCTGGAGGATGCATGGGGTCAAGCCAAAGGTGTCGCACCGCACTACGCATTTTGACTCGCATCCCATTAGAAATGTACATCTACCATTTATGAGGACGAAACGGTTAGTTCTGCGGAAGCAATTCGCGTGACCTTGTGCGAACTCCAGCTCCACCTTCGCCCGTGGCACCGCTTCCTGTGGGTATGCACTTGGTAGTCAACCGTCTGTGCGGCGCGCGCTCTAACGTGAAACGTTAAACTTGAATCAATTCGCGACGCTAGTCGAAAATTTCAACCTCGTGACTCAGCGTCTGAATCATCCTTAGACCCCCTTCAAAATTTCTGGATATAATTTGGTGTCTAACTGACGTGAGATCCGTTTCTGCACGTTACACACTTGCCCTCCGAGCACCCTCTGCTCGTGCACGTTCTGCATATGTGCAACCGCATTAACATTAATCATTGCCTGCGTGCCGACACAGTTGGATGGGCGTGACTAAGCCCCGCGGTGGGTGAATCTTTGAATTTTCATTGGCTTTGCACGTCACGTACAAGTACATACAGCTTGCATATCGTAAGTCGGAATCATGCATCTCTGTCTCTTACCCCCAGAGATTCTACTTCAAATTTTTTCTATTGGTGAATTCTACCAACCAATATGCTCTCGTGCTACACTGGCATCGCTCGCAAGGACTTGTAGGACACTCAAGGAGCCTGCGCTTGATATCCTTTGGAAAAACATAGTCGGGTTCAAGCCACTCATCGCATGCCTGCCTGAATGTGTCACAAACACAGACATCCGAGCAAGGTTGGTGAGTGAAACATTTGAAGATCCACGTGTCATATTGAATACTCAATTTTTACAGACGCTCGAAAGACCTCCCTTAGATGGAGAGTGCAGGCTTCTTGGTCGATATACACAACGTATCCGCTCCTTGACGGTCTTCTACGAACATATAGACGATCAGATCATGCAAGCATTCATTTCTGTGCCTTCACCCACACCGCTGTTACCGAACCTTCGTAATCTGTGTTGGTGGGACGACCGAGAATGCTTCTTTCCATTGTTATGCACCCTCTTTGGGTCAACTATCACATCTGTGAGGTTGGACTTTACTACAAGAGCCCCATCGTTTGCCAAATCTGCTTTGGTGGCTTCCATCGGAGATCGTTGTCCATCCATTCAGGAACTCCATTGTGAATATGGTGGTGATTCTCAAGAAAGTTCAGATGCAATTTGCGAAGCTCTGCGTGGCTTGCGGGAGCTTTTCCGACTTGGCATAGGGGTTTTTAATGCACAAACGCTGCTTCGCCTGGCTTCTTTATCGTCATTGAAGTTCCTGTCCCTCAACCTGAGGACGTACAATGTCAACCACACGCACTCCGATTCCACTCCAACATCTTCCTCCCAATTCGAAGAAGTATACATCACCTCACCGTCACCTTTCGTTCTCACTCACTGTCTCAGAAATATCCAGTTTCTCTCCTGCCGATCAGTGAATTTGAGCATCGATTACAATGATTTTTTTCAACCATATGATCCAATGGATATCCCAGACCTCATTGTCTCCGTCTCGGAGTGCTTTCCTCCTACTCTTGAGAAACTTCGTTTCAACTTCGACACCAGTCACAACGACATGGAAGAACATACTCTTGCTGACCCCAGCTTTGCACTTGGCTTTGACGTGGTTGCCCCAATGCTGTCTTTTCGTCACCTAAAGCACTTAGACCTCAATTGGATCTGCACTTCGGCGATCGACGATACCTCACTCAAGAAAATGGCACAATCCTGGCCTCAGCTCGAACATTTCTTGTTTGGAAGCGAGGCTGGTTGGTTGATCCCGCCATCTCTTACCTTCATCGGACTCGTCCACCTCATACATCATTGCCCCCTCTTGCGTAATATTGAAATGCGCTTTAGTGCATGTCCAATCAACGTCAACAGCGCACCATTCTCTAATACCAACCCGAGCGAGAAGATCCGCGAATTTTTTGTGGGGACCTCTCCAATCGTCGATCCCGTCGCCGTCGCCTCTCAAATACACAAATTGATGCCCAAATTGTTCACCGTGGGCTTCTACGACTGGGATGTTGCTGGGTTTCCCGCGCCGTCGCCGTTTGTACAATTCGAGGCTGATTGGAGTAGAGTGAATGATTTCCTGCAATAACGAAGTCCAATGACCCAACTTGGCAGGAGGCGCTATCGCGTTTCTGGGCCTTCTTTCTTTTCTCGGGTTGATGATTATTGACATTGGCTGGCTTGTGTTTCGCAGAATTCACTTCCGCGTCGAGGACTGGCAACTATATGTAACTAGTATGTCAATATTTTATTAGGAATAAGATAAAACTGACTCGGACTCATGGCTTTTCCGGCTGCAAGAATATTGAGATCTCGCGCAGCTTCGAGTGTCATACACATACTTCTCTATAAGAGAATATTAATATTGTCCTCCAGCAACTCCAGTGACCACCGTCTGCTCATGCATATGTGGAGCCATATTATATTAATAGTCATTGCCGGCGCGCCGACCCGGTTGGGTGTGCGTGACTAAGCCCGCAGTAGATCTTTCAAGTTTCGATATTTCAATATTCAAAGGACTTGCACGTCTCATATATATATTGCATATCGTAAATCGGAATTTCTATATTGCAATCATGCATTTCTGTCTTTTACCCCCAGAGATCCTACTTCAAATTTTTTCTGCCTGTGAATTCTCCCAACCAATGTGCTCCGAGTCTCGTGCTACACTGGCATCGTTCGCAATGACTTGTAGGACATTCCAGGAGCCTGCGCTTGATATCCTTTGGAAAAACATAGTCGGGTTCAAGCCACTCATCGCATTCCTGCCGGAATGTGTCGGCAACATAGACATCCGAGGAAGGTTGGTGAGTGGAACATCTGAAGATCCACGTGTCATATTGAATACTCAATTTTTACAGACGCTCGAAAGACCTCCCTTAGATGGAGAGTGCAGGCTTATTTCTCGATATACACAACGTATCCACTCCTTGACGGTCTCCGGCGGTCATTTAAACAGAATAGACGATCAGATCATGCAAGCATTCATTTCTGCGCCTTCACCCACACCGCTGTTACCGAACCTTCGTAGTTTGTGTTGGTGGGACGACCGAGAATACTTCTTTCCATTGTTATGCACCCTCTTTGGGTCAACTATCACATCAATGAGGCTGGGCTTTATTATAAGAGCCCCATCGTTTGCCGAATCTGTTTTGTTGGCTTCCTTCGGAGCTCGTTGTCCATCCATTCAGGAACTCCATTATGATTATGGTGGTGATTCTCGAGAAAGCTCAGATGCAATTTGCGAAGCTCTGCGTGGCTTGCGGGAGCTTTTCCGACTTAGCATAGGGGTTTTTAATGCACAAACGCTGCTTCGCTTGGCTTCTTTATCGTCACTGAAGTTCCTGTCCCTCAACCTGAGGACGTACAATTTCCACCACACGCACTCTCATTCCACTCCAACATCTTCCTCCCAATTCGAAGAAGTATACATCACCTCGCCGTCATGTTTCGTTCTCACTCACTGTCTCAGAAATATCCAGTTTCTCTCCTGCCGATCAGTGAATTTGAGCATCGATTACGATGATTTCATTCAACCATATGATCCAATGGATATCCCAGACCTCATTATCTCCGTCTCGGAGTGCTTTCCTCCTACTCTGGAGAAACTCCATTTCAACTTCGCGACCGATTTAGACAATCATACAGAAGACATTCTTGCTGATACTAGATTTGCACTTGGCTTTGACGTGGTTGCCCCAATGCTGTCGTTTAGTCACCTCAAGTACTTAGACCTCGATTGGATCTGCACTTCGGTCATCGATGATACCTCACTCAAGACAATGGCGCAATCCTGGCCTCTGCTCGAACATTTCGTGTTTGGAAGCGCGCCTCGTTGGTTGGTCCCGCCATCGCTTACCTTCATAGGACTCGTCCACCTCATACATCATTGCCCACTCTTGCGTAATATTAAAATGCCCTTTAGTGCATGTCCAGTCGACGTCAACAGCGCGCCATTCTCTAATACCAACCCGAGCGAGAAGATCCGCGGACTTTTTGTGGGGACCTCTCCAATCGTCGATCCCGTCGCCGTCGCCTCTCAAATACACAAATTGATGCCCAAGTTGATCACTGTGGGCTTCTACGGCTGGGATATTGCTCGGTTTCCCGCGCCGTCGCTGTTCGCACAATTCAAGGCTGATTGGAGTAGAGTGAATGATTTCCTGAAGGTGCTTACCACAAGCGAGATAGGAAACGGGAACAGCCCCACGACATCCCATGTTGGCGGCATGGATATATGGACTTTGGGGTGACATGGACATTCGAGTTATATCCGACAATGAAGGAACAATAGCTATTACATAGCTTACGCAGCTCTGTAATGCATGTTCCACTTCTACAACTCGTCGCAACGGCCGAAGGCGAGCGAATTACTAGATCCCAGCACAGTAGTGGTGGATTGGCGTAAGCATGGCGATAACAGCGATAACAACGAGGTCCAATGACCCAACTTGGCGGGAGCGTTGAGACTCGCTGGCTCCAAGCTCTCCGGCGTTTGCGATCTTTCAACTGGGTGTCTATATCAGCACTCACATGCATTTACCAAAAACAAGGCTAGCAAATTCGCGTCAAGGCCTGAGTCAGCTCGGCGGTCAATAGCGTCGCCAAAGAGCATCACAGTCATGTCAAGTTGATTTCCACAGGAAATTGCCTTCAATCCCACCCACTAAATGCTCGTATTCCCGACCTAATATCGATAAGCAAGTGACTGTTTGGTCACAATCGAACCAGATCATGACCATGTACAGCCGGCACTGTGAGCTAGCATGTGCATCATGATGCAGAACGCAACAACTCCCAGAACCATGTCGACTCGAATTCCTATTCTTTATGTTGGTCTGAATATCCCATGCGTCGACTACTTGCTGATTTGTCGCACTCTTAGGGAGCTGCTCAGATCGGTCCATTCGGTTCATGAAGACGCACAGAAGCTTGTAGACGCGTTCACCAGCCATGGCCACGGACAAATTGACACAGCTCGTATATACGGAGGCGGGACATCGGAAGAGGTATAAGAGCGAGGTCTCCGAATTCTTCATCGTTGCTCATTAATCCCATCATAGATCATCAGCGAACTCGATCTGAAAGGATGTACAGTGGGTATAAAGTGTGTATTTTGGCTGGAAACTCGTTCGAGAGGGTTGTAGCCCGGTGATGGCATTATTACTGTAATTAATGCCAGTAACGTTGGCCAACTCGAGAATAATCTGATTGTGACAACCCTTACCTGATCACACTACATTGAACATTTTGCTAGTGAGAGTGAACCACTTCCTGACGATGTCGTCAAGTTGCTGGAGGATGTATGGGTGCAAGTCAAAAGCATTGTGTCGCATTATGCGTTTTGAGTCTTATCCTGTCAGAAGTGTATAATAGCATTTACTAGTGGATCCCCGGTCGCCGTGCATCACAATAGTATACCTTTTTGTCACTGATCGACGCCTGTTGAGGACCTCGAGGTACAGTGAGGTACTCGTTTTTGGCGTTCAAGATCCTAAATCGTCGTGTTAGAACATGGTGGCAACTCGGCAAGGCCCTGAAGACCCTGGAAGATCCTTCGGACTTCCACCATCATGCCGGCGCCATCCCAGAAGTCAATGTTCAAGACTCTCCTGCAGGAACCGTGGCTTTGCAGCGAAGTGACAGTGGAGGGGGTGCGTGACGGAATACAAACAGCATGAGCAATTTCGAATTCATGAAGTGAAGTGGCTGAAAACGGCAATGATCCTTCCAGTTGGATACAACACCCAGTGCCCACCCCACCTCCAGCTCGTCGTGGTGGACCACGACGACGAGTAGTGTATCAGCATCCATATCCTTTTAGTCATCGTTTGACATGACGTCCACCATCCCTTTTCCTACGTCAGGCACACCCAGCGCATCGGGAATCATGTCTGAGCTGCAACCAGCCAACCTGAAACATTCAGAGCTGTCTATGGTGACATGTAACCCCCTCACATATCAAGTCTGCGACTTTGTATACGATAACTCCCCGTCCACGAGTTTCCTGGATACTGCTGAGCTCTTCTACGAGACTCGTGCAGGTCAGTGTATTACTTGATATTTGCCTTGCTTTCGCTCACGTTTAGTCTTCAGTGTAAGAATACCATCATTTTTTTGCTTACTGTAATGCTGACTCTACCGAAAGTTACGAAAATCCCCTGATAACTGCTACGTCCCGCACCCTCATTGCAGATATTCATGCCCTCGTACGCCAATTTTCTATAGTCGACATTCCGAAACCATCCAAGATACTCGGGGCCCTCCTGCCCCGAGTCCCCATCAAAGACTCCGTCAGCCCGGACCCTTGGTTTCGTGTCCTCCGGATCTGGTCAGAAATTGAAGAATTTAGCGAGAGCGAGAGCTTTGGTCCGTCTCCTAGTCTCTGCCTTCATAACAGCCTTCTCACGATCCTCACAGACGGCCACAAAAGGAGCATCGTCGAGCATACACTCAACATCCTACTTTTCCCAGACTTGCATATGGGCTTCAAGATGCCTAAGTCGCTCTCCTTGCGCACATCCGAGTCTACCCCTCCAAGTGAAGCTGTACAAGAGCTCTCGCTAGTAGTTCCTGCCACCCCCTCGCTCTCAGTTCCTGGTACGCCATTCGTGGTTCCATCGCCACTGCACCTACAGCTTCACGTCATCACGCGCCTAAGCTTCAATGAGCAAGGACGGATCACGTATCATCGCGACGTGTGGGACATGCGTGATGTGATAGGGCTCGTACCTGGCATGCGTATCGCACAGTGGATCTTAGGGCGGACCGGTGCGTGGGGACTGAGCTGGATTGCCAAGAGACTGAGGTCCCAGCCACATGGTACATCATTGATCACGGCTGCTGAAACGATAGTTTAGTTTTTTTGTGCTTCTCTGTTGTCCTTCCTACGATATCTCATAGCGAGCATTGCTCTTCGTAATGTTAATTGTATTTTTTGTCAACTGTAGCTCATCGATCATCCTCGCGCTCAAATTGCGTTGTGTTTCCATAGCCTTATACCTAATACCACGACTACATACTTCTTTGCATTAGGTCAATATTATAGTTGTCGGGGTTGGGGTCTCGCACTTTAGCATGTCAGACCAATGTTAGACAGCACTCCACTGTCACCAGTCTACACTCCACTGGCACTGTGTCTTTGATCCCCGTTGTCAACCTCTTGTTGGTATTCGGTCTCCACAGCCTTGTACCTCATACAGTGACTATCCCATCCTGTCAACTTGAATAGTTTGCTTACCGAGGCTGGAGTCTGACATTTCATACACGCTTAGAATCTTACATAGATGTCAAGCAGCACAGGTTATAGATGCAGACCGCGCCGACATTACTCGAGGTTATATGTCGCAAGTGGGCGGTGCACCGCTTAATTAACCGATGGTTTCCCCCTGTTTTCTTATGACATAATTGATACTCATTAGTTCATGCATGAAGATAGGCACGGAAGTTTATTATCTATGACGTCTTTCATTTCCTATCAGCGCTCCCCCCAAGTCCCTCCGTTGCTCAGGCTCCCGGCTCCATAGCCTATATGCAATCAGTACCCATCACGCGATTACACCACTGTCAAAGACTGTCAATGGTTGCATGCCAAGGTTGGACCTACTACTACTAGTACACGAACACAGACAAACACCCATAACGACTAACTTGAAAAAATTACATGGCACAGCAGGTACGGTATATATATAAATAGCGGTGCATCACCTGGTATCACTTGATAGGTATAGGCACCATTAGGCGACGCCTCCAGATTCATCTTGCCACTTTATCCCAAGCATGCAGATGGTCAGATTCATTCGTGTAGTCTACGACCACCGAGCGCTCGACGTGTACGCGTATGTCGAGCTCCACGTCATTGTTGGTGTGCGTATTACGCGACGATGTTACGAAGTCAGCATCGCTTTTAGAGCGAAAACCGGTGATCACGTTCCTCGCACTTTGTGCGGGACGCGCGAGGACCACACTTTCCATACGTGGGGCTTCTTGCATTTCTTTTTGTGCGATGTGAACGGGGTGGGCACAACGGAAGGAGTGGAAATTGTGATCGTTAGCCGAAGAAAGAAACGTTGGGGCGCTGCGCACCTTGTATATGGATGAGAATTCGTTGGCTCATGATCCACGTTACAGCATAACCTACTGATGCCCTGATGGTGTATTCTGAACAGTCTGCTTCTCGATACCGGACGATAAAGAACTTACCCTGCCGACTAATCATAGAAGCGGACGGACATTTCAGTAAGTTTCCATGGCGTACGGAAATTAGATATAAGTACCTGAGTTTGGACATCAGATTTGCGATACAGTACTATGTTCAGTATGTTCGACCCTGAAGGAACGTTACAAGGGTGATTGGTACAAACAGAACTTACTTGCCTGTCAGCACGACCAAATATCCAATGCCATCATACATCAGGCTGAGTACAATGAGCGACGCCATGTTATTGAGTAGTGAGGGACTTACACCTGTACTACTCGTTCTAGCCTAACAGTGGTTCAGCGACTCTGAAGGTATAGAAGAGAGAAGACATGTACCTGCTGCTGAGAATATCATATTGCAGAAGATGCGTGGTGGAAATCGCCAATATCACGAGATCATACGTCATCGCAGTGACGTAGTAAAGCCAGGCAGACAATGTTTTTCCAGAATTCCCTGGGGTACAGCTATGGTTCATGAGGATTTGAACAACTCACACTGGTGGTAAAAGTATCAACTTACTTTCCCTAGAAACAGGACGCTTGTTTGCGTTAGATCTTGTCACGAGGAACGCCGACGTACATCAACAACAACGGCTGTTAGCTCAAACAACGGTTAATGCGAACCGAGATCAAAATGTTGACCAGCGCTTACGGATCCGGTCAAACATATTGGTGAACCACTCCAGCTAAACCGGGTGAGTTAACAGATATTATGCTTGCGCATTAGGAACACACCGTAATCGAGGTGAAGAATAGTAGCGCTAGAGTAATTCCTACCCGCCTATTTCTCCTTGAAATATTCCATGTCCTGGATGGTGTAAAATTCTGTACAGCTAGCGACACAAAAATTCAACATGTCATACCTGACACCAAGGATGACTTGCGATACCATCGTTTGTAAAACTATAGCATGGTCAATAGAGTCCTGATGGGTGAACATCGACAGGACAGACCTTTGAAGATAGGTGCCATAATGTAGTAATGCCGACAAGTTTCTTGGGTGAAGCTGGTGGCGAAGTCTCCGTAATTGCTGACTAGCATGACTACGATACTAACATAGCTGCATCATTGAGGTGAGCAAAAACCTTTCATGATGGAATGAGGAAAAGGTATACCGTATGAGGATGAATAAGACGCAGGCAGTACTGATGAAGAACGTGTTTGTCATTAATGGAACGTAACTGGCCATGTGTACGTACCTAAGGTGAAAAATTGAGGATTGACTTCTGTAAAACCGCCATTCTGCGGGGAGTGTGATCACATAACTGAAGGTAGATATCGTTCAGAATAATCAGAACAGTGACTATTGCTATGGGTCCGTCACTCGACAAATGAAAGAGAGACTCACTCGTACAATGCAATGGAGATGGACGCAATGCGCAAATACTTATCCGAGGTTTCGCTATCTACAACCGCACGCGAATCCATTTAAAATATGAGAAAATGCGAAATCCAGTCTCGTAGCGTCTGGGGTGATTATATACGGTAGATCCGCGGAAGTCGACAGCAGGGTGGTGGCGTATTAAGGAGGTTAATATCCAAGCTGTTTAATGACGGATGGGAAGAGGAAAATGAAACAGAACTTTGGACCGTAGGGAAATTGGGAGGCAAACTTATGAATATAAAATCCACATATTGGCAGTAGCGCTTTTTCTAGGTACCGAGACTGCTGATTAAAGATCCTGGAGTGCGCAATGTTAGAAAGGGGAAAACATGGCCCAGGCCCGTCAATCGGACTTAGTTAAACTTTCTTGGAAGTCCTTCGCAATGATGTTGGCAGTGCAAAGTGACACTGTGACTGTACGGTGCAACGCGATGAACGCGGCCTTCAACCTTGGGCCAACTTATGTAAGCAGGTTCGGCCTCAATATTAATCTTGTTACCAAGACTTACATGTGAACTGTTGCGGTTGACCGTGACATCTCATGACATCTTGCTTTAAAGTATACGACAACCGAAGAATCCCTAGCTGTGTCACACCCTCACCATGTTGAGATTGCATGCGCTTGGCATGTGCGCCCGGCCACCATCATGGTGGCCACAGCATCAAGGGGAACAAATGTGCATATACTGTGAAGCAGCCAGCTGCCATGATTCCCTTCCCATCACACGTGCCAACGCGCTGCAAAGGAACAAGGAAATGCTGTCAAGAAATGGATGGAAAATTGGCCATCCAAATCGGATGGCCTACTGCGGCAGACTAGGCTGTACTCGCAAATAATTTTCCACTGCCGCTTAAACCCCCAAGCATTCACCGACACTCCAAGAGAAATGTATCGCCGCCTTGGGCGGTGCCGCACAAGGTGCGGCCTTTATTGCACTCCTCGTTTGTACCCATTAAATCCACGACTGGCCAATGCGGGGAACCATGTCAAAACATGGGAACACATCATTCCATTCCTAAGCGGCTATCTACCATTCGACCACCAATGCATCCGATGATCTGCGTGAAGCAACTCGCGACATCATATCAAAGAGACCATAAAGGGATAGAGACACCGGAACTTCTCTCTTTTTCCATGAAATTCACGAGTGAAAAAAGACCTAGTAGCGCATGCCAAGATCCTTCACCTCCCCCGCCGACCGGGAGAGTAGAACCATGGTTTTATCACAGTCCTGCGAATTTGGTCTGAAGAATTCAGTGATAGCAATAGTTCGGTGCATTTCGAGCTCATACAGATAGCTACCACAAGAGCATTGTCGCCCGCTCTGGTCACAGACCTACACGTAGGTTTGAAAATGCGCAGGTCGCTCTCTTTGGACCCACTCACTTCGCAGCCTGTCCCGGCATGCCATCTGTAGTCACATAGGCGCGTGCGCGGGGGGACCTCACCTTCCACTGGGAAGAGTGCCAATATTACTGTATACGCTCACATTAAACTCATGATTAGTCTGGTCCTCAGATCTCCTCCACTCGACTCGTTCATTGTAGTATACGCCAGGCTGTTCGCAAGTTATACGATGTGGGACACGCGCAATGTTGTAACGCTCATCACATGGCATGCACGTCCCACAGTTGATCGTGGGGCGAGCGGCGCGTGGGGGTAGCTAAAGACTGAGCTAGATGGGAAGAAACCTTGGGGTTTGGCCGCGGGTATATATACTTATAGGGCCCGTGCATTGCTCGATGCTGATCACGTCAGTGGACTTTTTCTCTCTCCTTTCTACCAATTTCCTACGAGTCTCGTAGCGATTGCTGTCGTTCGTGATGTTAATCCTCTGTATCCCCTTTATAATAAACTGCATGCAGCTTTAAGTTGTGGACAGCACCCTGGTAGCAATGCAGATGGTATATATATGGCGATATCACTCAAAACTTCCTTGACTGTAACTCCACCGTTGAAACTGCATTGTTTAGTTCCTAATTCTGTATCCTATATCCAACACCTGAAACTTGCACTAACATGGCACTTGTGACAATATTACATAGTAGCACTGAACACGGGTATATGCATCACCTAATAAGCGCTGGTGCCTCCGGGTTCATTTCATCGTCGGCTTATCCCACGGACTCGAATGCTCATAATCATAGTCCACCTTCACCGAGCGCTCGACGCATACACGTATATCGAGTTCCACGTCGTCGGGATGCCCATTATGAGATGATGTGGGCGGGAACTCTGGATCGATGGGGCTTTTAGAGTTTTTAGAGTGGCCTTTAGATTCGAACTGTGAGCGGAGGCCGGACACCACGTTCTTCCGCCCACTGCTGAGTGTGGGACGCGCGACGACCACGGTTTCTAAGCGTCGAGGGTCTGGCTCTGACATTTCTTTGCGAGGTGAACGGAACAAATGAAAATTGCAAGCGTTAGCGGAAAAGCAGTCAAGCTCCGGAGCGGTGCGCACCTCGTATATTTATGAGGATCCGTTGGCTCATAATCCATGTTACAGCATAACCAAGTGATGCCCTAATGAAGCATTCTGAGCGGCCTGAATCTCCTTGACGCCAGACGATGCGACACTTACCCTGCCGACTGATAATAGGAGCGAGGCAACATAATTGTTATGAACTTCCATAGTGGATCGGAAAAAAGCCTACGTACCTGAGTCTCCGAATCGGTCGTATGATAAAGAACGAGGTTCAATAGGTTTGTCGCTAAGGACATTTTAGGGAGGTGATCGTCACAGGCAGAACAGACTCGCCTGACAACACGATAAAATATCCAATACCGTCATATATCAGGCTAAGGATGATGAGCGGCGCGCATCGACTCTGCAAGTGGTGAGGGGCTTACACTCGTACCAATCGACCTACTCTAACGACAACAATGGTTTAACGAACCTAAAGACAAAGGAAAGAAAATGCGCACTTGCTGCTGAGAGGATTATAACGCAGAAGATGCGTGGTGGAAACCGTCAACATCACGAGGTCATACAACATCGCAGCGAGGTAGTAGAGCCAGGCAGACAATGTCTTGCCAGAATCTACCGGGGTGCAGCTATGGTTCATGAGGATCTGGACGGCACAGTGGTTAAGGAACCACTTACTTTCCCTAGAAAAGGTACAACGTTTGTGAGATCTCTTTGTGAGGAACACTGACGTACATCAACAACGACAGCTGTTGGTTCTGAAGGTCAACGCGAATCAAGGGTGAAAATATAGGCCAGAGCTTACGGATCCGATGGTATAGATCAGTGAACCATTCCACCTTACACATATAAGAAAGAAGATAATATGCTTGTGGTAAGGGCCTACCGAAATGGAGATGAGGTATAGCAGTAACAGTGCAATTCCTATCCTCCTATCTCTCCTTGCGATATTGAATGTCCTACTGGGTGTTTAAGTCTGTGCACCCACAAAAAATCGGTAAGACATGCCTAACACCCAGGATGACTTGTGATATCATAGATTGCATAACTGCAACGTGGTCAATATAGTCTTGGTGGGTGTGCATCGATAGGACAAACCTTTGAAGGCAGGCGCCGCGAGATAGTAATTTTGACACGTTTGTTGGGTAAAGCTGGTGGCGAAGTATCCATAATTACTGAGTATCATGACCAGGACACTGACATAGCTGCATTAAATGTAAGCGAAAGAGAATCACATGTCAGAATGTGGACAGAACATACCGTATGAGAATAAACAAAACGCAGGCGAGGCTGATAGAGATTTGTCAATGGTACGTGAATGTCGAATATCCGTGCATCTATAAGTACCTGATACGGAAAATTGACGGTTGGCTTCGGTAAAACCGCCATTCTGCAGGGAGTGTGATGATATAACTGAACGAAGATGTTGTTCAGAATACAGTTATCATTGCGGGATTCCAACCCAACAAAAGAAAGAAAGACAATGCTTACTCGTAAAACGCGATGGATATGGATGCTATTCGAAAATATTTTTCCGAGGTTGAGCTATCTAAAGTCAAACTTCGTTCCATTTAATAGATGAAAGGCACGTTGATTCCAGTATGGTAGCTCCGAGTCTGTGTCAGGTGGTTCTGCCGTTCTAGCCTTGATAGATAGAGGCGGGGGGAAGGTGTATTATAAGCTCAGAGCTGTGTCTGAGCAAGCTGGCGACGCAGGGCTTCTTCTGCGACTACTAGGTACGGTATGACCCGGACGGAACTTCGTTCGTCCGTCGAAAGGAAGCAAGACCGTTGGAGAACAAAGGCATCGCGGCTTTTGTACCAGATCTACACTTTGAAATTGATCAAACGAGCTCCGAGTTAGTAAGTAAATAGGAAGGCCCTAGGGGGGGAACCAAAGTCGTCCCTAGATCGGAAATATTCGGTGAAATGTTCGTGAAAGCCAGCGATATTCATTTGCATGTGCCTGGCAATATGTTCAAACAGTTCAATGAGCAAGTTAAGGCACCCCCATGATTTTTGCTGATGTAAGCACTTCGGAGATGACGGGTTTCGGCGGCTGGGTCAACTTGAAGCTGTGGATGATCATATTAATATGCAGTACTCTCCAAAGTTACTCATTAATAGTTGTCGCTGTACAGCACAGGATCTCGCGGCTCGCCCTAAAGGTACGATCTTGCCATCTGCGAGGAACGCATACTAGTACTGTCAGATATGCAATCCTGCCACACGTACTAGTACGCCTAAAACGTCAAAAGACGTCAAAATGGCGGCCAAACATTCGAATCTGAAGAGATCATATCTATGATAATGATGGTATAATCTGACACGTAGAATATTTCAAATATTCGCGCGACCGTCATGTACGGTAATACCCCCACCAACGTTGAATCCCACGAGTCCAAAGTCGATGAATTCAGAGGGAGAGTGGTGGTCCGGTGTGTCCCGTTGCCTTTTCCTGCCCATAGCACTTAACATTCTTACAGCCCTTAAAAACCCATACATATAATCCTGACTGCGCAGACTCGCACATAGGCTTCAGCCCTGAGTTCCGTCAACGAGCAGTCATCGCCGCGTGTGCCAGAATACGCGAGTACTGTGGCGCCGTCCCGGTGTGGTCTCGGCTGGATGGCAGGAGTTATTTTCTTGAGCCACTGATCAACCGGCCACAGGCTGAATGGAACACATTGGCAGAAAGTTTCGAAACCGAACGCGTTTCCCGAATTCTAGTGATAGCTCTCCAGCTAGGTGATGTTGATATTCGTATTCCCGTGTAATCATACACACACTCAAAGTTGAAGCCTCGGGTTTTCTTTTAAACCCATAACCATGCCGGTTAGATCTCGTCGCTTCTTAGAGTTGACATTCTTCCTTTCAGGGACCTTTCTCGCTGTGCGGTTGTCTGTTTTTTCCCGTGCTTCCATGATTCGTTCAAGCTAACTTTTGGTGCTAGGCTTGCAAAACAAAACAGACCTCCACTGACATTCAATGCCTGTTCGAGCTCTATGTTCAGGGCTGAGACTCCTATCCTGGACTGGATTGACGTTTCCAGCAAGATGTATTCGCTCGAGGGATTGACATACATGTAGCGGTCTGACTTCCATTTGAACACTGTTTTCGAAGGAGCAGTGACTGTTGACAACGAACGTTTCTCCATTGTTCACTAATGATAAAATACTTTTACTCGGCATAAGTAGCGTCCCTTGCGCCAACAAGGTGGGAGTCAGGCTTATTTTCATCTACTTCTGTAATGAACAAATGATTGTTGACATCGACTCGAAAGAAGCTCGAAGACAGGCGCACCCTTTCCGACTACAACATTCAGAAGGAGTCTACCCTTCTCCTCGTTCTCCGTCTTCGTGGCGGTATGCAAATCTTTGTCAAGACCCTCCGTACGACCTTGTACCCATTATTGCAAGAACTTCATGGCTCAACTCAGTGCCTACTAACTTGACAAAGGACTGTTGTTTCATGTCTCGCAGCGGCAACATCGAAGAATATCTCCTACTTGTACAAAACGTTATTTCTCGGTGGTATGCACATGTCCGTTTCTTCGAAACAAGTAAGTCGGTCCAGCGCTTTGAACACTTTGCATATTACATATCGTGTATATATTGCCTAGAATGATATACCACCGCAGATGGCGTTATATATAGCGAAGTTGTACATCAGCTACATCGCCCAGATTCATCTTTCCATCGGATTACCCCATGAACTAGAAACCCCACATTCATCCGTGTGGTCCAACGTCACCAAGGGCTCGACACATGCACATATGTCGAGTTCTATGTCACCAGTGCGCGCACCGTTGAACGATCTGAGTCCAAATTCAGGATCAATGTGACTTTTAGGGGTGAGCGGAGAACGGATGGCGGATACATCCCGAGCGTTTTGCGGGTAACGCGCAGCGACTACGTTGTCCAAACGTCGGGTCTCTGCTTCTGTCAGTTCTGTGTAGGTAATGGGAGCGGAGGAACAACGGAACGAGTGAAGTTGCGAGCATCAGCGTAAGAGCGGTGAAGTTGCGAGCATCAGCGTAAGAGCGGTGAAGCTCTGGAGTGGTCCGCACCTCGCAGATGGATGAGAATCCGTTGGCTCATAATCCATATTACAGCAAAACCTATTGATGCCCTGATGATGCCCTGTGAGCAATTCTATGATGGATATTGCAAAACTTACCCTGCCGCCTAATAGGATGAAATCAACATAAGCGCACTAAGTTTCCGTGGATCATTGTATAGAAGCCATACCTGGGTCTGGATATTGGATGTATGATAAAGGACGATGTTTAAGATGTTCGATCCTGATGACATGTTATTCAGTGCTGTGTGCCAAGCACGGGTAGAGCGTACCTACCTGTTAGCACGATGAAATATCCAATGCCGTCATAGATCAGGCTGAGCAAGATGAGCAACTGTCCATCATTTTGAGAGTATCGAGGGACTTACACCCGTACCAGCTGTTCCAGTCTAGCAATAGGTCAGTAACTCTAATCATCGAGGAAGAGGATAGGTGCACCTGCTGCTTAGAGGGTTGTACCGCAGAAGATATACGGTGGAGATGGTCAACACTGCGAGGTCATACAACATCGAAAAGGTGTAGTAGAGCCATGCCGACAGCACTTTACCAGGATTTCCTGGAGTGCAGCTATGGTCCATGAGGTTTTGAACAACGCATTGGTACAGGCACCACTCACTTTCCCTAAAAACTACGCTGTTTGCGTGAATCTTGTTATGAGGAACATTGACCTACATTAACAACGACAGCTGTTGGTTCTAATTTCAACATGAATTCGAGATCAAAATATAGGCCAAGGCTCACGTATCCGGTCAAACATATTGGTGAACCACTCCAGCTAAACCGGGTAAGAGAGATGTTACACTGGTGTCGCAACAACCTACCGAAACTGAAATGAAGTATAGCACCACCAGTGTAATTCCTATCCGCCTATCCCTCCTTGCAATATTGAATGTCCTATATGACGTCGATTTCTGTACAGCCGACTATCCACAAGACATACCTGACACCTAGGATGACTTGTGATATCATAGTCTGTATAACTAGAGCTGTGTGAATAGAGTCCTGGTAGGTGAACGTTGATAGGACAGACCTTTGAAGATAGGCGAAATCATGTAGTAATGTTTACACGTTTCTTGGGTGAAACCGGTGGAGAAGACTCCGTAATTACTGAGTACCATGACTATGATACTACCATAGCTTCATGAAAGTCAGAGAAAAAGCCGCACGATGGGAGGAGCACAGACGTACCGTATTAGAATGAATAAGATGCAAGCAAGGCTGATGGATTGCGGTTGTCAGTGGTGGTACGCGAATACCTGTGTGTACATACCGGAGACGAAAAAGTGACGATTGGCTTCGGTAAAACCGCCATTCTGCGGGGAGGGTGATGATATAACTAAAGAAAATCAGTCATGACAGTGACCACGGTACTGTTGCTCGAAAAAAAACCATACTCATATAATGCAATGGAGATTGATGCTATCCGCAGATACTTCTCCGTTGCTTGGTTGTCCACGACCCCAAGCTCCTTCATCTATGAAATGAACCAGAAAATTCAGATCGAGGTTAGTTGGTGTGAACGTGTGGATACAATCGTTGGGTAAGTTGGGCAGCGGTCGCGGATTCGAATGAGGGTGGGGGACGACGTAAACAAAAAATGCAAATGTAAATGTAAGGACGACTGTATCTGGGTAAGTTGATGACGATAGGTTTGAAGATCGATGGTCTAGACGCAAGTTTGCGTTGAAGAAGCGTAGCGCTGGAAAGAGAAGCAAGATTAAGAGGATGATTGGCAAGGCATTACAAGTTGAAGCGGTAAATGGATGAAAGACTTGAGTACATAGGCGAAAATTAACCAACTTATTAAGCGATCTTGTTCCTCAATACCTCGCCTATCTGCCGTATAATAGTTGGTCGGCGTGCCGAGTTTGGGACGGATCCTGGGCCATAAGTTAGCTAAGTGAATGTTGCAATCAACGTTCCATGGCAGAATTTACGGGTGCCTCAGGTAAAAAGTTAAAACAGGCTAATGGAAGCCAAGTTATCGATCGATCATGAATGTGACATGCACCATATTTAGGCATTAGTCGAAGTGAAGCCGCTTATTTTAGTAATTTCCTTTACGTTATCAGATATCGGTGTCATCGTCTAGCCCTTTCTCTTCCCTTGTGTCTCCCTTTAACAACAAGCTATAGATATATATAGATAACCGGTTGATAGGCTTTTCGTGGAGTGTCGCGCTATCATCATAACAGCACTCAGCATGATTCAAATCTCCGAGTCCACAAATCGAGAGCATGCACTTCCAAATTGCTGAGCACATGCTCACCTTGTTTACCGACACTCGCACACACTTGTGCGCGCGCATTCCAATTGTTGTCCAAGAACCGCTCAGTGTGCGGTGGCATGCCGTAATGAATCAGGTGCACATGGTTGTTTGTTCACCTTGCCAAGTGGAGACGATCACGAGCTCCACTGTGGGGAACAATCACTTTGCTTGTTTAAGTTTCTTGCTCCACATATGCCGAGCCTCTGCCAGCAAAACTTCCGACGGTTGATGCGCTTGCTACAATTTGAATTGAATTTGCACCGGGCTGTAGTGGTAAGGTATACGTTTAAGTCCAGTACTGCAGTCTGCGTCCGACCTCACCTGATGCTATCATGAATCAGTGATTGACTATAAGAGGTCCGTTGGGCTAAACTGAATCGTAGGTACGATCACAAATACCTATCTTTTTTAAAGGCAGCGCCTTTTTCGTCATCCAAGATTTAAAGCGTCTTGTTCGCTTTTGTCCGAGTCCGCGGTGATTAACTGCACAATAGCACCCAGAGCTCTTGCAAACCGCACTCAGTCCAGAACTTACTCATAGCGATACATCGCACGTGCATGAATCCAACAGCCTGAATATTGCAATATCGGTACCAAACACACCCTAGCGTCGGGAGTGAGAAAGAGGACTGAAAACGATGAAATAAGAACTTTCCAATTGTCTTGCCTAGTATGAAAAACTTGTTTATCCGGATCTCTGGTATTCCTTGGGAACTTCAAGGTCCAGCATAGCGCCGACAGTACCTTTCGTGGAACACGCGGGTAACAATGCCGCATAGGAACAATTGTACTTTGCAGCTTCAAGCAAGGCGTTCGTTGTCGATGCGCGACCCTAAGTTGCGAAACAAAAGACAAGAAAGATACAACATCAAACTCTCAACCCCCTATCAGTATATCTATATCTGGTCTTGTCTTCAAGTCATCTCGGAAAGGTTTAGCCCAAAGGTTCATCCACGGACCACGGGTAGGCAAACGACAAACCGATCATGTGCTCACCAGATGCCGACTTGTGAATGTTGCGTCTTACAACTTTCATCGCAGAACGACTCGAAGGAGGCAATACACGACAGTCTTTCCCGTCGTTCTTCACACGAAAACACCAAAAACAGCGTCAATAAATTGCATATCCAATCCGCCACTTAAGCACCACTCCGACCTGCAGCTTTGATCACGGCACCATTAGCCAACTGGGGTAATATCTTGTTTGGTGCTGACGAAGACGGCGCTGGCAAGAACCCCGCTCCGACTAACCACGCAAGGTACCTTCCCATGAGCTGCTCTGAAACAGTGAACGTGCACTGCTGCCCTTGGGAGCGCAACAACGCCATAGTGTTGGTGGCGTCAAGCTCCGGAGCTTTCGTACTCGTCGGCAAATCATCAAGGACGAAATGGAGGAGGGGGAAAAGGGCGTTATCTTGGACCTCCATGACGTGCTGCTCCAGCTTGCGACGCCATATGAGATACTCGCATTGCTGTGTAGGGAACCCGTACTCGGCCAATGACGAGAGGATGTTATTAAATGTCGGAGGGGGTACCGCAGTGATGTGCAGCACGCTCTGCGCAGCGTTTGGCAGGGGCTCCACGGCAGCGAGGGCAGTGCAACGAGCAACATGATCCACAGGTACCATGTTCACGGTGTTGTTGATATCCGGGACAAGGCCGAGCTGGACGCATCCCTTGACCATGCGCCAAATAAAGTCGTCGGTGTTGGTCACTATGGGGCCCCGCAATCAATTTGTCAACATCTCACAGAAGAGGAGCTTCCATACCTGCAGTGTGCGAGTCGCCAACAATATAACCGGGCCGCACGATATGGCCACGTAAGCCCCTCTTACCAGCTTCGAAGAGCAGCTTCTCCGACACCCATTTGCTCTGGCCATAGCCGGACTTGAGACCCACTTTGGCACCGTCCAGGTCATCATCTTCCGGAATACCTCTCCGCGAGTCTTGAGACTGTGCCAGAGAGTCAGACAACCGTACATAGTGCTCGGTGTCGATCGCCGATGTGGATGAAACGAAAACAAGCAGCTTCTGCTTTTCCGTCGAGGCGAGTTCCACAGCAGTCAAGGTACCAATCACGTTCGGTGCACGAAGCCTCTCGTATGGGTACACCCAATGCACCTGCGCAACACATCGTTAGATATCACCGTATGCACACAAAAAGGTAGAGTAGCTCACCAAGGCACCATTATGCAAGACGACGTCCGCCTCAGCAGCGACTCGTGACCAGACTTCATCGCCCATACCGAACAAATCAAGGCCAAGGTCTCCAATCACCACCTCGAGTCTACCCGAGGTGACCCACTGCTCATCCCAAACGCCTCGATCACCGGACCCTTCTCTAAGGCGCGCCATACCTTGTTCGACGCTGGGCGCACGTATGAGACAAATGACCTTCCGAACCCTATCAAAGCGCTGGAGGAGATCACGCAATACAAAAGCCCCGAGATAACCAGTAGAACCCGTCAAGAACACAGTTACAGCACCCGACTTGAAGTCCTCAGATATCGGCGAGTACGAGGGTCGCAAGCGCTGAACGAGCGTCTCGTAGTCCTGTCCGTACTGAATAGCAGGATTCAATTTCACAGACGCCTTGATAGGCGTCGCAGGGCGCGTCTCAGCGTCCTCGTAAGCGATACCAAAGTGCGGATCACGAAGCGCATCTAGCGCAGAAGCGAGGCCCGTGATAGTTGGCTGGTCGAAGATAAGCCCGAGTGGAGCTTCGACAACGAAGATTTTGCGGATCTCGAAAATGAGACGCGTGGCAAGGATGGAGTGACCGCCCAGATCAAAAAAGCTTTCGTCGAGGGGGATAGGCGTGGGCGCGTTCGGGAGAATGCTAGCCCAGATGGTGCGCATAGTTTGTTCGGTGGGGCTCGCTGTGCGCCCGTTAACACCCTTTTTAGGTTCGGAGTGCACAGCGTGTGCGTGTGCCGTATCGGGGAAGGGAAGTGCGGGTTTGTCTATTTTGCCATTGGGGTTCAGTGGCATACGATGCAGCGGAACGAACACTGTAGAAGGAGAGTTAAGTAAAGGAGGTAGAGCAAGGCAATGATCAATCCTACATGATGGTATGCTGTAACTAGGCAGTTTCTTTTTGAGGTGCTCTCTGATATCCTTGATGAGCCGTCTATACTTTGGACTCTTGCCATCAACCTTCTCGTCATCCTCCGTGAGCTCGCTGGCAAAGCCATCCAGCTTCGAGCCCTGCAGAGGCACGAAGTAACTGACGAGGATCTTTTCCTCGTCCTTGTCTCTCCGCACGAGTGTGACGTTTTCCCGCACGAGCGGATGCTGACTCATCAACGTATCGATCTCCCCAAGCTCAATCCTGAAACCACGGATCTTAACCTGGTCATCTGCACGCCCTGTGCACTCAACGCGCCCATCAGGGAGATACCGACCAAGATCGCCCGAACGGTACATCCGATCACGGATGCCCTTCCAGTGACGCGACTCGGGCCCAGCAAGGCCCTGAGGTGGATGCAAAATTGTGTCTCTCCAGGGTAAAGTGGAAGGAGAGAACCAATTGCTAACGAACTTCTCAGCGGTGGCTTCGGTATCGAGGTATCCCTCCGCTAAGCCTCCAGATCGCACATAAATCTCTCCGACCTCTCCCACTGCGCAAGGGACATTTCTGTCGCTGCGGTTGACGACAAGGAGCTGCACGTCAATCATGCCCTCTCCAGCTGGCATGATGTCCTTCTGAGTGGCGAGGAAAGTCGCGTCTACGGATAAGGGTGGAATCGCGAAGTAAGATACAGCGCGCTGCGTCTCTGTTGTGCCATACATGTTGATGATCTGCACATTAGGGGCGAGGGCTTGGAGGCGGAGGCAATCGCGCTTGGTTAAGACGTCACCGACGAAGAATGCGTTTTGCAGGGATGGGATCTGGCGCGTTGCTTGTGCGGAGAGTAACTGACCCATAGCGGGGGTTAGGTGCGTGACTGTAACCTTGCTGTCGTCCATCCATTCTGCGAGACGGCCGGGTGTACCGATGTCTTCTGCGGTGGGTACGTGAAGCTCTGCACCCAAGAAGAGGGGCGTGAATACTGTAACATTAACCCCATCAGCGGATGTATCTGCTCGAAAATATAGTACGTACTATCACGTTGGATGGGATCGTGAGCGATCCCGCTCAGCATTGTGAACTTGGAAGTTTCAGTGAGGAGGAAGCGGTTGCCCATCCAAGGGAAGAAATGTGTGAGACTGTAATGGCGTCCTCGAACGCCCTTGGGGATGCCAGTGCTTCCACTGGTGAAGGACAGCGTGCCGATGCTGTCGGGACCTAAAATAACATTAGGATCCGTTTCTGCGAGACGGACCTGCGCCTTCAAAACATCGATTCCCTCGTTCGCGCCTCCGAGTATTCGACTTGTGGGAGAAAATTCAAGCGCAGGTACTTCTACACGGATTTTGAGTTCCGTGGATAGGAATTCGCGCACAGAAGGTGCAATTTTGCCAGCACCTGAGAGGACAACAAGGCCACGAGGTTGAGCTACCCGAAGGTATATTATCTGCCGTGAAGGCGGATATGCAGGATCTGACCCGAGTTACAAATGAACTGAAAAAAACACACAAAGGATCATACCTATGACCGAGAATGTCGCACCGCTTTTAAGAACTGCCATAACAGCTACGACCAGCTCGACACTACGATGTGCGTAGATCATGACGACTTCTTCCCTCTTCACACCACCTGCTAGGAGGTGGTGCGCTAGGACGTTGGAGGCTCTCCGAATGTCTCCGTAAGTGAATGTTCGCCTCGTCTGCGGTTCGCTAGGAATCGATGCAGGGATACTTTGAATGATACACGACCTATCAGGCCAATTCTGTGCATTACGGGAAAAAACATCTGTGATGGCTCCCTTCCAGTCACACCAATGTAAATTCGCTGTTGGGTTGGGTAAGCGTTCGCGTTGAGCAGTCGTCAAGAGAGGGACAGAGCCGACCGCCGCAGTTGGATTAGTGGACACCTTCCTGAGAAGTACAGAGAGCTGATCGACGATAAACGATATGCGGGCGGACGTGAAAAGTAACGAGTTAAAGAGGATTCGAAGAGAAATGTGGGGAGCCAAGGAGGCGCGTGTAGTAGTAGGGGGTCGGGTGACGAAGATGGTAAGATCAGACGTTAAGCTAGTTGATCGGATGAAGTTATCCCGTGGCTGATCTGTTTCATCAAAGAAACGGACACGGAAAAGGGGACGGGATGCTTCGACAGAGTCGTCTTTGTCCTTGTGTAAAGCCCGTACGATCGTCTCATAGGGCAGAAGATCTGCTTCGGCCTCGCGTTCGACATGCTGAACACGGCGCACGATAGTCCAGAATGAATCTGATGGCTCCACTGAAAGTCGAAGAATCAAAGGAGAGCTTGCAGTGGCAGAGGAGGAGCCTATCACGAAGTCTGTATCTCCAGTGTACCTGTGTAAGAGGACAAGAAAAGCAGAGAGGAGTAGATGGAAGGCCGATGGTCTAGTTCCAGAAGTTTTATTCTCGTCCTCTTCACCATCTTCGCTCTCTGCATGAAGAGCGAGCTTCAAAAGACTGAGTGATGTCTGCTCTGAAAGATCTGCTAGATGAGCGGCTTCGATGAGTTTATTAGCACCAGTCGATCGCGGATAATCTGTGGGCAGAGACATCACAGGTAGATTTTGCAACCTCGCAAGCACTCTGGAGAGTGCATCTGGGGCCATTTTGACAGTTGAGGATAGGAGATCGTGAAAGTAGTCGAGAGAACAAAAATATACACCATAAAACTTTGTGACTCGTTAGTCTTGGACGCGCGAGACTAGCTATAAGTAGCTATTTGGATTACGGCCGAAAGTCACTTGAGTTCTATTACTTCCGAGTCCCACTGCACAGACTCAGTCACATCATAAACTTGCAACATGTTTCCGCACTATAGAAGTTGATGTATCAATTCGTACGTGGAACAACGTCGATGGATATTATATGCAATCCGCGGTAGCGCAAACTCGCAAGAGACATGTCTGCGATTAATACCTTCGGTAAAACTTTCGTGCAAGCAAAATCCCACATCTAGCCGCCGCGGAGTCAGCGGCAGAACTCCATGCTAGGCTAACTCTGCTCAACATTTGACATTCAACTGCTTTCTGGGAAGGACGCCATCATACACACCCACAGGATTATGGGGTGCACCAGCAGCCACCAGCGCCTCCCCAGGACACCTGGGTCAAGGTTGGCAGCGTCAATTTGGCCCCTTCCTGAAGGCCTCCAAGATTCGAACTTCCTCCACATTGAAGCCTCGGATTCTTCTAAAACTATCACTGTAGTGGATGGGACCTTGTCGCTTCCTATGTCAAGTTTGGCAAAGCCAATTCGGCCCCTTCCTGAAGACCATAAAAATTCGGAGCTGCAAGTTGAAGTTCTGGATCCTTCTAAAACCATAACCACGCCGGTTGGGATATTTTCGCTTCCTGCAGAGTTGATATGTCACATTCTACTTCTCCTTCATTTCAAAGACCTTTCTTGTTGTGTATTAGTCCGTTCTTCCACGTAGCTTTATGATTTCTATGGGCTGACTTTTGAATTACGCCAGGCCTGCAAAACCTTCTGGCATGTGGCCCAGAGTTTCGCCGACATTCAATGTCTATTCGAGCTTTATGCTCAGGGCTTCACGGAGACTCCTACCTTGGACTGGGTCGACGTTTCTAGCAAGATGTATTCACTCAAGAGATTGGCATCCATGTGGCGGTCTGACTTCCATTTGAACACCACTTTTGAAGAAACAGTGGCTATCGGTATCATCAACCACTCTCCTGACATGCAATCCGTGAAGTGTGGACTTTGGTGGATGTACGCTAACTGTAGACTCTTCATTCGGGAGTGTGACACAAACACCAACCCAACCCAGATGTGGCCGGAGCAGAGATATACATTGCTGGCAGACACGCTCTCTTATACGAGGTCAGTTGTCATTGACCCTCTACAGGACCTTGCGGTCGCAGCGTCGTTCGAAACCCGTCATAATCAAGATCGTCACATCTTTTCGGTGGCATTTCGGTTGGCTTCATCACAACGTCCACACCCAGATTCTGCATGCACTTCCTTGAAATGCGAGCATCCTTGTTACATGGCACCTGGAAATCTTTTTCACTTTGTGGATCAGCCTGCGATCTGTGGGGATCGTGTAGTGGTACTCTATTTTACGAGTGACATCAGTTCACTGGGGATATGGGTGTCGAACATCTTCATACAAGTAGTAGATTGGAGGAAAGGACGTGCGAAGGGTGTAAGTTCACTCTATTCTTGAAGCTCTGCCACTAAGCATAAGCAGTATCCTTTATACGAACTAGGTGGGACAGATGCGAGTTTCCATCTACTAGACGAACAGAGGATCATTGTCATCGGTCCGAAAGGCCGTATGGCCTTGTACACACTTGCAGAACACGATGGTTTGCCTCAGCTCCGAATTGCGTATCTCCTTCCGAATGTGCGACTGGACCTTAGTTCCTATTTCGATCCAGGGCAAATCAGAGTCAGACCGATCTATGTGATCCATGCCTCCCCGTCGTTCCACGGTGCGGTGGCTCGCCCAAACCTTATGCCCGACTATGTGACCTCTACGGAGTCACAAATCATTGTTTTGGAGGTCCTGTCGCGCTCATGGCAGGTGATTTTAGTCGTCGATATGGCCATTTTCTCAGCGAAGGCCACACACTCAGAGATACCCGTCGAGATTCCCTGGTCAGAGTGGGGACCCAAGTACGCACGCTGCTTTCCGCATCATCCAAGCCACCGAATCAGCGTGTTCGGCAGCAAAATGGCATATGCTCTGCCTCAGGATCATACTCCTGAACCTGGACAAAGACTGGATGAACTCCCTGCCGAGGGTTCCTTCTACGTGCACATCTGGGACTTCAATAGAACCATTGCTCACTCGGAACGTTCGGACAATGTCTACGACCACAATTCACAAGGTCGTCTCATCCGCAGGCCCGGTCGGCTGGCTCAGACGTGCTTCAACAAAGACGATGGAGACATTATCACGAATCATCCTTACACTACTGCTGTCTGCCCCACGGGTTTCTCGACGCGTTACTTTGACCGTTTTTTTTTGGAACAGGATCGACTTACTTTGATATGGGTAGGCGTGCTTGGTATGGATACAGGAATGTTTTAACGTGATTAAATTATAGGCTCGCCCTGGCTCGGTTCAAATTCAGGTCGTTTCTCCCTCACCGATGATACCAACTTCGAGGTTGGCCCGGACGTTGAACAGGGTTGAGTAACTCACAGCCCAGAGCTGCAGCAGACAAAGCAAATGCAATCTCTCTACAAGACGAACATCCTTGGACTATTCCACCTCCTGAGTAAATTGCGGAGACGACCGAGACACCCCGAATAGACAGTCCCTACTCTGGAACTTGGATGCCCTATTTATTTATTCAAATGAGTAGACGAGGATCGGCGCCAATGTTATTTGAACCAACTATCGAGTATACCCTCTTCCTTTTTTGTCTTTTAACTCACGCTCGCTACATTGCTGCACCCCATTGTTAAAATTTGTCATGCATAGTAATTACCTACCCTCGTTTTGTCTCTTTCCTCTGGTCTCTTACATATGTGATTCGCCACTCTCGTTCAAATTTTCCCTCAGTCCCTTGCATGGCCTGGGATACACTACGATACCACACTCGTTACTGAACTTATATTGAAGACTCACTGAGTCCGTTCTGTTTAGTGTCTTTCAAAGGGCATTCGTTTGCGAGATTCAAAACCGTCTTTTGCGCAGCCTCTAACAACTGATGGTTCTGAACCTTCCTTCTTTTTATGTCTTGCACAACCCACGCACGCATGAGTGCCGTCTCCTGGGCGATGTGAGGCCCGCGTCTGGGAGAGTGGTCTTGAACATATATTCGGACAGATCGATTACGGCCGAAATCGAGTCTCGATACTAGATTTATGTAGATATGTATGTGAAACATCAAGTGTTGCCACGAACTCACGCGTGTTTCGTTCTCCAGCGTTCGCGCATTGATATTGGTCTCGATCCTTCCAACCCTGAACCAAAGCCACCCCGACCGATCCAGAGCTCCTCGTTCATAACGGACTGCGACCACATGTGTGGAAAGGCTGAGCGCTGATGACTTATGGTAGGGATTGGCGTACATTTTGCTTGGTGTGCTCATGTGGATCTCCCAAACCCGAACCTCCGCCGGCGGAGTCAATGGTCGAGCAAGGTCCTTTCTTGCGAAGATATATGGCATCTTCGTTATATCGTACCATCAACGCTGAATCTGATGTTGTTTACTAGATAAGGCCCGTTGTTTAGTGCAGTATCAGGTCCACTGCCGTAGCAGTCCATATTGCAATGCAGGGCCCTTCGCCCGTCATCTTGACATATGCATAAGCCAACGCTGAAACACCGTCCCCAAAACCATTAACAGAATGTCCTAATCGCCCATGTTGGAAGACGCAGAATGATACACGTGGGCTCTGTGCTGGTTGTAAGTCCTTGCAGATAAGATTCTGGTCAGGTTATGACATACATCAGCATAACGTGGGGTCTGAACCGTTTGACGAGTGCCCTCGCACCCCATAATCGGCTGCCTAGACCACACCAAATCAATCTCCCTTCGTGCTCCTTCCTCCAGCATCCCCTTCTCACTCCCTTACTACCCCACCTCCCTCAAAACCTACATAGAAACACTCGACCTCGCCCAACTTCCCTACCGCGCCAAGGATAGTTCGAATTCGTTTTTTGGGAGGAAGATGTCAGGCTTGTTCCGGGTGGCGTCGATGGAGTTCGTGGAGGGTCTGAGTACTTGAGTATACGAAGGGTATATAGCGGGAGGCTGGGTTGGGTTGTTCGTAATGGAGTGGTTGCCAGGTGATTGGAGTGGTGCGAAGTTATAAGGGTAGTATTATGTTGTCTTTGGGGGAGGAGGAATTGAAGAGAGCTCTAGCTATTGCATTGAAGCATGTTAAATTATGACACGAGATGCAGATCTATATTGAAAGTGATATATAGGCAAGAACCAAAATCTATCCATAAAATGCTAACTGAGACGTGCAACCGTATTGTTCATCACGTGAACACAATTAAATGAGCAGCTCGTCCGCGTCAATATTTATTAATGTCAATTGTGTGACAGTGCTCCGTCGTGAAAGTCATGATGCGGGATCTGGCCAGCCACTCTGGGGCTATTCCACGTAGACTCTGGGGCCGAAGTATAGAACTAGTCTGGGGCTTTGGCGGCTGGGTTTGAGCGGAGTTGCAATATCAATGTGCTCTTCGCGCCCGTCGCTCCTCCCGCCCTCCCGTCTGGTGCCACCTGCTTCTCAGGCTGTACCCGCCTCACGCTGCCTACCAACATGTGAGTTACATCTATTTATTTATTCTACTTTCTTTGTTCCACTAATATTAATGGCATTCAGTGGATGGTCTACTGCACCTCCTGATTTCCAACACCTCCTACTACCTTCTCATGCCTGCTACCGCTCTCCTGCACCTGTCACCCTCTCTTACATCAAGTGTTCTCTTTCACTAATTGAGTCATCGAGCGCCTCTCATGTGCTCTCGTACCATCTTACATGAGCCCTCCCCCTGCACCTCGTGCCTACTGCCACCCTTGTGCATGACCTGCACTCTTGTACACTTGTGACTTATGTCTCATCTGTCTTGTGCCCCGACACCTACCCCCCACTCATATGAGCTCCCTGGTTTTCCCCGTCTGTCCCTGTCCCAACATTCGTGATTTAACTTAGCTGATGTATAGAGAGTAGCTTGGTTCGATGTGTTTGTGGATTTCTTCGTACCATGTATGACTTGAGTACTAGTAGACCAAATTTATTAATATGAGAAGGCTGTTTATACCGTCGGCCACAAGAGCGCGCCGTTTTGAAAGTACCACCGTCGAGCAGCGTTTAAACTCCACCCGAAGCCAGCCATCGAAGCCCCAGACTGGCCCCAGAGTCTACGTAGCATAGCCCCAGAGTGGCCATTCCCCGGATGCTCTCACCGCGTCATGCTGTGCCGTGCATTTACCCGGATCTTTGCGTGTGCTCCTCGGAGAGGATATCATAGGGATTATTTGTACAACCTCAAGGTCTTTAGGTAATATATCTTCATCTTCTTCCTCACGGAACATATCCGCTGTCTGATATCGCCGACTTGACTCGAGGGCTACCGCACGAGTCCCACATTCGCTTTCCCCATCCGAATGTCATGCTACGTTGCTGCGCGTTTTTGCTACTGGTCTGTCCTGTAACTCCTTTTCTCTCTTTCGTGCATGTGCATGAGCAGTAAGTATTGAAAAGTTTGGTCCAGCCCTGCAATTGCGGTGTGAGCACATGGGAGGTCTGGCATGCGTCCTCACCACAGTATCAGTATTTTGGGCTTCAGATCAGATCAGCCTTTTTTCTGCGAAACTTTTGTCCTTCACAAGATCGTTGACCAACAGTGAGAACTTTGATCGCGTGAAATAGAAAGCATACAAAAGTATACATGCAGTAGCACTGCCACCCGAAGGGGATCGTTTGTAGGATATAGGATGGATTCGAGATGTGAACGTGCGTGCGTCTGGGGAAATCTGCTGGCATTGTAGATGTGGTCGAATGCGGCACAACCACGCAAGAAAAGGCTTGGACATTCGTTGAGGTAACGCTAGTAAGGGGATCAACGGTGGATAGGTTCTTCCTAAGACCATAAAGAACACTCTTCAGCGTATAAAAGCAAGGTGTTTTCCTACTAACCCTTCAGATTTATTTGATCCCACATCACATCCTCATACATAATGCGTTTCACCTTTGCAATTATCGTCGTCGTTGCTGCTGCTTTGGCATCATCAATCTCTGCCACGCCCATTGAAGGGAGCACCCAATGTCCCACTTGGTGCTGGAGGGACTCAACATGCCAGAGCTGCGAGCGGAAGCTTTGCGTGAGTATCAGGTTTTCGCGGATTTGATAGCATAACTCACCTGCATGGCAGGACTTTCCTTTCTGTAAAGTGAATCCCTGGCTCGTAAGTGTTTCTACTTTCACAACGGTGCACTTTGGCCGTTAGCACTGACGCGCGAGGTACTATTGATTTGTAGATTTGATCAACGCGCCGTCAGGAAAAGTTATCGGTGGAGTTGGGGTAATTCTCGTGCGATTGGGAAATGTTAGATGAGACGTGTTAGGACACAAAATGAATACCATTACGGTACAGATCAGTCCACAGCGTAGCGCCAGCGACTGATGCTCCTGCTAAATCACCGTAGACGGGCCCGAGCCTGTAGATCGTACAATTATAAGTATGTGCGCAAGGTGGACCTAATAAAAAACGCGCTCGGCTACATTATGCCCGGATATCTCCCTGGAAGAAGAGAGGGGTGCTGTGTATCCGGAAATGTGCTCCGAGCAAATTACCATACCCACCATGAGCACCTCGATTCAATTCTGAATTATGCGGCGAGGTGGTCGCGGTTGCGGTTGTCCAGGCACGTCACACAATGATGGCCGCGATTCACTGGCATTTTGGATGGGATGGGCCTGCGGGTTATTTAAATGTAAATAAATGCGCAGTGCACACGACATCAATGGACGTCCAAGGGTTGAAAACTCACCTGCCTCGGACTACACTTGCGATCCTACGACTACGACTTTCCGGAACGTTTACACTGTGTCGAATTCTTCGTCAACAGGATTAGACAAAGTATAAGCGCTGCGGTAAAGTTGCTCAAGACAATCGAGACTATTTGATTTTCCTGTAAATACCGTGAGCAAAGAGCAACGTTAATGAATATCTATGTGGATTGTTAGGGTGCTGTTGGCTGCTGGTGCACCCCATGATCGGTGTGATGGCACTCTTCCCAGTGGTGGTTGAATGTTGAATATCGCATGTTGAGCAGCATGTTAACGCGAAGTGCTGCCGCCGACTCCGCGGCGGACAAATGTGGGAGATTATCGATTAACTTTCACACCTAAATTGTTGGATGATCTTATGCAAACCCTGTAGGTATGAATGACATAGTGCCAGCACTGAACAGCACCTCTGAGGCCTAATAATCAATTTGAGTATGTGGAGGGCTACACAGGAACACAAGTATCAATGTTACCTAGCGAAAGCGCTCGTGACGATGTATCGCCAGGATTCAGCAGGACAGAAAAATAATAAACACAAATTCCGCTAACTCGAACGTGGTCGATAGTCAGTCCACCCTGCGGTTGACCAATGGCACAATTAAAATACTCCTGCCATCCAGCTCGGCCTAGAAGCTGTGATGGTACGTGATCCATCCCTGCTCGTTGACGGAATTCGCAGCGTGAGGAGGATCAGCCTGAGGGGGCCGGGACGGTGGGTTGGGTATCTTGAAGCCAACTATGTGCTGGCCTGGGAGATATAAGGTGATACGCAGGGTTCTGTGTGGGTTGTAAGAAAGCCAATATGAGCAGGTACAGGCGACGGGGCGTGCCATCATGGGTCCAGACCGTCTACCGAGTTCATCGACTTCGGACTAAATGTTCCGAGCTGGGATCCAACCTGGCCCTGAAGTGCACACACTAACTTGAAGTACTTGAAATCCTCCTGATCAATATCAACTTGCTTTAGTGCAATTCTGATTGAAACATTTTGACGTGAGTTACAGGCTATGTGTGGCAGAGATTGCATATCTGAGTCTGACTTCACAAGTTGCAGATAAGTGAACAAGTTCCGATACTTGCTTATGTCATGCGACGTTTGTGGGTTGAAGTTTCCTGTCAGACCATGACATGTCTGACACCGTGACCATGCAAAGCGTAACGTGGGGTCTGATGAGCGCGCTTGAGAGCTGCCTTCTTCCCATCCATCCCGCTCAACACTTCCGAGTCCCACGATGGATTTCGGTAAGTTTGACTTCCGCTCACCACACCATGACTCGCACTAACCTCATCTCTAAGCACATCCCTCATCTTCTAGCGGCTCATGGAACCGTCTATGCAATGTCGTAGAATATAGCGGCATTTTCGATTCCGAATATCGCCAGCCCCACTCACGGTGCATGGAAAACACACGCGTCGCCCTTCGGAAGAGGATTATACAAGTCCTTAACCAACGTGATCGGACGAACATCTGGCTCAACGGTCTCGCCGGTGTTGGAAAAACGTCTATCGCGTTCACCATAGCTCAGGAGATGAAAGCAGCAAAGAGGCTCGCTGCCACTTTCTTCTTTTCGCACAAACATGCACACAAAGACAAACCCGCCGCCGTTATTCCTACCATTGCATACCAGCTGGCACTAGCTTTTCCGCGCATTCGAGAGGATATTTTGAAAGCGATAGAGAACGACGACAGCCTCCTATCCCCTGGAAAATCTCACGCAGATCAGATACGAGAGCTCGTCATAAAGCCACTGCAGACGTTGAGATTCCGACAAGACCTTTATGTCATCATTATCGATGCTCTTGATGAATGTTCCTCCTCTGAAGAGGCGGCAAGACTTGTAAGGCTGTTGACAGACGCCTTCGCGGGCCCAGACCTGCCATTCATCCACGTAATATTCACAAGCCGCCCTGAGGCGCACATCCCCTCCGGTGTCCACGAAATTTTCCTTACCACTCGTGGTGAAGACACCATACAGGATGTTCGTTTCTTTCTGCGAGCATCACTGGACAACATACGGACAATTCGTCCTGCCGTTTTCGGTCAGCCTCCCTTCCCCTGGCCATCGAAGGATGAATTTGAGACGTTGGTCTTTAAGGCGGGCGGTCTGTTTGTTTACGCTGCCATGGCCGTGAATTTCATATCCGCCACTGGCCATCATCCACAGGAGAGGCTAGAACTCTTACTACGCGAGAGGCCGACTGTCGGTGCTGACATCGATCAGCTTTATCGGCAAATCATTGCAACCTCGGAAGATCCACTTGCACACTGCCGAATGTTAGCGTCTATCATCCATCTAGCCAGACCGTTGCCACTTGTGGAACTCCAAGAACTCTTTTACGCAGATAGAAGAAGCCTGGCCATGATGCTTGAAGCATTTTCACCAGTGATCTTGAATGATGGGGTCGGAAATGTTGAAATCTACCACGCTTCGCTCCGGGACTTTATGGACAACCCTCGACGCTCGAAGCAATATCACATAGATGCTGCACACGCTCATGAGCACCTTGCATGCTGCTGCCTTGATTTCATCACACGCCAGGACGCCAATCGGACTCGTGCCATTCTAGTGTCGTCATTGTCTTATCCATATCCATATCAGATGTGGCATATCCATCTTTATCTTGCCTATCCTAGCAGAAAAATTCGAAATCTACTGGCCCTATTTACAGGCACAACACTACGAGATTGGGTACAGACCTCGGACCCTAAGAACTCCTACCTTGCACGCACTGTGCAGGGCGCAAGAAGGACTTGTTTATCATTGGTGATTGTTCTGAACATGTTGAATTATTATGGACATGTACTGATCATAAATTTCTCAGAATTGGATCAGGGGTCCGTCGGACATTGTGGTTGCATGGCGTCTTCATAAAAGTTATAAAAAGTTTACAAAACTAGCAATGGCAAGAAACCGACGCTAGCTGACACAACACGGAGCCCAACTAGCTAGAATTTCATAAATGCAGCCATTTGGATCAATTCTCGCTACCGGACACTACTACTAGCTAGTGTAAATAAATTGAACTCCCTGGTCCTCAAAGACAAGAAGTGACTTGCTAGCAGCTACGCCAATATCATGCTCGTGTCAATGCATGTCCATGGAAAACACTGCCCTTGAACCCAAGCACTGGCTTCCACTCGAACAGCAGTCTATATGCTGAGTACAAGTACGTTTTGGTTGCTCGTGCACCCCATCGTCCTTAATAGATTCGGATGGGCTGGTCACCGGTTTAGTCTAAGGTGGAAGATTCAGGGATGGGTACAGTGGATGCCTGCTACGAAGCAGTGATTCTCTAAGGGGAAGTGACACGTGTGTCAGGCTACATCTGTCTGCATCGACGGTCTGCAACGTCTCTTATCAAAAAGCCACGACATTCCAGAATATCATCTGATTTAATTTGAAAGGTTAGTTTCCAAGGGCGTTGGCCCCCTTCGTCCACTTAGTTGAGGAAATAGGTTTAGCTTGTCAACTATCCATTACCATCACCATGCGCGGCGACTCCATAAGCCATGCCACTGGCAATACTTAATGATCGCTGAACGTTGAACATTCACCTTGTCCGTGAAGAGGGACTGTCTATTCAGGGCGTCTCGACCATTTCCGCAGTCTAGTCAGTAGGATAGGATGTATAGTGAGTTAAAGCGGCATATAAATTATGGTTTGAGAAGAATCTCGGCGAGACTTCTGACTCGGAGTCAACTTGGAGGATTCAAATTTCAAAAGTTCGATCAAATTTGCTCTGCTAAATTTGACTCGGGTGTCGGCGCAACGTGGCGGCTGGCGCACCCCATAGTAGACTGTAAGAAATATGACGTATTGCACAAGTCTGACCAGGTGTGACCTCATTAAGTTTGAGGGTGTACTTCAAGGGTATTAATGGTGAAACTACGTTGTTGGTACCATGTGTGTATTATGTAAGGCTGCAGATTCGCACAGTCCAGCACGGCTCGAAGTCTCGAACGCGTCAAACTTCTTCGCAGACATCAAAACCCCACGATTGCTCTTACATCCACGCCTCTGGAGCTGAAATGAAGAGGCCACTACGCCAAACCCTCCTATTTTTGCATTGGAGAGTATGAAGTGGGCCACGGAAACGGTCATATGATATGCACCTTGAACCAGTAACTATGATTTGCGACTAAGGACTCCGGGCCTGTACGTGTTGAGGACGCACGTAGTAACTGTATTATGAACACCTTCTTAACAGCTTCGTGAGTCGCAGTCTGCTTCCCCTATTTTCGTATGCAAAGATTCACATTGTCACTCATTTATCGCGAGCTGCAGACTTATGGAACTTGATTATAGTCCTTAGATTCTTCTTTTCGAGTCTCCAGAAACCGACTATCGAGGAGCTCCTTGATGAGGATGCCCGTTGTGACACCCTGGTGCACCTGCGTCCAATATCACCCTCGATTCAATGAGATCTATCGTGCCGGAACCTCTCCTACTCGTCGCATTGCCTCAATTTCATCCCCCGTTCGCTTGCTCTTGTCCAGTGCTTTTACCCCCTCCAGCTGTTTTTCATGCCTCACAGCTCACATTATTGTTACGCGCATCGTTTTCATGGTGTCACCACGTTCGTCGTGGATATCACGATTACATGTTGTACTGTACTACAATGAACACAATGAACTACATGTTTCGTCCTACTTACCCTGAGTTCTCATCTTGAATGTACTCAGTGCAGCGGGAACTTGAACGACCACAGATGACCGCAACATCGATGTCCTTCTGTTCAGCTTCTCAGTCCGCTATGAGGAAGCACCGATGCTATACACTTCAACACAATCCACGGCACACGCGCGCAAGTTAACCGCAGCTCTGTTGGAATCGGAATGCCTTTTCTGTTGTTACGTGCTCTCACAAACCAGCACCAACATCATGCATCATGAGTTACGCAGTCAGCTCTTCAATAAGTCGTTCGCTCGGACAACCGTCTCCCACTGGATGCCGGGTACAGACTATTTAGAACAAAGTACGATCCACTGTACTGATCACATGCAGGTTATATATCTGAAATCTCCACAAATGATCAATCACTAAAACACGATCATCGCAGTACTAAGGTCTGCAAATGTTGATTTTAATGGGTGCGAGGAACGGAAAGGACTTTGACTCACTCGTCTTGGCACTTTTGCCAGCGTTGTCCATGTGCCATGCGGCTCAAATCAAGCTCAGGACCTCCTCTGGGTATCACTAATGCAGTTGCAGGGTTATAAAATAGGTGTCGAGAAGCGGGTGGTACCCAAAATAAGAGCCGACGTTTGGGTCCCACTACCCATCCACTCTCACTATTCAGGAAAAAGGGGGTCGAACTGTGGTTGTCATGGGATGCTCCTTCCGTTAACTCAGAGGTGTTGCGCAGTGCATGGCTGGAGTTGGACGAGAAGGAAATGGAGTGATTGTTCCAAGTGTTCGATTTCATGGTAGTGGTGGTCTCGATTGTGCGGTGTTCATCTGAGAATGTTGAAAGATCTGTCACTGCATCCCACAGCCGAACAGTGTTATCCGAAGAACCAGTGATGATGCGAGTACCGTCCGGCGAGAACGATACCGAGGTAACTGAATCAATGTGCCCCCGCAAGGGCTTACCGAGTGGCTGCCCTGTCCCTGCATCCCACAGCCGAACAGTCTTATCGTCCGAACCAGTGACGATGCGAGCGCCGTCCGGCGAGAATGAGACCGAGGTAACTGAACTAGTGTGCCCCCACAAGGGCTCACCGAGTGGCTGCCCTGTCCCTGCATCCCACAGCCGAACAGTCTTATCGTCCGAACCAGTGACAATGCGAGTGCCGTCTGGCGAGAACGAGGCCGAGTTGATATAATGAGTGTGCCCTCGCAAGGGCTCACCGAGTGACTGCCCCGTCCATGCCTCCCACAACTGAGCCGTGTTATCCCTTGAACAAGTGACGATGCGAGTGCCGTCCAACGAGAACGAGACCGAGGTAACTGAATCGGTGTGCCCCCGCAAGGGCTCACCGAGTGGCTGGCCTGTCCCTGCATCCCACAATCGAATAGTGTTATCCCTTGAACCACTGACGATGCGAGTGCCGTCTGGTGAGAATGAGACCGAGGTAACTGAATCAGTGTGCCCCCGCAAGGGCTTACCGAGTGGCTGCCCTGTCCCTGCATCCCACAGCCGAATAGTATTATCCTTTGAACCAGTAACGATGCGAGTGTCGTCTGGTGAGAATGAGACCGATGTAACTGAATCAATGTGCCCCCGCAAGGGCTCACCGAGTGGCTCCCCAGTCCCTGCATCCCACAGCCTAACAGTCTTATCTGAAGAACCAGTGACGATGCGAGTGCCATCTGGCGAGAATGAGGCCGAGGCAACTGAACTAGTGTGCCCCCGCAAGGGCTTACTGACTGGCTGCCCCGTCGTAGCATCCCACAGCCGAACAGTCTTATCCGAAGAACCAGTGACGGTGCGAGTGCCGTCCGGCGAAAACGAGACCGAGGTAACTGAATCAGTGTGCCCCCGCAAGGGCTCACCAACTGGCTCCCCAGTCCCTGCATTCCACAGCCGAACTGTGTGATCGTCCGAACTAGTGACAATGCGAGTGCCGTCTGGCGAGAACGAGACCGAGTTGACATAACGAGTGTGCCCCCACAAGGGCTCACCGAGTGGCTGGCCTGTCTCTGCATCCCACAGTCGAACAGTCTTATCCCTTGAACCAGTGACGATGCGAGTGCCGTCTGGCGAGAATGAGACCGATGTAACTGATTCAGTGTGCCCCCGCAAGGGCTCACCAACTGGCTCCCCAGTCCCTGCATCCCACAGCCGAACAGTGTGATCGTCCGAACCAGTGAGAATGCGAGTGCCATCAGGTGAGAACGAGACCGAGGTAACTGAACTAGTGTGCCCCCGCAAGGGCTCGCCGATTGGCTCCCCCATCCCTGCATCCCACAGCCGAAAAGTCTCATCCAAAGAACCACTGACGATGAGAGTGCCGTCCGGCGAGAACGAGACCGAATTGACATAATGAGTGTGCCCCTGCAAGGGCTCACCAAGTGGCTGCCCTGTCCCTGCGTCCCACAGCCGAACAGTCTTATCCCTTGAGCCAGTGACGATGCGAGTGCCGTCTGGCGAGAATGAGACCGATGTAACTGAATCAGTGTGCCCCCGCAAGGGCTCGCCGAGTGGCTCCCCCGTCGCAGTATCCCACAGCCGAACAGTCTTATCCACCGAACCAGTGGCGATGCGAGTGCCGTCTGGCGAGAATGAGACCGATGTGACACAACCAGTGTGCCCCCTGAGCACGACCAGAACACCTGGCCAGTTCATATTATGTCCAGATGCCACACGAAGAATATTCGGAAACCGTGCAGAAAGCTTTGTAGATAGCGGAGAGTTGACTGGCGAGAATGGGAGTGCTGACACATACAGATGTGGTGTGCTGTGTAAAATAACGCCGCCAAAGACTTGAATAAACCTCTGTACGTCCATTGCAGTCGACGAGACATCTTTGAATTTGGGATGGCCCTGTGGTTGCTTATGAGCGTTTTATCTGACACCCAGTAGCAGTGTGCTCACCTTCATCCACCGGGCAATAGGCGGAAGGGCAGAAACTGCACCGCTGAGCGCATTGATCAGGGCGAGTAACTCGAGCCAGAAAAATAGCCGCTCATGGTCGAACAACAATTTTACTTCTTTCGCGAGCTCCTTGTTGAAGACTGTGGTTAGTACATGCGACGTCCAAAATCGAGATGAATATGACAAATGTGGGGAGATGCATTTTTGGACTCGTTCTTGTAGTCCGGGATCTTCACGATTAGGCAGATACGACGACTTTAAATCACAGATATTGAATCGAAGACCGTGTTCCATCACTCGAAGTGACGCGAATGCGAGGTCGCATTGCGCCTTTGACGGGTCGATGAAAAACTCTCCACTGGATGATTTGTCCGTCAAGAAGTCGCGGAAGGATGAATGAAGGGGTCGGATTGGGGAATCTGGGTTGGTGGTGCCGCTGAGGAGGGAGCCCATGCCTTTTACCATAGGTTCTGCGTCGAAATTGTCCTTTTGCGTTGGAAAATGGCGCCTCATGGCGTTCAGGGAAGCTAAAGGAAGGGGTTCAGCTGTGCCTAGTATTTGTCCCATCACTGAACGAAATCTCGCTAGTGTCGTCGAACGCGATTCCTGAGAATGCGGGAGATGGGTAGATGTATCCTTGGGTATGATATCTGCTAAAATGAGGCGATACATGTCATGCAACAGCCCGACTCTTTCAGCAGGATTGGGTGACACCACAGCATGGTAGCAATCAATTGGAGATAGCCCCGCACTGGACTCTTTGATGTATCTGCAGGCGAGACGCGCCCACTCGAAAAGTCCATCAGCTTTCTTAGTCAGGACTGCGAACTCTTTGTCCTGGAAATCCAGCCCTTCCAACTCCTCGGATACGTAAGCACGGATGTCGCGCTCTGCGATTGCTGTTGGAATATCATCCATCGATATCGCTCGAATATGCTGAACACCACGAAACTCGGCTTGGATGTCATCGAGCGGGCGAGAGGTAACAATGAAGCGAAAGTTGTTTGAGAAATCTGTGATTTTGGTAACAGCGGGGTTTTGATGTTTGCCAGCTAGAATGCGGAGGAGGTCTTTCCGCGTCTCTACTCCACCGCTTTCATCCAGTGCATCGATCGTAATCACGATGGGTCCCATAGTTGCCCTAGATGACTTCCCCAGTGGTTCGATAAGAAGCTTCTGCCATTGCTGGGCGATATCCGTTGTATTCTTGAGCGAATTCACGGTCTGAACTGAATCTGCTAATGCTCGCCTCATCTCTGGATCACGGTCAGCCAAGTCGCGCGCGATCGTGGAAAAGATCTTTTCATGGCGACGATCTGCTTCTCGCTGGCGGTCAAAAGAGTAGCACGAACCAAGCCCTCCCACGTCGTTGAACCACTTAGCAATGGTGTGGGCGATGGCCGATTTGCCCTTGCCTGCAGGGTCAGATAGCCACAGCACGCGTGGAACGTTGTCTCCAGTGCTGTTGACCCATTCCGCAATCTGAGAAAGGAATTCCGTGCGCGTCCCTTGAAGGCATTGTTTCCTGGTATCTAGTCCCGCGCCCGCTGCATAAGTCATGCCGCTGAGAGATAGCATTTCTGCTGAAAAGCATGAAAATATGTCAAGTCACAAGGACGTCCGAACGCTTACCCGTCCGATGGACATGTATGGCTACGTCGCGGGCGACTTGGTCCCGGAGATTTTGCATGAGTATATCCAACACGTTACTGTACTGCTGGATCGTATATTCCGTTTCCGAGACGACGTTCTTTCCGAGTGTCTTCCCTGTGATAACGGCAGAAGCTTGAGACAATGCAAAGCGCAGCAACTCGTTATGACTCACAAAAGTTCTTGGTCTCCGAATAATTTCTGATGAATTGAGCACATTCAAGGGTCTGCTGAGAGATCTGTCCAAGGGTAATACGCATTGACGAAATTTGGCCAAGCACTTGATCCTGTGTCATGAACATGTAAACCTGACACAACTTTTCGAGAAGTTCTGATATTGCTGCGTCGCGATCCGCTTGAGCTAGAATAATCTGCACAAATGATTGCTGAGCGGTGGAAGATAGGAAGAGAGAAAAAGAAAACATACTTTGGCGGAACAAGACAACACGCCCAGTGCCATCTTTTCATATGGATGTGCCTGTGTAACTAGATTAGTTTGGTTCCGATCAAGAGGAGGGTCCATACATCCGCGATCTTCCCAATAACATCGTCGAATATCCTGAGGGGTTCGAGATATGCGTCCTGGAAACCTTCAGCAGCATCGAGATCAGCTTGTGCGTCTTGGCCAACAGACGCCACAGTTATCGCAGGTCCCGACAGTGGCTGCATGCGTTGTGCAGCCTGTTGTGCATCCTGAAGTGCCGATTGCAGGGTGTCAGCCTCCACTTCCGCACTACACGGAGCAGCCTGAACCTGCGTGACCACCAAAATTTAGAGAGCACAGGGACTGAAGGACAACTTTGAGAACCTACCTCGATGATATTCGGGGTCGATGAAACACATTGATGAAGCACATTCGGGGGAGCAGGGCTACGGCTGCGGGAATCCTCCGAGCGCTTGTTGCAATCTTAGTCGTATTCCAGGACACTCATTACTCATGCTCGTGGACTCACCGATACTCTTAAGTTGTTCGCACCGTCCCTAACCTTCTCCAGAAACCGACCGACTCTGCCGCGGGGTCGGTGCTAGACGAAGGATGTATCCATGTCAGTGTTTGGAGTGGAGTGAACTAATTAATCCTCATAAGCCACGTACCGAGCTTCCACGAGCTGTTGCTTCGCTAGATGTGCGGGTTTCTTGAGTCGATGAGTTGCCTTTCCTCATTATGAAATGATGGCAGTTGACGATCGGAATCGGTATGTAGCGAAGTAGTAAAATGAAAATGAGGAAAGGCTTACATCCGAGTCATTTGATAACAGGCTATTATTAGTACAAGCCTCGAGGCAATAGAAACACAAATAAGGTAATTCACACCACAACATCTACGATCGAGCCTCTCCGGTAAGGTCCACTTTTCACTGGGCTTGAGGGACGCGTGTGTTAGGGATCTGCATTAATGGTACAACGTCTTTTATATTGTCAAAAGCCACGATGACGCTTTTCCAGTTGTCACTATATCATCATCTGACACCGATAATTGCCACGTACGCGAAATAATGATATTAATATATATGCACATGACAGGAGAACGCAGGAACTTGCGACTGATCAGGTGCACAAGATCAAGCCAGCGAGCTGGCCATATTGTTATGATATATATACTCATTCCTAGCATGAGACCACACTAGTCCCTCTTGAACACACCACCCACAATGGAACCCACTAAACAAACCCTCTTGGTCGGCGGTCTCCTCGTCGACGTCTACTCTCACCCCACTTCGAGCTCCAGCTCCACAGACCCCATTCACGCTCTCTTCTTCCTCCACGGCCGCTTCGAAAGCGCACAAGAAAAACACCTAGTCGATACTGTTAAATCTATTTTTGATGAGAGTTATGGATCGGGTGGGGGAGAGAGGAAGAAAGATCTTATCGTTGTTGCTTTTGTGAGTCACTCTCTGCTTCGTCCTCGTAGGGAAGGGAATGGTGCTGATGGTGGGTGGGTGAAAAGGATCACAGGAACCATGGGACGAGACTCATGGACCAGAAGCGGAATTTCGCATGGAGCGAGGATCCGGCTGAGAATAATGACCAGCATGCGTACGTATCGTAGCATGGCATGGCATATAAATGCTGATACCCCCTCATTCAGCGTTGACATGTATACCATCCAAAGTACGTCCAAGCCATAAACGTGCGTCGTGAATCTGAAACTGACCCCACTTGAAGCCGGTACAGCAGAAGACGTGTCCTTCCTAATCGACCACCTCCCTTCCTTCCTCTATCGCTCGGGTGAACGAACAATTGTGGAATGGGGTATGGGCGGTACGAGTCTTGGAGGGCATTCGACGTGGATTGCGCTTTCTCGAGGTACGTGCCCAATGTTTACTTAGTCCCCCCTTACCTGCACTCACAACCCTCTAGAACCCCGCCTCACCCTCGGAATACCCATAATCGGGTGCCCTGACTATACGAAACTCATCTCTCGACGCGCCCAAGCATCAGGCATTCCCTTCTCCCCGCCCTACTTTCCCACCTCCTTCAAAACATACATAGAAACGTATGACCCCGCACAACTGGCGTACCGCGCCAAGGACGCTTCTAATCCGTTTTTTGGGAAGAAGATTTTGGTGCTTTCGGGGAAGGATGATAAGCTTGTGCCGTGGGTGGCGTCGGCAGAGTTTGTGGAAGGTCTTGAAGTTGGGGATGGGGGTGTTAAGAGGGTTGTGGTGGAGGAGGGGGCGGGGCATGAGTGTACGAATGGGATGCGGAAGGAGGCTGGGTTGTTTGTGAGGAAGTGGTTGAGTGGTGCGGGGTTGTGAGGGTATTGTTTTCTTTTCTTTTGGGGATGAGAGCTGTATTAAGGATATATGATTCAGAACATGTATGATATGACACGAGACGCCGTAGGTTTATGATATTAATATTGAAAGTCATAGCCAAAAAGGGCGTAGCTATTTTAACGCGGCACTGACAAGTCTTTTCAGAAAATTCTGAAAGCTTGACGCGCTAGTGCAAGCGTTCCTATGTTCTACATTCGACTCCCACTGTTGTCCGATACTATCTTATGTCATGCGACGTTTGTAAAATTGGGTTGACTCCTCGGTTTCCGCGGTCAGAACCACTACAATATTATGGTAACGTAAATCATCATCATGCAAAGCTGGCCCGATCTGACGAGCGCGCTACTTACTGTCTTGTTCCTGTACGTCCATCCCGCTCAACACCTCCCACGATGGATTTCGGTAAGTCTTCCCTCCGTTCACCGCACTATGACTCGTACTAACCTCGTCTCTAAGCACATCCCTCTTCTAGCGGCTCGTGGAAGAGTCTATGCAATGTCGTAGAATATAGCGGCATTTTCGATTCTGAATATCGCCAGCCCCACTCACGGTGCATGGAAAACACACGTGTTATCCTTCGGAAGAGCATAACACAAGTCCTTGACCAACGTGATCGGACGAACGTCTGGCTCAACGGTCTCGCCGGTGTTGGAAAAACATCCATCGCGTTCACTATAGCTGAGGAGATGAAAGCAGCCAAGAGGCTTGCTGCCACTTTCTTCTTCTCGCACAAGCATTCACAGAAGGCTGTTGCCATCATTCCCACCATCGCATACCAGCTGGCACTGGCTTTTCCGCGCATTCGAGAAGATATCGTGAAAGCGATTGAGAACGACGACAGTCTCCTATCACCTGGAAAATCTCACGCAGATCAGATGCGAGAGCTTGTCATAAAGCCACTCGAGATATTGAGATTCCGCGAAGAAACTTATTCCATCATTATCGATGCTCTTGACGAATGTTTCTCCTCTGAAGAGGCGGCAAGACTGGTCACGCTGTTGACAGACACCCTTGCAGGCACAGCCTTGCCATTCATCCACGTCATATTCACGAGCCGCCCTGAGGCTCATATCTGCGCTGCCATACCCTCCAGTATCCACGAGATTCGCCTTACCACTCGTGATGAAAACACCATAAAGGATGTCCGTTTATTTCTGCGAGCATCACTAGACAAAACACGGGCAAGTCGTCCTGCTGTTTTCGGTCAGCCACCCATTCCCTGGCCATCGGAGGATGAATTCGAGACATTGGTCTTTAAGGCAGGCGGTCTGTTTGTTTACGCTGCCATGGCCACGAATTTTATATCGGCCGCTGGACACGATCCACAGGAAAGACTAGAGCTCTTACTACGCGAGAAGTCGACTGTTGGTGCTGACATCGATCAGCTTTATCGGCAGATCATTGCAACTTCCGAGGATCCACTCGCGCACTGTCGGATGTTAGCGTCTATAATCAATCTTGCACATCCGTTGCCACTCGTGGAACTTCAAGAACTCTTTTACGCAGATAAAAGGAGCTTAGGTGTGATGCTGGAAGCATTTTCACCTGTGATCTTGAATGATGGGGTCGGAAATGTTGAAATCTATCACGCTTCGCTCCGCGACTTTATAAGCGACCCTCTACGCTCGAAGCAATATCACATAGACAGTCCACATGCTAATGAGCACCTTGCATGCTGCTGCCTTGATTTCATTACACGCCGGGACGCCGCTCGTGCCAATATAGCGTCGTCTCCTCGATATCTATATCCATATCAGATGTGGGGTATCCATCTTTATCTTGCCCATCCTAGCAGCAAACTTCGAAATCTGCTGGCCCTGTTTACAGACACAACACTGCGATTTTGGGTGCAGACCCCAAGCCCTGAGGACCTCTACCTTGCACGCACTGTCCGGTTTGCAAGAAAGGCTTGTTTATCCTTGGTGATTGTTTTAAATATTGAATTATTAGGGACGTGTACTAACCATGAGTTGCTCAGAGATGGATCAGGGGTCCGTCGGACATTGTGGTTGCATGGCGTCTTCACAAAGGTTGTAAAAAGCTTGCAAAACTAGAAATGGCAAGAAACTTGTGAGCATTACGGAGCCCAACTAGCTAGAAATTCAGAAATGCTGCCATTTGGATCAATTCTCGCTGTTCGGACTACTACTGTATACCCAGTCTAAATGATCTGAACTCTCTGGTCCTCAAAAACAAGCATATGACATTCCAGCAACGACGGCCGTACCACGCCCGTGTCAATGCACGTCTGTGGAAACACTGTCCAACTCAAGCACTAAGGCCTGTCCACGTCGATCGTACATCTTCTGCGTCGACCTGCACAGTGCATCGTGCAACGTCATTTATCAAAAGCCACGATGACACTTCACGATTTAAACAGAACCATCTGATATTGATATTGATGTAGTGAGTTCAGGAGGCACGATCATGCTTTAAGAAGGATCCGAGACTTGAAGCTTCAACGTGGAGGAAGTTCGAATCTTGATGACCTTCAGGAAACGGTCAACCGGGTGTCCTAGGGACTCGGTGTCGGTGACTAGTACTGCTGGCACACCCCAGAGTGAACATAGCAGGGATCAGGGATTGCATATCGAGTTGGACCATGCGATAAATGGATTTCCGTCGATGAACGTTTGAACGTCGAACATCCGAGATTCCGAGTGGATCAACGAACGATACTTGCTTATGTCAGCAAAATACCAGTGGACCTTGCTCAATGCTAGCTTCCTTCACAACTAGAGCAATATTATTTTCTAGTTCTCAGCCTCGCCAGAAGTTGGTATTATCAGCAATATCGAAGCCCGCCGACATCCCATTCTTGTTGGCATCTCGTAGCTGTCAGTACTACAGTTGTCTACAAGTGGGGGATCGTCGGACGAGCGTGCGTGGTTTACGATCTTGACCATTTACTGACTCGGATTTACAGTCCAATTGGAGCGATACGTTTGGACTTGAAGAGATGAGTACAGTTGATGCGGCTGGCCAGTGCTACGAATCCGATGCAATAGTTCTCCGAGGGCGCGGCATGCACATGTGTTAGGCTACGTTGACGACATGCATTGTAACGTCTTTTATATTTTTAGAAGCCTCGATGATGCCTTTCAGACCTATCTGACACTGACTCAGATAATTGCCACGTAGCAATGTGCATATGATAAGGCCGTGACTCAGCGGGCATATATATACACCTATGGGCCATGGTATCAATGCATATTAGTGATTGAATACCGTCTCTCCTTTGCAGCCTACCCCCACAACAATGGAACCCACTAAACAAACTCTCCTAGTCGGCGGCCTCCTCGTCGACGTCTACTCCCACCCCACATCGAGCCCCAGCTCCACAGATCCTATCCACGCGCTCTTCTTCCTCCACGGCCGCTTCGGAAGCGCACAAGAAAGTTACGTTGTCGATACTATTAAAGCTATTTTCGATGAGAGTTATGGCCCTGGATCAGGTGGGGGAGAGAGGAAGAAAGATCTTATTGCCGTTGCTTTTGTGAGTCATACTTTATCCACTGTGTAGGGAAGGGAAACTTAAAAGGATGGGTGGGCGGAAGGATCATAGGAACCATGGGTCGAGACTCGTGGACCAGAAGCGGAATTTGGCATGGAGCGAGGATCCGGCTAAGAATAATGATCAGCATGCGTACGTATTGTAGCATGGCGTGGCATATGAATATATGAACGCTGATACCCCCTGATTTAGCGTCGACATGTATACCATCCAAAGTACGTCCAAGCCACAAACATGCGTCGTGAATCTGAAGCTGACCCCACTTGAAGCTGGTACAGCAGAAGACGTATCTTTCATAATCGACCATCTTCCCTCATTCCTCTACCCCTCGGGTGAACGGACGATTGCAGAATGGGGTATATGCGGTGTGAGCCTCGGAGGTCATTCGACGTGGATTGCCCTTTCTCGAGGTACGCACCCAGCCCATCTAAGTAGCTACTTGATCTGATCCCCCCACACACCCAGAACCCCGCCTCACCCTCGGAATACCCATAATCGGGTGCCCTGATTACACGAAACTCATCTCTCAACGTGCCCAATCCTCAGGCATTCCCTTCTCCCCGCCCTACTTCCCCGACTCCTTGAAAACATACATAGAAACGCATGACCCCGCACAACTGGCATACCGCGCCAAGGTCGCTTCTAATCCGTTTTTTGGGAAGAAGATTTTGGTGCTTTCGGGGAAGGAGGATAAGCTTGTACCGTGGGTGACGTCGGCAGAGTTTGTGGAGGGTCTTGAAATCGGGGAGGGGGGTGTTAAGAGAGTTGTGGTGGAGGAGGGGGCGGGGCATGAGTGTACAAGTGGGATGCGGAAGGAGGCTGGGTTGTTTGTGAGGAAGTGGTTGAGTGGTGCGGGACTGTGAGGGTGCTGTTTTCTTTTCTTTTGGGGATGAGAGCTGTACTAAGGATATATGATTCAGAATATGTATGATATGACATGATATGCCACAGATCTACCAAAAACTACCCAAAGCACTGAATGAGCCCATCACGAACGATACCGCTGCAGGGTATAGCCGGCGTGCACCACCGTCATCCCACACCACCTCCTTATGCATGGCAGGAATCAAGATTGCGTATTCGAGTCTGACTTGCAGGTGATACGTATAGATCAGCACCATGTAATGGCCGCATATTGTGTCTTGATGACTGTGACACACGCTTCGCAACACTCGTCCATGTCTCATGGAGGACAAACAACTTTCCCTCTACAAACTATGATTTGGACTGTGCTGTCTGTACGACCTCACAAAGGGTCTCTGAAGTCTGACGTGAGCTTTGCAACAGGGAATTCCTCTGCTTCTGATGTAGGATTGGATCTACGCCATGCACAATCGCTAAATTTGTTTCCAGAAGGTGTTCGACTGAACAACTCCAGTGCTTGTGCGGAGAAGGCACTTGAGCGTATACATACGGACGAGGAGGCAAAGCAGAGCGCGCCAGATTCTAGGAGAGCGGCAGAGAACGAGTTTGGAGTGCGGCATAGTCAATGACGACAAGGATATCGTGATATGCGTGAAGGAAATTAGTGCTGCATGCATCGACACCCTTGAATCCTTCGGTAACCGGTTTCGACGACTGGTATCACGTTACTTGAAACACACATTCGTCCGACGGCAGGTTTTCACTTGCAAAAAAATGTATGAGCAGTATACAGCTTAGACGGAGATGACGAGGTGTCCGATATCCGTGTCGTACATAAAGGATGGTTCGAAATACATTAGAGGGAGTGGGACGAGTAGGTGGAGCACATCAACGAGAGTCCATCGAGAGATGTAAAGACATGCGACTTTTGAAGGATGATAAGATCTAATAACGATCATCCGTATATTCAGGAGAGAGACAACCGAGAAAGAGCCAGAAGCGAGTCCAGAGTCCAGCCTGTCTTATCATTGCATCTGGGCGTGACGGTGTTGAAGTTGTAGCTGTCATAGTATCGCCGGCAGTAGGTGTGATGGATGATGAAGACCGTAGTTGTGAAGATGGCTTAGCGACATTGAGCTTGGGAGGATGTGAGCTGCCCGCAGTAGAGTTCTTCGAGTGCAATGCTTTCGTTTTCTGTCTTTGTTTCGCTAGCGCAACCTCCCTCGCTGAAGCATTTCTCTACGTGAAATTAGGTGGAGTTGAACGTTCGAGAAGCAGAAATAACTTACAGGTTTGCCCCTCGCATACGGAACTTCAACAACATCTGCAGGGCTGCACCCTTGCAACTCGATGCCTTCACCACTTTGCCTGCGCGGTTTCAAAATGTTTCGAGCCCAGTCGAGAAGAGAGGACGGTGACGTATCGTGGGCATCGGAGGGTGTGCGGTGGAACAAACGGCTGAGAAACGTGCTGCCTGGTGGTGCCGAGGAATGGGGGTGGCTTCGTGCAGAGGACTAATAACATGAAGGTCAGGAAGAAAATCGAAGTAATAGTCATGACGTACAGGAGCTGGTGGGACACCATCGAAAAAACCTTGGGGTACCTGATAAACAGGCAGACGTCGCGTAGCATTAGCCTAGAGTATATATGTTGAACAAAATGATATATTTTTATGAATATGTCGCGTACGTGGAGTTCCGACTTGTTGGCCTGGCAGAGTGCGTTCAGTTGTGAGAATGTAATACAATGAGACTATCAACTCACCTTTGAATGCGAAAGAAGGTCGTTGAGGCCGGCTTCTTTAACAATTGCAGCAACATCCCATGTGTACGCGTTTCCGTCCTCGCAGCCAGTTGCTAGTAGCTTTCCATCCGCAGAAAACGACACACAGTTCACTGGCTCTGCGTGCTGGAGTGGTGAATTGATGGGCTGTCCATTATCGAGGTTCCATAATCGTGCTGTCTTGTCCTGTAATGCACTTGCGAGGATGCGGCCATTCGGAGATATTGCAATGGCAAAAACAGCAGAAGTGTGCTCATCCAGAACCGCGGTTTGCTCCCACTTCGTTGCATCCCATGTCCTAATGGAGCGATCGGCAGACCCAGAGATAAGCGTTTTTCCGTTCTTGGTCCAAGCCAGGCAGCGCACTGCGTTTGTGTGTCCTTTCAGAGTTGCGACAAGCTTGCCTGTCTTTGCATCCCAGATTTGAACTGAGGACTCGTATTTTCCAGTCTGGGGCCCATCCCATCCACCGGTCGCAATCAAGGTCATGTCTGGTGAATAAACGACTGCCCACACTTGATTGTGCCCAGTCTCCTTCAGCTCGAGGGTGGTCTCTCCGCTTTCCACGTCCCATTGCCTTGCAGTCCCATCGATAGATCCGCTGAACACTCTCTGACCATCTTGACTCCAGCAGACAGACCCCACTTCCGTTGTGCGACCCGTCCATTTAGCGATGACCTTGCGTGTGTCGATGTCCCACAACCTCACTGTGCCATCACCACTCCCGCTAACCACTGTCTTCCCGTCCGGAGACAACGCTATAGTCCATACTCGACTTTCTTCGTCTCTCCAATCTTCTCCTATCTGTTTCCCGCTCTTCAAGTTCCACACCCGCAGCGAGCCATCCGATGAACAAGTGATGATCCGTTGTCCGCCTGGCAAGTGTATGACGCCCCAGACAGGATCAGTGTGTCCTTCAAATTTCTGGTGAAACGTTTTTGCTGGTGTTTCTTTCGTGTTAGCGGTTGGGGAAGCCATGCACCAGAATTGCTACTACCAAGTGCAGCGTTGTCTCAGCTTTCATCAATCAGATTCCAAAATCATCACTTACAAAGACAACAATGACAGTCGGACAGAAAGGCACAATGGGCGTTTCGGCCAAGTCAGAGTTGATTTCACTGCTTGCTGGTATGTTTTTACATGCTTTATCCTCGTGTTCGCTTCACAGCTGACTGGTAGGGAGGCAACTATCACGTGTCACGCAGAGCTGGTTGCGTTCAATGCATTGCTAATTTGCCCTGACGGAGGTTGAGTTGCTACTGGAGTTCAAACATTCATTATTGATTCATATGCCACATAGGTAAAAATTTCTGGCCTGTCACGATGATGAAGTTCGCTGGAAAGCGTTCTCGACGAGCATCCTGATCATTGTACATCGAGTGATCTCCTTAGACCGTGCGATAAACGATGGATTTCGGATTTCCATCGATCGAATACTTGCTTATGTCAGCAAAATACCAGTTGGTGTTCTAAGTTAGCCGAGGCACGAGGCAAACGTAGAAATTAGTCTCTGCGCGAATTAGGCGAGGTGGCGTAAGCTTCTTGCTTCCTCCCACCTCGCAGCCAAATTCTCTTGTTCAAAGCACTAGGCACTGGTCTCAGTTTTTGCATTCTTTTAAGTCAAAATGTTCGAGGAAGATCCCAACGAAGCTATTAGACCAGATTTCACTTCAATAGAACATCAAGAAGCCCATCAGCAATTAATAGAAGAAGGCTTCACTGATGAACAGGCTGCACGTTCATTAGCAGCTTTATGGACTATAAAAAATAACGCAGACAAAGTATGTTGGGCTGATAGGCAAGAACACCTAGAGAATATCCGGTGGAGAGAAGAGGAAGAAGATGAGCAACATCAGCAAGCCCTCAAGGATGAAGAAGAGGCTGCTCGCCTCGAAGAGTGCAAGAAAAACAAGAGCAAGTATGCTCCTCTCATTCGAGCCAAAGTCCCATCAGACCCTACGATCATCCCCGCACAATATGCCACAAGGAGGTTGAAAGCCGGCAACTATTGCGAACTTCACTACTTCACTAACAAAGGCTTGGACGACGCGAGAGTGTCCTCATTGATTGCCGAGCCGGATGCACTCGTAATGCTCCCCTCCAGCGATGGAATCCATTCTTGGGTTCCTGCAGCTGCAGTGAAAGACCCCAAGGCTGCACCTGTAGTCAAAGATGAACATCTCTCATGGGAACAGTTCAACGAAGCGGCCCCACGCATGATTCTATCTATGAAAATGCACAACTGGCCAGAAGACCGCGTCCAGATGCACATGACAAAACCAGATGAGTTCGCCCTTGAAAGCGCACTCTGTGCCTTCATTGTGTACATATGCACTTCATCATGCTTCGCGCTTCTCAACGCGCTCCATCGCGCTTCAACGCACTTCAACGCGCTTGAGCGCACTTTCGCATTGCTGCGCACGCACTTGGCGCGCATGCGCTTGAGTGCGCTTCGGAGGCGCTCAGGTGTACACGTAATAGCGGAGAGGTTAGGGATTTCTTAGGTGAGCCTCATGGTATCTTAGTGAGCTCGTTCCTATCATATAATGGACCCTTGTCGTGTATTTTTCCCTCAGTCGTTCTCTCATCCTTCCTTTGGATAGCGGCTGAGGTATGCACTTACTGTCATTAATGTTTACTTTATATCTGACTATGTAGTAGTGCGGTATACACCGCTTTTACTTAGGTGAATAAAGTCGTTCTCTCATCCTTCCTTTGGATAGCGGCTGAGTGCGGTATACACCGCTTTTACTTAGTTTTGTCAGGTTATGAGCCCTGGTTACACTGACTAGCCAGCAACCTCTCAGAAACGACTCACGAGGTCGCACACCTCTCGGACATGACGTCCTCCACCAGTGACACCCTCGCAACCCCAGTCCTTACAGGCCCAGAGAATTTCCAGCTATGGAAACTTCGCATCACCGGAAAACTTCGCTGAGAGAAAGTACTGCGCGTTGTCACAGGCGCAGATCCTGATCCAACCATTGCCACCACTGCTCCTGCCACTGCTCCTAATGTCTCCACTGCCTCAGCCTCTTCTGCCCCACTTCCATCAATCACTAGCAGTAGTGCGACAGACTCATGGGCCCCGCGCGATGAAAAAGTGCACGGTATCATCCAAGATCATATCTCAGACGCGCTCCTCATGAAAACGGAAGCATGCGCGACAGCAAAGGCACTTTTTTACGAACTTGCAACCATTCACAATATGTCAAGCGTCGCCAATGCCTTCTACACCTTCAAACAACTCATTGCTTTGAAGTGGGACAGTACTGTGCAGATTAGTGACCACATCGCAAAGTTTCGCAACCTTGAGTCGCGCCTAACAGGCATGTGCTTCGCAATTGATTCCAGAATCGTTGCATTCGCGCTTATGTGCTCCCTTCCTGACACCCCTGACTGGCGCACTTTCGCCTCCTCTGTTCTCAACACCATCGCAGAAAAGGACCTCACCTTCAATGCAATTGAGACCAGAGTCATTGCAGAGGTCACACGCCAACCTGTCGATGCCTCAACCGCGCATACTGCTGCAAGCGCGAAACCTGAGACATGGTGCGCGCTCCATCAGACAGCTACGCATGATACGCACGACTGCAATGTGATCAAGGAGCAGAGCCGCACTCTCAAGAAAGGAAAGAAGCCAAACTGGGGAGATAAGAAAAAGAAGGATAAGGCAAAGAAAGCGGACTCGGACTCTGAAGTAGACACCAAGAGCGTGTTAAGACCGTACTCAAGGGGTATCGGATCCGAAGGGCTTTGGCCTCAGCTCGTGCGCTGTGCCCCTTTCCCGAGTATTGCCCCTTATTTCAGAGCACCAAGATATCACGTCTAGAGGGACGGATAAGTATCGTAATGGATCCGGTAAGACTTCCGGATATCAGACATATAGGGTAACGGCTAATCCGGATTGGATCCGAACTAGAAACTAACGAGTAAGACTGTCCGAAGACAGAGGCGGATGTATAGACTATCGGATTCAATCCTAAGTCTCGGAGTAGACAAGAGTATCGTACTCAAGTCCGGACGGATAGTGGAAGGACTTAGAGTCCAGACAGGATGAGTGCAATCTAAGATGATATTCGAACTGATCTTCTACAGTGCAAGTACAAGGGTTTATATACTACGGATAACTAACGGAATGATCAATAAGCAAAGGTATGAGGCTATGTACGAAGTATAAGCAAAGTATACATAAAGTGTATTGGTAAGTCGGAACGGGTAGATCATGAACCGGAAATGAAGTACAAGTTAAAGCGGATCAGTAAGAATAGCGGAAGTAAAGGATAACCGGATTACCGGTGTACAGGAATACCGAAAGGAGATGAACGATAGTTAGAGTTATATGAACAGGAAATGAAATGAGAATCGGATCGGATCTGTGGACCGGACGTTGGATGTGTCCAGCGGATCTGGATTGGATCTGAGATCCGGATCTTCGGATCTGTAACCGGATATATGGTATATGACAGTATCCCCTCCTTAGGGCCGATCCCTAGAGGCACGAGAATCAGCGATCCGGACCGGAAGATATGAGTGCGAGACGATGGAGAAGTTGATGGGAGAAGTGTCTGAGTTCGGATTTCAACAGATATATGGATGTCAAAGCGTCGCAGGTGTTCCTTCCTTTCCCCACTTCTTCACTACCACTAGCTTTACTCAAACATGGCTGATAACGGATCCGGTTCCAAGAAGACCGCTAAACAACAACTAGCGGAAGCAGAGGCAGCACTGCTGGCAGCCCAGGCCGCGGCTCAGAAGGAAGAAGAGGCTGAAAAGCTGAAGCGCCAGGAGGAGGAAGCGGAACGGAAACGTCTGGATGGGATTAGGAAGATTGAGCAGGCTGAGATCCGAAGGGAAGCGGAGGAGACTAGGCGCAGGGCGATTGTAGCGGAAATGGTGAGTTTGTGTTTATACCATCGGATCCGCCTCATATCGGATCTGTAGACTTGCGCGATCTCCACGGATAAGGAGGGAGCTTGTTTTCGTTGCACTAAGAAGGGTCGGGCTTGTCTATGGACCGATGCTGAGAGCAATTCCTTGGTGAGTTGTCCTGATTTCTTTGGATCCGTGACTCCTAACGTTCGGATAGATCAAGGCTTGCAACGGATGCCGGAAGGACAAGGTCATGTGTCCTGGAAGGCCTGGAGTTGTCCAAGAGCGCAAGTCTAAGAAGAGGCAGTGCGCTGCTGGGACTCCATCTCCGAAAGGCAAGGGTAAGAAGCGCCAGCAGAGTCCGACTCCGGATCTGGATATGGAGGTCGTCGGAGCGGATGAGGCGGAAGTGGAATATGATGATCAGGCTTGGGTTGCTGCTGCTAATAGCATTGTAGCGGAATTGGCTCGGACCAACGGATTGCTCCAACAGAGCATCGGAGTGGCAGAAGGGAGTAGGGCTGCTTTGGATCGGATGAATACTAACTTGGAGGCGTTTATGCAGCAGCAGAGGGAGTTCCAGATCATCCTTCTGGAGGGGATCCGGAATGGAATCTGAGTTACTGAGGCGGCCCATTCTGAGGGTTCTGAGAAGGGAGCTGAAGAGTCCGGATCTGGAGGTGACATGGAGACGGATGGCTAAAGGATTTCGGATCTGTCTCTTCTGCTACTAATGTACTTGTATATCCGATTTTGTACTCATTGTATAGCAATAGGACCGGGTTTGTCTGGATATGCAGTGTGGAAGTCCGAGACTAGATTGGACGCGTTTCCGAGTTCCGTGGCTAATAACCACGAGGTCTCCTCGTCCGTTCCCTCATATCCGGACCATCGGACGAGGTATAAGAGTTGGCACTGGCGTCTACGACGGTCTAGCTTAGAGTCTAGGATTTCGGATATCTCATACTCTGGTTCTCCGTCGACTTTGACCGGAGGTGGAGGAGGCTGGATACGATTAGGAATGGTGTTCGGAACGGATGGTTCTAATTGCGAGACGTGGAAAACAGGGTGGACGGATTTCATGGATTCGGGAAGTCGGATTGTGAAGGAATGTGTACCTGGACGGGATATGACTTCGAACGGACCTAGGTTCTTTTCCGAGAGTTTCTTGGACGGATGAGTGGAACGGAAGTATTTAGCCTTGACAAAGACTTGGTCTCCGATATTGAGATCCGGAGCGGGTTTGCGTTTAGCGTCCGCAGGTCCTTGATATCTTTCTTGGGCGTGAGCCATTTCTTCTCGGAGGAATTGATGAAGGTCGTCGAGATCTATAGCATAGTCTCGGGCACGGATGGAGGATAGATCGCGTTCCGGATGGACGGATATGTTCGGATGATAACCCTTATTAGCAAAGAAGGGTGATACTCCGGTAGTAGCACTCGGAGCGTTGTTGTATGCAAACTCTGCTAAGGGGAGTAATTCCGACCAGTTGTCCTGCTGATAATTGCAATATATCCGAAGGTATTGTTCTAGGGTTTGGTTGGCACGCTCGGTTTGTCCGTCCCCTTCCGGATGATATCCGGATGTGAAGTGGAGGACCATATCCAATGCTTTTCCTAAGGACCGGAAGAAGTGTGATACGAATTCTGTACCGCGGTCCGAGGTGACATGGGACGGAACTCCGTGCTTGGAAAACACGTGAAGTAGGAATAGGCGAGCGAGGTCAGGAGAGGTAATGGTATCGTGAGTCGGAACAAATATTGCTTGCTTGGATAGTCGATCTATGATAACGAGGATGGCTGTAAAGCCGGAGGAGTCCGGAAGTTGCTCTATGAAATCCATAGAGATGGAATTCCAAGGCTTTTCCGGTATGGGTAGTTGCTTGAGCAATCCGTAAGGTTTGTGTCTCGGAACCTTGGCCCGGGCGCAGGTAGTGCAGGATCGGACGTAGTCCTTAACATAGGTGCGTATACCTGGCCATGTATACTCGCGTCGGATGAGGTCTAAGGTTCGGTTTTGACCAAAGTGACCGGATAGAGGATGATCATGAGTATTACGGAGGACGCGAAGTCAGAGGTCATTGGATTCCGGAACATATATACGATTGTCGCAACAGAGGAAACCACCATCGTCCACTGTCCATCTCGGATCTGAAGGTACCGGAAGATGGTTGGTTGCAATAGGGTCATTAGGGAGTGCGGTCAGGATGTCTTTCCGAAGGTTATCAATATCCATTAGAACAGCTGCTCTAAGCACTGGAGTTGCTAAGGTTGAGGCTCGTAGGGACGAAGCTAACTGTTCGGACGTGAATACTGGATGGAAGTTATGAGGGTTAGCTTGGGCGTAGTCCTTATCCCCCTCTTTGGGATAGACGTCCCAGCATCTAGTAAGGGAATCCGGTTTGACTCCGAGCTTTCCGGGACGGAAACAGATGATGAGGTTGAACTGGTGAAGGAATTCGGACCAGCGAGCCTGACGGCAAGAGAGGAGTTTGGTAGTGGCAAAGTACTCAAGGTTCTTGTGGTACGTGACAACATCTACAGGCTCGGCCGAGCCTTCTAGATAATGTCGCCAGGTCCGGAAAGCTTCGTATATAGCTAGGAGTTCCTTGTCGTGGGTGTCATAGTTGAGTTCCGGAGCAGTTAGCATACGGGAATAAAACACTACCGGACGAAGCTCTGAGTCCGGACATACAATGGATAGTATTCCAGCTATAGCATAGTCAGAGGCATCGGTTTTCCACAACTATAGGAACATCCAGCATCCAGTGCGTAAGCACCGGAGCTGTAGTGAAGGCTTTCTTGAGTTCTTCGAAAGATTTCCGACAATCCTCGGAAAAGTTCCATGGAATGTCCTTGCGTGTAAGCCGTGTTAACGGAACCACAATATCTGAGTAGTTGAAGATAAACCGTCTATAGAAATTTGCGAATCCAAGAAAGGACTGGATATCCTTGACTTTCCAGGGTTCTGGCCAGTCAGTAATAGCTTGGATCTTCTCGGACGACATGGTCAATCCGTCCGGAGATAGGAGATATCCGAGATATTCAACGGAAGTGGAGTGGAATTCGCATTTTTCGGGTTTGGCATAGAGACGATGTTTACGGAGTTGACGGAGTACTTCTTGGACGTGTTGCTTATGGGACGCGAGGTCATGGGAATAGATGAGGATGTCGTCCAGATATACAATAACGCATACATCCAGCATATCCGCAAACACGCTATTGACAAAGCGCTGGAATGCTGCTGGGGCATTAGTGAGACCTTCCGGCATCACCAACCATTCATAGGAGCCATAGCGCGTTCGGAAGGCAGTCTTCCATTCGTCTCCTTCCGCTATCCGGTATTTGGACGAGATGATAAGCGGATCGGAGATTGATCTTGGTATAGACTTTAGCACGGCTCGGAGAGTCTAGGAGGTCGGCAATGAGGGGTAACGGATATTGGTCTTTCTTAGTGATCTGGTTGAGTCCACGGAAATCCACACAAAGGCGGAGGGATCCGTCCTTTTTCTTGACAAATAGGACCGGAGCTCCATGAGGAGAGGAAGAGGAGCGGAGGAGTCCAGAGGCAATATTTTCATCAAGAAACTTCCGGAGGGCTGCAAGCTCAACCGGGGATAGAGAATAGATAGTTCCGAGGGGAGGACTAGTTCCTTCTTCCAGATCTATATTCAGATCATAAGGACGATGGGGAGGAAGTTGGCTAGCCTTTCCCTTGTCGAAGACATCCGCAAACTCGTGATAGTCCGAAGGAATATCGGATAGATCCAGAGGATCGGACAAGAGAGATGCGGACCGGAGATCGACACCGGATGGACGAAGGTAAATACTGAACTGGACCGAACCTTCCATCTTGCAGGCTCGGCAAAAGGCAACTGCATTGATTAAGGATATGTTAGGAACGGTATTATCAGCGGATGGTCCAGATGTAGTCGGAGGAGGAAGGGTTTCCGTCGGAGGAAGGGGATCCAAAGACGGAAGTGACGTCGGAGGAGTCGATGGCATTCCATGAGAAGTCGTCCGGAATTCGATGCTGCCCAAAACCCAGTCAATCAACGGATTGTGTCGGGTGAGCCAGCTATATCCAAGAACGATAAAACAAGATGAATCCAAAGGAGTAACGTAAAACGTATCAGAGGTAACTACACCGGACGGAAAACAGATGGACAAATCTATAGCTTCGGAAATAGTGTTATTACAAGTACCATCAAACAAGCGGAGCGGAATCGGAGGTATCGGATATGTAGGGATTTTATGTTTTCGGATGAACGCAGTGTCTATGAAACAATGAGAAGAACCACAATCTACAAGGGCTGGAAATTCGGATACGGATGGAAGTAACGGAAGTGAAACATATGGACAGAGAGAAGTCGGATCCGAAAGCGTGACAGCGTTGAGTCTTAACTCCTGTGTGCAGGCAGAGTCAACGCGACCCTCTTCCTGCACGGAGCTAGGAGGGTCGCGGACTATTTTTTTGTCTCGACTGAGACATCCGGTTTGGTTTCCGGAGTAACTACTGCAGCATGGCCCTTGGCAGCACGTGAAGTAGACTTGGTGCATTCCCAAGCAGTATGTCCGGGTCCGCCACAGAATAAGCAAAGCTTCTTATCCAATCTTCTCTGCCTCTCTTCGGACGTGAGTTTTCCGTCCTTACCCAACTTGGAAGTAAGGTCCGGAACCTTAGGAGCGGACGAGCTCGAGGACGCGGATGGCTTGGCAGATTTCTGGTTACTGGAGTTATTGTTTCCGGATTTGTGATTTCCGGATCCGGACGTATTGGAGTTCGTCCAGTCAGAAATGGGTTGCTTAGGGGTAGTGGATGAAGTGGTTTTAGTCTCTTGGGAGATCTCTCCCTTCCATTCCCAGTATCGGGCGTCGATAGTCTGAGCGAGGGTTTTGTATTCGGAAAGGGTGGAGGGTTTACCCATGCGACTGATTTCATCCTTGATGCGAGCCGGAAGTCCGTTGTAGAATTGGCGTCGTAAGGCTCTGTCGCCCCAACTACGGACTTGCGAAGCGAGACGCTGGAATTCCACAATATACTTGTTAATGCGCTGTCCGTCACGCATGTGGAGCTGCTCGAGTTGCATTTCTGCATCACCGGATGGGTCGTGAGGTCCGAAATTGGTTTGGAGTTCAAGCATGAACGTGGAATAGTCATCTACCCAGTCCGGACGATCATCCGGATCGTTGGACAGGAGATCCGGTTCAAACCATTCGAGGGCCATACCCTTAAGGTAGGATTGGGCGAAGTTGACTTTAGCCCGTCCGGTATGGAAAGCTTTTGGCTTGCTTTGGAAGTTCAGCTCACACTGGACGAAGAACGCACGGAGCTTTCGTGGCTCGGATCCGTCAAAGGTATCTGGTTCTTGGACCTTGACCTTGGAATCTTCGGATGTGGGTACACGACGATTATTGCGAGCAAGGTTATCGATGGCTTCTGAGAGTTGGAGCATAACGCGGTCCTGTGGGTTTAGGCCGTCGTTTTCATCGTCATCATCATCCGGATCATCATCCGGTTCACCACCGAAGTCATCTGGCGGGTTTCCACCGGGAAAGTCGTCATCATCACCATCATCAGGATCTTCGTCGTCCGGAGGTCCTCCGGCAGGAGTGCGCGTAGGAGTTTCTGGGTGTCGACGATTAAGGAGTTCGGATATGGTTTGAGCGGGTCCGCGGTTACTAACGCGCCGCTGAGAGAAACTGGTGAAGGTGTTGACTATGGGTGTTGGATCACGACGGAGGGATGTAAGTCCGACCACGTGTAGAGTTGCTTGTGTCTTAGTAGAAGGCATGATAGGTGTAAGTATACTCAGAAAGGTATGAGTTCGAATATACTGTTAAGACCGTACTCAAGGGGTATCGGATCTGAAGGGCTTTGGCCTCAGCTCATGCGCTGTGCCCCTTTCCCGAGTATTGCCCCTTATTTCAGAGCACCAAGATATCACGTCTAGAGGGACGGATAAGTATCGTAACGGATCCGGTAAGACTTCCGGATATCAGACATATAAGGTAACGGCTAATCCGGATTGGATCCGAACTAGAAACTAACGAGTAAGACTGTCCGAAGACAGAGGCGGATGTATAGACTATCGGATTCAATCCTAAGTCTCGGAGTAGACAAGAGTATCGTACTCAAGTCCAGACGGATAGTGGAAGGACTTAGAGTCCAGACAGGATGAGTGCAATCTAAGATGATATTCGAACTGATCTTCTACAGTGCAAGTACAAGGGTTTATATACTACGGATAACTAACGGAATGATCAATAAGCAAAGGTATGAGGCTATGTACGAAGTATAAGCAAAGTATACATAAAGTGTATTGGTAAGTCGGAACGGGTAGATCATGAACCGGAAATGAAGTACAAGTTAAAGCGGATCAGTAAGAATAGCGGAAGTAAAGGATAACCGGATTACCGGTGTACAGGAATACCGAAAGGAGATGAACGATAGTTAGAGTTATATGAACAGGAAATGAAATGAGAATCGGATCGGATCTGTGGACCGGACGTTGGATGTGTCCAGCGGATCTGGATTGGATCTGAGATCCGGATCTTCGGATCTGTAACCGGATATATGGTATATGACAGAGCGCCGCAGTTAGAGAATGTGTACATATCTCTAAGGCTTTGGCAAAGCGTGTTCAGGCTTATTCTGCGTCTGTCACTAAGGATCGTTTGGACATCATCATCGATTCAGGCGCCTCATCGATTCAGGCGCCTCATCGCACATGGTCCCACACCGCACTTGGTTCAAACCAGGAACATATCACGCAATCCATCCAGCGCACAAGATCAGTTTTGGCGATGACTCCACAGTGGATGCAATTGGAAAAGGAATGGTTACTTTTTGCACCACCATAAAGGGGCAGATATATGATGTCGAACTATCTGATGCACTGCACATACCAGCCTTCACGATATCACTCATATCAGTTTCCAAACTTGCGCGCCACGGACTGTCCACGCATTTTGATGCCTCAACAGACAATTGTGGGGTTCACAAAGGCGCAAACCTTGTCCTGACTGCAAAGCATAAGGGCGGCCTATACCACGTTGAAGGTGCTCCTCTCACCTTCATGGATCAAGCGCTCATGACAGTGGATATCAACCTTCTTCACCGAAGAATGGGACACATAGGCATGGATCGCATACAGCGCATGATAGCAAACGGCCAACTCCCTGGGATTGACTCTGTTACTGGACATCCAACCTTCTGCGAACCATGCGTGCTAGGGAAGATGAAGAAACTTCCATTCCAACCCACAACCAGTGTGCACGCAACACGCGCCATTCAAATCATCCACACAGACGTAGGCGGGCCAATCACCCCTAAATCGCGCGAAGGATTCTGCTATTGGATGGTCATTGTCGATGATTATTCCAGGTTCCCTTGGATCTATTTCCTGAAGCACAAGAGCAACGTACTCGACCAGTACAAGCAATGGAAGAAAGACATTCAAGCATTCTTCTGCTCTGAAATTGGTGAAGAGCGCTTCTCCGCGCTTCACACTGAATTTATGTGCAGCGATGGTGGAGGGGAATACACTGGTAACAACATGCAAAACGCGCTCCGCACTGATGGAACCATCCTTGAAACCACCACAGCTGACACCCCAGAGCAAAATGGCATCGCAGAGCGCATGAACCAAACACTCTCAACACTTGCTACAGCCATGCTGGAAGAATCCAAATTGCTGAAGTCTTTCTGGGTGGACGCAATGTCAACCGCTGCCTATGTCACAGGTCGCAGCCCAACCGCAGGCCTGAAAGGGAAGACACCATATGAAAAGCTCTTCAACCGAAATGCAGATCCCTCTTTCTTCTGCCCATTTGGATGCCCTGCATACGCGCTCATACCAAAAAGCAAGCGCGCAGGAAAGTTTCACTCTAAAGGACGCAAGGCGATCATGATTGGCTACATGCATGGTCAAAAGGCATACAAACTCATGGACCTGGTGCAACGCACAGTGTTCTCCAGCAGACACGTCACTTTCAATGAAACTGACCAGGTTCCTGATGCTGATCTAACCCCTTGGAATGCGCACCCTACTGGGCAACAGTGGGAGGGTCTGTTCCCATTTCGGTGCCATCACCCTGATGCATCTGTATCTGATGAGGAAGAGGACATGGATTTCTCAGACAGCGCGGAAACCCCACTAGATCCTGACGCACTGCCAGCCTTGCCAAATGCGCACCTGGATAAACTGGAAGAACTGACTGAGCAACTGGAGAACCTGTCAATTCATGACAATCCACATATGCCTGTGTCACAAGTGACATCTGAAGCGCACTCGCGCTCCCAAACGCGCACGCGCTCGCCAATGCGCATGTGCTCACCAGTGTGCACGCGTGCACCTGCCCAAATGATTGGAGGGGTCCAGCGCAGTGCGCATGACCGTCACCCAGCTGACAAGAACCGGGATTACCAGCGCGCACTTGATGAAGAGCAGCAACGGCATGAGGAGCAGGCCACAGCAGACCCGGAACCACTTCCTGAGCGTGCTAAATCTCATCAACCATCTGTTGAAGATGAAGATGACAACTATGTGCACTTTGCAGGTATAAGCGCAACAGGTCCTGCTGAACATGACCTCCCACAGTCACTGCCAGAAGCCTTTGCCCACGCAGATGGACACCTGTGGTGCTCCGCTCTTGAAGAGGAATTATTAAGCCTGAACTCCAACCAGGTTTATGAGACAGTGCCAATTCCCGAAGGCGTCAAGCCCATCACCTCCAAGCCCATTTTTCACATCAAGCTTGATCAAAACGGTAATGTCGATCGCTACAAACTCCACATAGTTGTGCACGGTTTCACGCGGCATGAAGGCGTGGATTGCCAGGAGGTTTTTGCCCCTGTCGCAAACCTGGAATCTATCCGCATAATCCTGTCATTAGCTGCGAAACATGACCTTGAACTTGATCAGATGGACGTCTCCACAGCATACTTGAATGGTGAATTGGAGGAGGAACTCTATCTCCTTCCACCTGAAGGCGTCCCAATCCAACCAGGGTACTGCTGGAGATTAAAGCGCTCGCTGTACGGTCTGAAGCAATCGGGGCGCACTTGGAACAAGACCCTTGATCGCAAACTTGGTGAGATAGGCTTCACGCGCTTAGATGCAGAAACGTGCCTGTATGTTTTCCATGAAAGGGACAAGTCTGTTTCCTAGTTGTCTATGTCGATGACCTACTACTCGCCGCATCTACACGCACCTTCATGGATTCAGTGAAGCGCAATTCAAGATGCACAGTCTGGGAGAAGCAAAGTTCATCCTCGGCATCGAAATTCAACGCGATCGCAAGGCGCGCAAAATCGCGCTCAAGCAGCACCAATACATAGACACTGTCTTGCAGCGCACTGGCATGGCAGACTGCAAACCTATCTGGACACCCATGGCGCATGGACTCAAACTCACTGCAGACCAAGAGGGAGACAACTCCACGCACCATGAGATCACCATCGAAGGGCGCAAAGTATCATACCTATCTGTCATTGGCTCACTCATGTATGCCATGCTTGGCACATGCCCAGACATCGCATATGCAGTGGGAGTACTTAGCTGTTTTAGCGCTGCGCCTAAATCCTCGCATTGGGAAGCTGCAAAGCACGTACTTCGCTATCTCAAAGCCACGCGCGATATGGAGTTAACCTATGATGGCACTGACATATCAATGGACATGAACTTCCATGGCTATTCAGACGCAGACTGGTCTGGCGAGTTAGATACCTTGTGCTCCACATCAGGTTACACCTTCATCACCAATCGTGGCACCATATCTTGGGCAAGCAAACGACAAAGCATGGTAGCGCTATCCACCACTGAATCTGAGTACATTGGACTTAGCAATGCAGGACAACATCTCACCTGGCTTTGCACATTCTTCGCTGAAATTGGTCAAGAGCAAGGTGCGCCAACCACACTTCACTGCGACAATCAGGCAGCCATCATCCTTACCAAAGATGCGCAGTTCTGCGCGCGCACGAAGCATATCCAGCGCAAGTATCATTTTGTTCGTGACGATCTAGTGGCAAAAGGAGAAGCAGTCATACGTTACATCTCAACGAACGACATGGTGGCAGACATTCTCACAAAACCATTAATCCACGAAAAGCATTGGAAGTTTACCAAGGCCATGGGTCTGCGACTTCGCTCGAGTGGGAGTGACAAAACCAGATGAGTTCGCCCTTGAAAGCGCACTCTGTGCCTTCATTGTGTACATATGCACTTCATCATGCTTCGCGCTTCTCAACGCACTCCATCGCGCTTCAATGCACTTCAATGCGCTTGAGCGCACTTTCGCATTGCTGTGCACGCACTTGGTGCGCATGCGCTTGAGTGCGCTTCGGAGGCACTCAGGTGTACACGTAATAGCGGAGAGGTTAGGGATTTCTTAGGTGAGCTTCATGGTATCTTAGCGAGCTCGTTCCTATCATATAATGGACCCTTGTCGTGTATTTTTCCCTCAGTCGTTCTCTCATCCTTCCTTTGGATAGCGGCTGAGGTATGCACTTACTGTCATTAATGTTTACTTTATATCTGACTATGTAGTAGTGCGGTATACACCGCTTTTACTTAGTTTTGTCAGCACATACACTTCTGGAACGCTCTGCAGTCGCACCGCTGGCGCCATGCCCCAGACACCCTTAAGCAACGAGCCTTACTACTCTACCAGTCGCAACAGCGCCGAAGATGGCATCTTACTGTCGGAATGGCGCATGGTTGGAGCCTGGAAGAGATCAGTCAGGATCTACTTGCAGAGGCCAGAGAAGATCTGTTCAACGAGCAGCGAGAGAAACAAACGGTAGCAGCTATCAAGGTCAGTGTTCCCATTCTAATGGTTAAAGCGTCGAACTGTTTCTCAACCTTATCTACTCATTCTTCCTTCCCCTTTTTCCAAAAACTTGGTGTAATCATTCACCTTGTCTTGGTCGGCCATCACGCGCCGACAACCTTATGCCCCATGTCATCATGTACACACACACCCCCCCTTCGCGTCAATCACGATGCACCCCCCCCCCCCCTCGCGTCAATCACGATGCAACCTCCCCCCCTTTTCGCGTCAATCGCGATGCACCCCCCCCCTCTTTCACGTCAATCACGATGCAACCCCCCCCCCCCCCCCCCCCCCCCCCCATGAACCGCATCACCACGATATGGTTCCCAACCTCCAGCAAGCTGCAGTAACCTTCACAGCAAGCAACACGGAGTTTTCCCAGCCACAACAAGCAGGAACAGCCCAGAAGCATTCACTGCCGGCGACAGACTGGACAGCGGGAAGCAACAAAAAGGTACACACCTCATCTGTGCCTTTTGCTTCTGGACCGCTTCCCTGCTGCGCAGTTTGCCTCGGAAGGAACCCACATAAGACCATCAAGTGCGCAGCCACCCGCACATGGGACGGGCAGTACGAAGTATTTTCAGAGCGCATCCACAAAGGCTTGTGGACCAAGCTCGGAAAACAGATCTGCACCGCCTGGCAGAGAGATGAAGGGTGTAACACCCCAAAGCACGACTCCAAGCATTTGTGCTCAGGATGCGGAGCTACCACCCATGGAGCCCAGAGATGCTCTCGAGCACAGAAAGCAGAATCCGCTGATGCCATACAAAGCAGGAGCGTGGGAGCGTGAACTACAGCACGCAGGACTCATCAGCCGTTTTGCTAAAGTTCTGGAGGGTCTTCATTCTGGTTTCAAGATAGATTTTCTGTCTATTCACACTGTACAATCGCCCCCAAATAGAGATTCAATTAGTGAATACAAGAATGAGTTTAATACCATCATTCAGAAAGAACTCAAGAAAGGAAGATACATCAGCCCTTTCACAGCTGACACCCTAGAGCAGTTAATAGCACCATTCCAGTCCTCCCCTCTATCTATCATCCTGAAGCCCGGAAAACTGGGAAAATTTAGAGTTGTCCAAAACTTTTCCTTTCCACACTCACCCAGTCCCGCTTTCCCAAACCCATCCATAAACTCAAGCATCGACGCTAACAACTTCCCGACCACCTGGGGTAAGTTCTCGGTGATATTCCAACTGATTTCGAGGCTACCTCCAGGATCAGAAGCAGCCACACAAGACATCGCAGAAGCTTACAGGACAGTACCCTTACATCCTTCCCAATGGCCAGCCAGAGTAGTACGAGTTTCAGACACCCACTTCTGCGTGGACATGTGCACGGCTTTTGGGGCCTCCCCGTCAGCAGGTGCCTATGGGCACGTAGCAGACGCGGGAGCAGAGATCTTCCAGCATCACAGAATCGGCCCCCTTGACAAGTGGGTCGACGACCACATCTTCTTCAGAATACGGAGAGCGTACCTCCAGGAATACAACCAGCAGCGAGCGAACTGGTCCAAAACATTCACCAAAGGTGGGATACACCAGTCGGGAGGTCGCCTTTGGTATGGAGATACATGCCCAGATAGCGGGCAAACAGAAGAACACAGCGAGGACTGTTCAAACCCGTTGAAACACATATTGCAGTAACATATCTCCGTATTATATGGGTGAACGGACATGCATAATATACCGTATGATATGGGCCAGCGGACCATGGGCCGATGGTAGATATGTCCTCGACTGTGACGGATGGGCCGGGAGTGTTATTATTCCCGATGGAGACGGGTGGGCCCAGGTGGGGAATATGTGAAGTAGATGGGTGGGCCGATGGACGTGAATTTTCAATAGACAGATCGGCCGAGGTAGTTGGATATTATGTAGGTGGGTGTACCAAGGTAGATATGTATCAAATAGCCGGGTATATCAAGGGTGCTTGTTATCACAGACGGGTGGGCCCAGATATATATCATATTAGACAGGTGGGCCGACAAATTAATATTATTTTGTAGACGGGTGGGCCGAGGGAGCGGTGAAAGATTTATTATATATGGGTGGGCCGACAGTAGACATATATTGCATAGACGGGTAGGCCGACGTGGGGGTATATAATATGGACGGGTGGGCCCAGGAGAATGATAATTGTAGACATGGAGCTCAGCTAGTTGTATATCATCCAAATCAAAGGAGGTAATAATTCAAAGTCATCTAATGATGTGGTATGGCACGGAGCTTTGCAAAGGGGTGAAGTGGAAACTCGAGCGAAGGGTACCGAGTTCCGAGACCCGGGTCTCGAGAAACGAATATGTGATGTCCAGCACACTTCCAAGCAATGGATGATAATAGATCTTTGAAAGCCAACATCATCCAAGCCTACCAAATGCCAAATGCCAAGTTCTGACTACCGAAAATCGAGTGAAGCGTACTGATATCCAAGCCCCGACTATCGAATCCCGAAAATCGACCATCGAGTCCCGACTACCGGTCTTGAAACCCGAGTCCCTAAGCCCGAGATTTGAGTCCTGAAACCTGACGCCCGACCATTGAATCCCGACAATCGAGTATCAAGTCCCGACCAACGAGTCCCGAATTGAGTCCCGACACCCGACACCCGACACCTGACACCTGACACCCGACACCCAACACCTGACACCCAACACCTGACACCCGACACCCGACACCTGAGATTCGAGACTCGAGTTCCGACTATGGAGTCCCGGGTATCGAAAATTGAGAGAGGTGTACCGAGATCCGAGGCCCGGGTCTCGACAAACGAATATCTGACATCCAACAGACCTCCAATCATCTGGTATTTCATTGAGCAATAGATGATAATAGATAATAGATCTTTGAAAGCTAAGATCATCCAAGGCTCCCTTATCTGATCCTCTCTATCTCCACCCCCTTTAACACCAAAGTGCGGACATTCAGGATTCAGCTTCTGATCTCACAAGATCAATTCAATCATGGATGTTTCTTCCACTTCTGATGATGAAATAACCCTCTGGCGCACTTGGGCCCTGACTGTCACTCATGTGGCATGTGATTACACGGAACAGAAATTCAATACAGAGAAGACAGGAGGAGACCCAGTTATACCTTCTCTGAAACTAGACACTGATCTGGTGATGGCTTGTGATAAATTGGTTCATCAGCTCATAAAGGCATATAAAAATCCCAGTGAGTCTTACTGCAGGTTCGGAAATTTCATTTTATCAGTCAAATTGCTTCAACACAGTTCGGATGCCAATTGATATTGCAAGATATAGCAAATTGATCTCCCCGAAGGACACGGGGCATAATGAAGAGAGAGAGGCAAAGTTGCTCGAGAGGTGTCCTCCCGGCCATGAGGGCACAAAGTTGATCGACATACCCGCGACAATTCTTGATGCATCCGGTGTCATCATCGCATGGTACCTCCCAGA